>JAMQTF010000008.1:600000-989635 GCA_025919625.1 Trichoderma arundinaceum | reverse complement strand
TTTTTAAAACTCCCCCCCCCCCCCCCCCCCCCCCCCCTCTTCCCGGGTCGTAAAAGTCTCCCCCCTCCCACCTTTTCCCCTAAAAGCTACCCTTACCTGAAGCTATGAAGTCATTTCACATAATAGTTGCTCCGTTGACACACGTATTTCGTTCTTGCACTTGATACACCCCGAGATTGTGCCAGATACCGAGGGCCAAGGCCAAAGGGGGCCTCGGGGAAAAAAGGACAACATTTCTTCCCTCTCCTATCGAACGAATTGTAAGAAAAGTAATAACACAGCTTGTACGGAGTACGGAGTACTCTACAAAGAACCAAACGGCCCACCAAGCATCCCCCCTGGAGGGTTGATCAGGACAAGAGAGAAACTGTTGCCTTATGATCTCATAGGTCAGATAACTCGCCGGCACAATCATCTCCCCATCTTACACAGCCCGCCGCGCCGCCTCTTGGCCACTTCTGGGTCACGAAAACTCAACAGGGCTGGGGGAAGAAAAAGAAACTGAAATAAAAATAAAATGTATCGACAGACACAGGATGAATAAAATTACGGGCAGCAGACTATTCTCAATCAAGCTATATTCTCAAGTAGCATTAGCTACTGCAGTCATATCAGAATCTGTCTTAGGTAAAAAAACAGCCAATGCTCAGGCATTTCTCTCTCCACACTGCTCTGCCCCCTCCGACCGCCACTCACATGAGGATTTGCTTGCACCTACGCCGCTTGCTCACTGTATGGAACCATGAAAAACTGCGGATCTAAGCGGCTGAGTGAGTCGATGCTGAGCTGTCAGCGCTCCATTGTCGATCTGCGTGTTTTTCTCTCCCAAGGCCTCTCCTGATGTCACAATCTAGTAAGCCAGAGGACGGCAGGAAAAGAGCAGCAAGAGAAATCAACTCTTCCACCCCTCCCCTTCTTCCCCCTTTGATCCTGCATTCCCGTCCCTCCGGCACATCCCTCTATCAAACGTCTCTTCTCTCTCTTCTATTGTCCGTCTCTTCGTGTGTGCCCGGCCTCCCGAGACTCGTGCCACATCTCTCACATCTCAGTGGCTCTTCCGCCGCCGCCTGCTGCTTGTGCTCGGATGGCACAGACCAAAGTTCCCCCGGAATCTCTTTCCCGTTGGGAATTCCAGCCTGGGAGGAGGGGGTTTTGACGCAAGTATAGCCGCCATGGGATCACCGACCATCCCACCACATAGCTTGGCCACCCCGGCACGTAGACTTAGACACCGATTCTTGGCCTTGATAGCCGATACGTCGCGTCTGCTGCCGCCGGTTATCGAGCCTCGAGGCACAGTCTCAACGCTACACTGCCATCCATGACGAATGCGGGCGCCATGTTTCTTATCCTCTGGTTCTAGACTTTGCAGGCTTCAGCCTGTTGCATCTCGGGCATTGCTCTCAACAGGAAAACCCTCGACCACGTACAGGCTCTCATTCGTTCGTCTGCCACATGGCCCAAGCTCCCGCCTCCCCCGATAGCCTGCCCGCCCAGACCAGGCACGGAACGCGGGTAGGGAGATTTTGTGTCAGGGGTCTGCGTGGGTGATAACGCGCCTCGAGAGCCTCGTAGCTTACAACTGGCTGTGCATCTTAGATCACATCGTGAGACATTTTCTTCTAGATTTAGCAGCTCCCTGGCATGTACTGCCTACCCGAGCCGCAAGGGTTGGTTGACATACGGAGTAGTAAGGCTTCCCCATGGTTGGGGGAGGGTGTTTTTTTCTCTCTTTTGTTTTAACATTCCATGCGTATGCTGCGCGTGGGCGCCTCCCTAATCTCCTCCCGTGCATGTACAGCGTACCGAATGACATGGGCCACACTCCATTCGTCCTTCTTTTCTGTCCCTTTCACACCATCGCCCGTAATCTTTTTACTGCCGTGGTCATGCAGTAACGGTCTCACCGACCGTTCTAGAAATCACTAACGTCGTGTTCCCCTTACGTTCTTGGCTCACCAGTTTTGCTGCCTTCTTGGTATGCCCTGAAGCGGTGAGCGCATTCTCAATATTGGCGGCGGAGATTGCTTCTCCACAGAATCAACGGAGATGATAATCTCAGCCTACATCATGATAATGTAGGCCGAGTAGCGTAGGAGCACAGCAGCGTAGTATCCGATTGGAAGCGGCTGCACACGAGCCCGGTTCACGACTTTCTGTTGGACACCCCTTAATTGCGTTGCCTCACTGGCAACGTATACTTTATACTTGTGATAAGGAAGTCTACTCGCAGGAAGAGGGGCCCAGCAGTAGTGATGCTTCGTATTTGGTGTCTCATTATCCCGAAATATTCTCTTGTAGGTCTGACGGAAGGAGGCCGAGCAGGATAGGCGCTGGCTTGAGACAAGCAACCGGCTAATTTTGGTCTGTTGTCTTGCTGCTATTCTCGGACGCATCCGAGACTCCAACTTTGGACAAAAGATCGGCCAGTTTATTGCCCGGGTGTAGAGGCAAAGGGTCTAGAAGCTGTCTGGAATTCTCCGTGGCAGTCTTCGAAGGGGATGGTGAGACCGAGGCCTCATCTACCAAGTTCTCGAGTTTCTTAAAATAGTCCTTCTTCTTGATGTGTTTAGTCAGATACAATATAGGGTTGTTTGACTGGTTCGGTTTCATTCGCTCCTTTACTGCCTCCTCGTAAGCCCGATCGTACACGTTGAAATCCACGGCGGTAGGAGAGTCTGACACAACATCGGGTGTCTTTTCGTCCGTGGCAAAAGCATCCCTTGCTCCCGTGCCGATGCCTAGGAACAACGGCTCTTGGTCGGTAACGTCGTGTGCTTGGCCTTTGGTCTCGTCTTCCTCTGTCTCGGATGCGAGGAGTATTGTCTTTTGCTGCGTGATCAGTGCCGCTATGTCGGCGATTGATGCTTTCCCATTGGTAGTACCCGGAAGCTTGCGTGCCTCGTCTTCTGCAGCTTTTGGTTGGGTGGCGCGTTTCCTGCGGCTGCGAGCCAATGAACACCTAAATCGATGGATTGCCTTCATCACGCATAGAAGGTGGTTCATCTTTCTCGTAAAGGCACGGCTGAGCTCAAGCTCATTCGGGGGTTCTACGGGGTTTGCGCAGTTTTCTTCTGCCGATAGCAAAGCGTCCGTACCTTCCTTGGTTACCCAGGGATGCTCCTATAACGATGCTTAGCATTTTGACCATGTCTAGTAGCTGAAATGGGCCAATACTCACGCGAAGCTCAGCCATAGTGATTCGTGTTTCCGGGTTCTTGTCCAGTAATCTGCTCATCAGATGGACAAATGAAGGGTTCTCGTCCTGAGGCAATTCTGGCTCCTCTGTCTTGATAGCCTCGTAGATCTCAAGCATGGCTTCCTTATTGAAAGGTATTTTGCCATATTTGAGACAGTACAGAGTGATGCCCATGGACCAGATGTCTGCGGCCGTTCCGGAAACTTCGCTGTGCTTGCTGCAAAGTTCAGGAGGCAAGAAGGCGGGAGACCCGGCAGATTTCGATGTCCTCATATTGTTCGCCTTTTGGAACATTTCCGAGACTCCAAAGTCCACAACCTTGAGGACATCGTCCTCTGAGAGCAGGAGATTATCTGGCTTGATATCACGGTGAATGACGCCTTGAGCATGCACTGTTGCCGCGTTAGTAATAGTCCAGACGACAGGCATTGGAGCCGAATATGCAGTTGCGTGTGTGATACTTACGGTACTCGATTCCCAATATCAAATCTCGGAACCAAAATCTGCACTCCTCGTCGGGGTACGGAACTGCTTGCTCGCCCAGCCCGACTTTCATAATGACACCCTTCTTGCACATTTCCATAACAATGTACAGAGAATCTTCATCTGGATCGTCGAGCACCTCAATAAGCTGAGCCAAGTTGGGGTGATTGAGCTTCTTCATAATGGCAATCTCCTCTCGGATGTAGAACAAAGCATCGTTCTTCTCACTGTCTCGCAACCCGCTCAGACTTGGGGGTAAGGCGCCTCCTCCTCTACCAGGCATGCGTCTTGAGGGACCCCCAGGACCCTGACGCATGGCCATGGACTGTGCGCGCCTTCGTAGGCGAACCTTGGAGAACTCTTTAATAGCCTGCAGATGTTAATGTAAGTAAGCTATGCGGGAAGAAAGCGAAGACTAAGAGACCAGAGGGGCGAAACCCACAAACTCATTGCCAAACTGATCTGTTGCGAGATGAACGGAGCCGTAGGAGCCTCGGCCGATTTCATCCTGGATCACATACTGATTTATTCTATGGTGAGTCCGGCCATCTGTCTCATCGTTGGAGAACTCGACATGCGCATCCAAAGTCTCCTGCTTGAGGGATTAGCTCACCACCTAAGCAATCAGAGGTCGCAATCTGGAGAGCAGCTGACCTTGACCTCACGATGAGCACTCGGGGTGCGCCTATGTTGTCTGATGGGGCTTGCGAAGCCGTGTAAACGGGTGGGCTCAGTCCTGGGGCATAAAAGGGATCAGCACGGTGTTACCACGAAGAGATAGCGTGGTTGCTCTTTTCTGTTCTTCTGCTTTCTCCTCTGGAAGAGTACAGGACAGCGCCGCGGTTAGAACAAAGCAGACCACTTACATGGCATACGCCAGAGAAGGTCGAAAATCTTCCGAAAGACTGTCGCTATCGTTAACGGTGAGCCTGGGCGACTGAAGGCCGGACGGAGGCGCCGAGTTGATGCCGCCAGGCGACTGCGGCGGCGTCTCCATGATGGCAGATGCGCAGCTCGCAGCTGAGGCTCGAAAAGATGGATAGCTGTGAGGTTCCGTGTCGCGTGCGCTTGGAGGGCTTCCTGCAGAGATTTCCACGGGTTTGCGCCAAGCAATATCTGGGTTGAAGAGTCTGCAATGCGCTCAGCCTCCCCGCCGCTCGCCTTTCTGCCAAGTCCAAGGCACGGCCAAGTGGTTCGCGCGCCAGGGCTGTTTAATAGATGTGAGGCTGAAAGCAAGCCAGCCCGCTTCTCGGCCAGCCATTGGAGGGGTAGAAAATAGCAGCTGCACCAGCATTCCTTCTGTAAGCGGGGCGCGGCGGGCGTTTAAGCGCCTACCTGTGCCTTTTTTTGGGAGGGCCGTGTTGGGAGTCTCTGCTCACCCGCTGCCTTTTATGCCTACTAGTAGTATAGTACAAAGAGTAATCAACGCGCGTTATTATCCAGCCTTGACGGGTGTCGATGTGTGTGCAGACGGATGCTGCATTTTCTGATTTGTTTTCAAGATGTGCCATCTATCTATCTATTCATTCCTGTATGTGGTGGCGCTTCGGCATTAGCTCTTTGCAACCAACCAGGAGTCTTACAACGGGCATGCTATAAATTACACCTTGCACAGACCGGACCTTGTGTAAACCAGTGACGGAGCTGTATTCTGAAAGTTAGAACCATAGCTAGAGCTAGACAACGCCATCCACCTCAAGCTATCGAGGCTAAGTGCTGGGTAGTTAGTAGTAGCTTATTTCGTCTCTAGCAACTTGGAATCTTCAGCCAGCAGAAACTGCCCGTTGAGAACCCGAACAGCTATTCCCCTGGGGATGATCTGAGTAAAAGAGCCCATTGCATGCCATATAAGCCTATCAGGTGCCCCGGTGAAGTAGAAACTGACTCTTTCACAGTTGTAGAAGTGATATCTTCTGTCATTCACGCCATCCGCTTCGATATGCGCAACTGGTAGCTTCTTGCAGTGCTGGAAGGCCTCCGTGGGGACTTGTAGCATCTCCAAGAGATCCTCCTTTGGACTCCATGTTAGCGCATCGCCCGTTCTCCCGTCAATTACATGCACCGCCTGAGATCTCTCACATAGTCCATGCCTGCGGCCATTGAGTCTGCGACAGATGCCATCGCGTCTGGATCGCTATTTCGAAGCTGCGGCAGCTCGCTGGATAGCACAACGATATGAAGCGCCCTGACAGAGCGTCATGAATAATCACCAAGCAGATACGGAGTATTACATGCAGTTCGGAAGACGTTCTGAGGCAGCCCAGAGAGAGAGAATCCATAAAAAACAGGTACCTACTTGGTTAGTACTAATGCCGCTGTGAGTGGCTCTCTGCAGTGACAGTGGGTTCTAAGCCGGCAATAATGCCCCGCCATCCTCCCCTAATACGCGGGGCGCCTGCTAGCTCTGGGTCAACTGTAACTGGATTAGATAACCGCGCCGAGGAGCCCCCCCCTTGATCGACGACACACCTCACAGCATCAAAGCTGCCACCTCTTGACGGAGCTCGTTCGTCCTAAGACGACGACAGCCTCCCCCCTTGAACCAGGCAATTGATCCGTCGCATCCAGCGTACAAACACTCCTTACGAGTCGCGGATACCGCCACCTGCGAATTCCAAGCCGGATCTATATTGCGCGCGCAGGCTGCCCACAATGGTCGTCTATTCGTTCTACATCTTCGACCGCCACAGTAGGTCACCCGCAGCTCTCCCAGCCCGCCTTCACCCATTCCTCCTCTATCGCAGCGATTCTGATGCGTTGTTCTAGCCGAGTGCGTCTACGTCAAGTCGTGGATGCCGGCGCACACCTCCGGGACAGCGCCCGCCTTATCTACCGGCTCAGACGACGCCAAGCTCGTCTTTGGAACCGTCTTCTCTCTGCGCAACATGGTCCGCAAGCTCGGCGGCGATGACGACGCATTCATCAGCTACCGGACGGGCCAGTACAAGCTGCATTTCTACGAGACGCCGGCCAACCTTCGGTTCGTCATGATAACGGATACGGGCTCGGCGAGCATGCGGAATGTGCTGCACCAGATTTACATTAACCTATGGGTGGAATATGGTGCGTAAATGAGACATGCTCTTCAAGAATCAGGGCCATGGCAAGGTCCTTTCTGTTAATATGGGTGGGCTGACCTTTGTCAAAATCATAGTTGTCAAAAATCCTCTTGCGCCAGTCGAACACAAGGGAGGTGCCGGCGTTAATAACGAGCTCTTTGAACTCGGGCTGGACCAGTTTATAAGGGGCATGATGTGAAAAAGACGATAGACTACAAACTTTTACGAGCGTAATGCCAAATCTAGAGGCAGAAACCAAGCCAAGAAGTAATGACGATGACGACACTCTCTTTCGCCGATGCTCATGAAATGGATGCTACTTCTGGGCTGACCGACCCCACGGCCGCCTCGTAGCCAGAACTCAACATATTCTAGCTACTTATCAGTTGGCAGAGCTGAGCTGCAGGAGAGAGGAGATATGCACAATATGAGGCGATGAAGCGGTTGTGGGGATGTGTCAACCAAGAGCTCCCGTTGGCGACTGCTTGGATATAGAAGCTGCGTGCTGTGGCGCAAAGACAGATTTGTCTGTGATGGAAGTGATGGGATAGGCTTGCAAGAGAGGCAATCCCTAGAGGAGATTAAGCGCTATTAGTCTCTGAGCACCGAGGAGAACACGGGATATATAGTCATATGTTATCTGCTGGTCTGCCAACACCATAGTAATACCAAAAAAGGAAAAATAGAAAAAGCAAAGCCATTAAATCTTTGTAGCCATCCGTCCTGCCCTCCCAAAGTGATTAACAAACCTGTAGATGTGCACCGAAATCTTTACTCTTTACTATACAAGTATGCAAATAGCTAGTACGTTGCTTTCCTCTTCAGGATCTCTTCTCTACTGCCCTCTCCCACGCGCCTTCAAGGCCGCTGGCTTGGCGATCGACAATGACAACGCTGCTATCGACTTGAGTGGACTGAGACTGCGTGTCCTCGGACTTGAGGTACACAGCACTCTCCATGAGCCCTTCGTCCTTCATCTCATTCTCCCAATTGCTGGAGTATACAACGGCGGAGAAGGCCTCGAGATCGCGCACCGTCTCCATTTCCTGGAGATACTCGTTTGGCACGCCGTTGCCAATGACATGAGCCTGTCGCGTCAAGACGGATAGGATCTTGGGCAGTAGAATGGCCCTAGTGCGCTTGAGGCTGGTTGTCGTTGCCACGGTGGTGGGGGCTTCGTCCAAGGAGAACTCGAAAGCTTCGGTAGCCAGCTTCTTGTCCACCAACAGCGAGAAACCCGAGTCGAGAATCAGAGTCAGGACGTGTGAAAAGGCCGGCGATTCGATCAAGTCGGCCGTCTCATCGAGCAGACGCCTCAGCGCGGCAGGGGATACCTGGGCGGCGTCCTCGGAAGCTAATCCTCCGTCGTCCAAGATGCCAGACTCACGGATGACCTCATCCTCCCTATCTTTGGGGGGCAAGAGGAAGGACAGCCAGTCTGAACCCTTACGCTCATCGGAACCGGATCCTTCAATCAGCTTCCTCACCTCTGCGGTCAGCTGGGACACCCGGTCGAAGGTGACGAGGTCGCGAGGGCTGAGGCTTCCGAAGACGGTCCGTACGGAGCTCTCTACGCGGTGCATGACTTCAACCCAGCCCTTGTTCAGCAGCCACCAGCTGAAGGTCAGGTACTTGCGGTTTGTATCAAAGTCGCTGCCATATGTCTGATTAGGATTGTCGTCATCATTGTTTTCGAGGCTGATGGTGGCCTGCTGGCTCCCGGTGGCGAGAGCAACAACGCTGGATAGGTAGCTGCGTCGACCTAGAAGGTTCAGCTGCACCCTTGTCAGCATGGTGAGAAGGGCGAGCGTGTAGACGAGCGTGAATGATCTCGTAATGGCTGTATTTCCCAGACGCCGTCAGTATTCTCTTCTTATTCCTAGGCAACGGAGATGCGTAAATAAAGGAGGCGCGTACCGCTGATGGTCAAGTCATCCCACAACTGCCTCTTGGTCTTTCGTGGTCTCGGAGGAGCGAGATCCTGCTGAGGACCATCCGAGCTACTAAAGGGCATGCCAATGTCAACCGGCACGCTGATGGTACTCTTGCTATCGTCTTCTGTGAGGGTGGTATCGGCAATGCTGGGCGGGCTTGTCGTCTGAATGCCCTTGAGGCTCCTCGCCGAGCTCTTGATCTGCTGGATCTCGTATGTGATCTGCTCCGTGTTCAACGCCGTTATCACGTTGCCCGTGGCGGTTGGCAGGAGGGCCAGGACAGTAAACGTGCAGTCCTCTTGGTTCTGCTCGAATCGACGCCGAAGACTAAAGAGGATGTTCGGTTAGCCGTGAATGTCTCGATCCGAGACAGCAACAATAGACTTACTTTTCCTTGGCGATGCGATCGCTGCTCATGCGCTCACGCGCATCGTTGATCTTGGACATGACATACTGCGTCACGGCATAGCCAGCACCAACGACGCCAACGCCGATGGCAATTGGCGTCCGGTTGCGACGCAGCCAGCGCCGGGCTGAAGAGAGCATGTTGGGCAGCGCTCGGGTCGGGTCAGAAGGTCATGGATCAGCAATGCGAACACATGTATCGCGAGTCGGAGGCTTGTCGAAGCAAGAGGCGCAGAGCTCGGGATCGCAGACACGGCAGATGGGGCACGTCGCACCGAGTCCGCAGGGCAGGTCGGTTGGCAGGTCGCGATGGTTTGGATGTCGAGATGGAACTGGAGCTTTGCGTTTCCAGGATACCTCGGTTCTGGCCAGCGCCACGGGGGAACAGGGACTCTAATTGGCGTCTTCGGCTAGGGATGTAGGTGCAAGGAGGGAGTACGCGGCAGGTACAGCTGCACACGCTGTGCGAGGCGCCAAGGGGCTGTACATGCTGGTAGAGTAAGCCCGGCTGAAGTTCCGGGGGACCGACCGGTCGCTTTGGGAGGTACATGTTTGCATGCACGCACTAACAAGGCGCTGTGGCACATGTGGTTGAGCGAATGCTTTATACAGGTAGTAGATGCTCTGTATAACGGCATTACAGCTGTTGGACTAGAGCTTCCAAGTTGCCATCTGCGTTAGTATTACTGGGCAAGATACTGATACAAGCATCAATCACAGCGTGTGTACATGTGGTTGGCTCAGAACATGATGCCTCACGAGGTACCGCACCTTGTATGAGCCCAACGGAGCATCGCATCGCATCCCAGTGTCAGCTGCTAAAATCTCCTCCCTCCTCCTCCCAGCGCTTCCAGCTCCCAGCTCCAGCGCGCAACCTTTTGGCAACAGGGCGACAAATAGGTAGCCAGCCGGCACCCTACCTTATCGCTTATCGCTGCCGCAACCAGCCCAGCGCCAGGCAAACAACTGCACTAACAAATAAGCGTCCAGTGCCAAAGCCCCGGTGACGTTGCGGTGCGCATCACCGATCGATCCCACTATTACCATGGTATGATGCCACTAACAAGCTACCTTGACAGTGCGCTGCCTTGCGCTGCACCAGCATCTCACTTTTTTGCCCCTCTCTTGGCCATCCCCCACCCCCTCGCTTCAATTTGCTTTCAGCATCAGCTTGCATACCTGCGGCGGCACCGAGCATAATTTTCATCATCTGCCTGGATTTCCCTTTTTTTCTCGCCTCTGCCCTGTATCGCTGCCCATTCGCTCCCTGCACAGCGCAGAATCCGGTCCGTGGCTCAGCTCCTTGTCTTTCCGCTTCTAGGCGCTCCGGGCTGTCGCACAATCTCCAACCACCTCCTGTCACTAAAGCCTCGAGATCTGGTCTGGTGACTCCCGCTCCTGCTGACGACTCACCTTTTGACTCAAAAGACCCGAGACCGTGGCTTAAGTATCAGCAATGCGCCTCTTCGCAGAGCAGTCGAGATAACACTGGCCAATCCATTTCTTCTTCTTTTGTTCAGCGCTTCCACTGGTGGTGATATAATTGCACGGACGAAACAAGAGAGAGAAAAATCTAAAGGGAAAATTTTTTTCTACTTTCCCTTTTTGGCCCTCCTCTACCAGCGACAAGTGAACCAGCGACGGCTACCTTGGCCCCCTGGAAAGAAGAAATGGATCAGCAGAAGCCCCCGGAATTCATATTGGACGTCTTCACGGATCCTCGATCTGTTCGCGACGTCGTCAAAGGTACTTGATTGGTTCCCGCGGAGCTTGCCCGTCCCCTCTCAACAAGCACATGGCTGTCGCATCAAGGATTTCTTCGGCTGACAGGATGACCGGCAATAGGCATATTACATACAATCTTCTTTAATCGATTCTTCCCTTCGCTCACCCCTCGAACGCATGAGGTACTGGATGTCACCCTCCCCTACGTCAACGACGATGAGCTGGAGACCATGATCGAGCAGCGCGCCTACGCTCTCGAGCGCCAGTTGGATGCGGAACGGTTATCGAATTCGGGTGGCCAGGGCGGCGGCGCACCGATCAGAGGAGACAAAATGAGCGGTGCCGGCATAGGTGACGGCGGCAGCGGAGGACGAGGCCAGCTCACCGTACAGTTCTTCGAGCGAAAAAGACGCAAGGCGTGGCTTACACGCGGAGACGAGGAAGTCTGCTGGGAGACTTGGACCATCAAAGTGACTGTTGCTGAACCCAGAACTGAAAACGGTGCGTAGATTGTCCCTCCTCATCTTCCCTCTCAGACTTATGCTAATGCTCAATTTCAAAACGCACAGAACGTGCAAAGGTTCGAAGGGCCATGGAGCAAACCCTCTTCACCACCGCCATGAAAATCGTCACATTCGTCAACACCCACAAGGACCACATCCCGCCCATCACCACACAGGGCGGCAACCCGTTCCCCTACAAGATCAACCTCGAGTCCAAGGAAACCAGCTGGGTGTCTCGCATACGAATGTACTGAATGCAAAAACACAAACTGGACCACGACGAAAACGACTTTTTATATCTTTTTATATCTTTTTATCCTACCCCTTCTTCTTCCTCAGACCTCTTGGCCAAACAGCAACGACGACGACGACATTGACAACTTATAAAGGTTCAATCGATAGACTTTGGGGAAATCTCTGCGTGTGCGCCCGATTGGGTTTTTCATTCCAAGAAACTGGAACTGTACATATGCGTTCTACGTGGGCGTTTGGGTTACCGGCATGGGAGACGACGATAATTGGGTTTTTATGTTTTTTTATGCACGATGTCATGGTAGATACCCCCCCTTTTTAGTTCGCACACGACATACACGCACACCATGATATCGGAAGATGTACACGGCAGGCTTGGGGGGAACTTGAACCAGGCTTTGATGACGTATCGCGGCTCTCGAGCCTGTAGTTCGCTTGCAAGCCCTGCACTCTCTACTACTCACTGTAGTTAGGTAGCTCCTTCAAGACCTGGGAACACAGTCACAGAAATTTGTGCAAATCACATCAAAATTGAAGCAAACGATTGATTTAATTTTCAAGGCCCAAGGTCAATCCTATTCTTTTGTTCAAAAGAAGCAAACAACTAAAGTAAACAAGCAAACTATCAGAAAGGGGGTAATCTCAAAAAGCGAATCCATTCCTTGACCGTTAAAAGCGAAAACCAGCAAAAGGAAAAACAGAAAATTCAAACATGAGCCAGCCAAGTCTCTCACAAACCCCTGATACCAGTTCCCTAGGTACATGCGCGCGTGCGCGCATGTTTGTGAATCCAGACTCCATGCTTCCAACCCATAGTCCGGTAAAGAAGTGAAAACACACAGACGATAAGAGCAAAAGAGGACAGTCAACAGAGATGGAGAAGAAAAAAGAAAACCAAAAACCCTCCTGCAATAAGCCAAGCCCAGTTCCCACCAAGTCCATGCCCGAGTCCAGGCCCAGGCCATACCAGCTAAGCCAAGCAATCCCGATTCTTGGAACCGGCCGTAGTCGTATTCCAATGCCGCAAAAAAAAAAAAAAAAAAAAAAAAAAAGAGAGAGAGAAGGAGGAAGAAAAAAAAAGGGGGGGTTATACTATGTACTCAGAATCATCATTACCCGTTAAAAACAAGCCGTGAAGCCCAAGGGGGTAGGTGGGTTTACACGCAAAACTGCGGGCCCCGTCGTGTTCTAAAATCCAACCTCGCTTTGCGTCAAAACACCAGTAATCGTCGCGTTAGTCGTGTGAAGGAAGCTTTCTTCGTAGTAAATGAAAAAAAGCCAGACATTCAAGAAGGGAAAGGAACACTTGACTTGTTCCTCTCTTCACATCTCCTCTTGTCATCGTCAATGTCATAAAAAAAAGGTATCGTAATCATTTTCTCCTTTTGCTGGCGCCAAGTTTGATTATAGGCTCTCATGCTTGTTTTAAAAGGTGGTTGAAAAGCTTCGACCCAAGGCAGGTTTTCCGCTCTTATTCAACCCCCTGGACGGCTGTGAGCCAGAGCCGATCTTCTCGAACCCCTGAAGGATGTCAAGACCGGTGAAATCGGACGCGTCAGCACCCGAGGCAAAGTCACTGGCGTCGATGTGGAGAGATGGCCAGTCACCATCACCCGGAAGCTCTATCAAGGAAGCGAACTTGCTTGGTGAGCCGCCCCTGATGGGGGACTCCTGGAAGAGCTTGGAGGGCGAGCTTAGACCCTCAAAGACTTTGCTCGGCGTTTCCAGAAACTGTGAAGGCGTATCAGGGGCCTTAAGCAAAGGTGCTGATGTGATGAGCTTCTTAGAAGCCGACATCTCTCCAATGGCGGATGAGGAAATGGATCGATCCAAGCGAGCACGTTTGACAGAGCGCTTGATGGGGGAGCCCGCATCTGCAGAGCCGATGCTGTCAAACACATTCTCGTCATCCACTGGTAGATCTTGGAAAATGTCAAAGTCGGGAATGTTGCTGGCGTTGGGTGTGTCAAAGCTAAATAGGTTGTCATCCAGACGGAAAGCGGGACTCCAGGGCAAATTGTCATCGTTGGTGAGATTGGCTACCCTTCGCAGAGGAGATTGCAGCATGTGGCGAACTTTGGCGCGATGAATTCGTAAGTTTGTGTTGGGAGAAACTGAGGGTGGTGGTTGGATGATGGCCTTGACCTTCTTCACGACGGGGGTGAGAGGAGGAGGCATCTGGTTCTCATTGGACTGTCGGAAGGGCGACGATGAAGTGAGTCCATAGCCGGCGAACGAACGGCTCTTGGTCGGGCTGAATGGTGACGATCCTCTTAGTCGTGCAATCTCCTCCTCGGCACGTCCGCGCTTGATTCGGTGTCGGTCAGACTCTGAAGTGAAGAAGGCTGACCTAGCCGCATTGGGTCGCATGGCGGATGATTCTAGAGAGGAGATGTAACCGCTGTCATCCATGGAGGCGAATTTGCGTTTATGGGTTCGAGTGACTGATGAGGCGGGATTGCGGCTCATGGGAGGCGGTGTACCATTTCGTCGCTCTGGCCGGGGGAAAGGTGGGGTGGAGTGCAAAGCGGCAGGTAGGGGTGAGAAGAAGGACGATTCCAGCGGCAGTTCGTTGTCGGGACCCTTGTCTACCAGATCCTCGGCGGGCGCATTGTCCGATACGAGAATGGTGGCATCTGAGGATGGCTCCAGAGGCATGGACAAGGTGGCCTGAGATGTCGGAAGCGGAGGAAGGCTGTTTGCGTGCTGGTGGTGCTGATGATGGTGATGTATCGGGGCGGGCGGTGGCAGCGAAGGCTCAGGCATCAGTGCTGGCGTTGGTCGAGACGGTTCGAGGCGGGTTGACATGACGGGGAGGTTCTCAGCAGTCGGGACAGATTTGCGAGTCGGCTTCTCCTTGAGGAACTGGAACTCGGTGCCAGGTTCAATGCCCCAGTAGTTTCCTTTGCCGGGATCGTCCTTTGGTCGCTCAATCTTGATAAAGTTCTTGTGAAGGCTTAGGTTATGCCGAATGCTGTTTTGCCATCCAGCGTCGTTTGGATTGTAGAAGGAGTAGTTGTCGCTGATCCACTTGTAAATCTGGGCAAGCGTGAGGCGGCGTTTTGAGGAGCGAAGAATGGCCATTCCGATGAGCTGTGCGTAGCTGTGAGGAGGCTTGGTGCCGTCGTCGGTGATGGGCGGGAATGAGTCGTGAGGCGGTAGCGATTGCTCGTCAGCCTTGGGCTTTTTGCTGACCCGGGATTCCTTGATCGGTGCGGCCTCCATCAGCCCTCTTTTCCCTGTGGGGTTCTGGTAGTACTGCTCGACGGAGAGATTGATGGTCGGCGGTGCCGGGAATATCTGAGGATGGACATTTTCCTTGCCGAAGAATGCGTTGGGATCCGCGAGCGGTGGCTTCTGCAGGCCCGTCTTGAAGTTGGACAGCTGGGGCTTCTTCTGCAGAGAGTCGGTCACTGGTGCCTTGTCGGTGGGGGGAGCCATCGATATTGCGTTGAGTTTGTTAAGGCCGTGCGAGGGCTTCAGCGGCGCTCGCGGCGATGTCGACTTGACCTTGTATGGCGAGAATTTGGAGTTGTGCGAAGAAGATGCGGGTTCGAGAATGACGTTTGACGTCGAGTTGCTTAAAGGACGGCGAATGGGCCTGGTGGGATTTGGCATGGGTGCATGGCTAGTCATGGGTGCTTCGTTCTCGAAAAATACGTCGTCATGGAAGACGTCGAGCGGCCTGGAAGAGCCGTAAAAACGCGTCGGCTGGGCCATTTTGGCCTGTGCGAGTCCCTTGTGGTGAGGCTCGTGGGCTGTGGAGCAACTTGTGCGTGAACGGTTGTGAAAGCTTCTGGGCGCGCTAGTCAGCCGAGGTTACCAGGGGAAAGACGCGACGCCGCCGTGGCGGAAGCATCGCAAAGCTCCGGAAGGGCTGAAAGAAATTAAAGAGAAGCAAGGGAATAAAGAGAACAAAAAGAGGAGAGATGCAAGCATGGGTTTTTGGGGTTGGTTTTTTTTTTTGTGCTCACCTCGCTGAGGTCACCGTCACTCGCAGGCGCGGTGGGGCGGCAAATACAAGGCTTGGGGGAGTCACGGCCCTGTCCGGGCTTTTTTTACTACTTTTTCTCGCTTTTTCGGCTGGATAATGGGGATAATAGGAGAGCCAATTCGGACCCGCAGGTGAATTTTATGAAAAATCCAAAGAATTTTGAAATTTCAGCAACGAGCAAGAGGAGTGAAGAAGAAAGTCGCGTTGGATCGGATTGTGTGTGTTTTCTTTTTCTGCGCGCGCGGGGAAGAAAAAGGCTAGTAAAAGCGGCGAGAAGGGCGAAGAGCTGTCAGAAGAGGCGCGATTAGAGGTGGGATGGAAGAGATGGAAAAAGATGAGCAAGATGAGCCGGGAAAGAGGGGAGATGGGTGCTGTAATAGGGAATGCCTGTATGATCGGAAGGGAGGACGAACAAAGGCGATGGATTGGATACCTTTGATTCAAGCACAAGGGCAGCGCCAGCGCAGCGTTGGAACCCTCGCAAACTCTCGATCCTTGGAACAGGCCGAGTGGATCGTCGACCAGGGGGGGCCCCTGGCAGTGCGAAGACGCAGAAAAAGCCCAGCGCGTCAGGGATGCGAAGCGGATTGGATGCGAAGCTGTCTAGGCTGACACGAGCGACCGGGGCAGGGGTCGTCTGGCGGCGTGCAGAAATCTTGCTTCTCCAGCCCGGAACTAGCACGGCGCACCAAGCCAGATGTGGCCAGTCGCAAGCTGCGAGCAACCTGTAGCCGTATCGCGCGCGAAGCTAGTATCGGCGCTGGGCTGGATGCAAGCGCTGGGATTGGATTGAAAGCGAAGTTTGAAAGAGGTCGACTTTGCAACTTTTCTGGGTTGTGGTGTGGTGAGGGCGAGGACGAGGTGGTGGGTTGATTAGAGGTAGTACCTTAGTAGTACCTGTACCGAGTACAAAGTACAAGTCGCCCTTTTTCGCGGTCGAGGTTGAGTGCCTCAGGTATTCGTACGGGGCAGCACAGGGCAAAAAGGTACTTGCGGCAGTATGTGAGGGTGGCGCCCCCTCTTGGACGGAACGGACTTTGAGGGCGTCGCGCGTCTCGGCAGAGGCCAAGTCAAGGGGGTTTCTGAAAGGCGAGCGGGGGGGTGTGTCTCTGGGAATGCAGTTGCACGGTTTTTTTCTTCTTCTTTTCTTTTATCTGCTGCTTTTTTCACTCTGATCGATCGATGGATTGGGCTCTCTGTCTTGGATCGACCAGGCCGGGCCGGGCTGTGCGGGAGCGGAGCAGGGAGCCTGTACGTGAGGACTGCATTACATGCGCCAGAGCATGTAAGTAAAGGTGGGATTTGCGCGAGGGCGATGCGAGCAGCACGTAACACCACCGCCTTGCCAGATGGTACTGGCAGTAGTACCAGGTATAGTAGTAGTACGTACATGTAGTGAGTAGGCAGATGTATGTATGTGTGTGTGTTGCGTGTATGTGTGTGTGTGTGATATTGGGTGTGTGTATGTGAGAGTGAGTTGAGTTTGTCTCTATGTAGGCATGGATGTAACCGGGCAAGCAATCAGGCAGGCAGGCAGTCAATCAAGGCAAGGTTTCTCGGATGAAGGAGAAATAAAAAAAAAACACAAGATGGGATGGGATGTAAGTGAGAGAAGCAGTAGCGGCAACACCCTTTTGAATGCAATCCATGCATGCAGACGCCCTATTCGCCGTCGCCATCACGACCGCCATCTGCAGCGGACGGTTGCCATGCGACCTGCGCAAGTCCATCTTCGCATCAAACAAATACCACTTGCAGCGGTAAACAAGAAACCGAGCCATTCTACTGGGCATTGGCCTGCATGATGCATGCATGCATGCGCAATTGGTGGTTGTGTTGCTTATCCAGACGTGTTGCGAAGGTGTATCAGAAACGACAAAAGACGGGACGGAGCTTGGATCCATCACTACTGCTACTACCAATTCAGAGTTGCGTCCCATCGAAAGCAAAGGCATGGCACATCAGACAGGTAGCAAATCTTGATACCACTACTGTCAACTATCTATCTATAGCTCACAACCACTAAAGAGTTCGAGCCACGCGAAAAGCGAGCCATCTTAGCATCTCTTCCGGGAGAATGAGGAACGGAGAACCCGAGCCCGACATGCCATCCATCTATTCATGTCTTTTGCTTCCCCCGGCTCGACTAAACACTTAGCCTTCACCTAGCCATCGACCATCCGTCATCACCATCGCTAGTATTAGCCCGCATTATCCCATTTACGTACACGCTCCAGGCAGAGTTTTTCTTTCCTCTTCTTTAGCGCCGTCTCTGAATGGAATCTGTCAGATGTCTCAACCTGTCCAGCCACGATGCCGAGTTTAACAGAGTTTGCCGGAAGCAGGTACGGAGACCAGGAGGGGAATCTCTCTGCTCTGTGCGTTTCAAACTCTATCCTTTCTTCAGCCTCTTTGCAGTTCCTTTTCCCCTGCTGCGTTTCTGCTGCCCTTCTGACTCTTGTTCCCTTATGCTTTGCCTCCTCGTCTCCCCCTCCATCCCCCCCCTCCATAATCCCATATCCTCCTCCCCCTCCATAGGGAATCCTCCCCTCCATCTTTCCAAAGCTCTCCCCCCCACGCATACATGCTTTTTTATCCCAAGTTGCAGCCATTTTTAGCTCACCCGGCTTCTATGACAACCCCAATCCATGCCCGGACTGCCTCCGGCACGGCTTGTATGCCAACTACAGACTACAGATTACAGACGACGACGCGACTTGAGATGGAGTACAACAACGCGTAACACTCTCAGCTGACGACTGCTCTCGAGGGCAATTGGCCCTTGAATTCGCCCACGCACCCGCTCACAAGCAGCCCAGACGGCCCAAGACAGAGGCCACAGATGGGTCTCGGTGATACCCAGCGATAGGCTCTCCGCGAATTCGGTCGCAACCCCGGTCCTGATTCGCCTACATACCCCAGGCAGGAAGGCATGTGAAGGGACAGAGAGGGGCCGATGGGAGCAGAGAGAACAGAAAAGGCGATATCGAGGGAGCCGAGAGGGGCGTGAGCCGGCATCTGGCGTCGCTCATTGGCCGCGCCGGGGGGCGTCGACAAGAGACAGACGGTCCCACTGCAGCCCAACGAGGCGTGTGACGTCTTGGGCCGTTTTGCTCACTTTCACTCGCCTCTTGCTCACTCACTCGCATCTCACTCACCTCCGAGTCTTTGAGTGAGCGTCGGTCCCTCTTGGTGGCATGTTGGTGGGATGCTGAGAAGCGACGTCGCTAAAGGGGAAAAGAGAAAACGCGTCATACTGGGTCCACGACGCGTCTTGCCCCTTGTTTACTTTTGACGCGTCGCCCGCCAATCACGGCGCCGCAATTGGCCGCTAGCTCCGCCCGCCGCTTTAGCCTCCGAGAGCTCGCATATTGATCCCCAAGCTCCGTCCGCGACGTCTTTATCGTGATAATGTGCAGATGCTAATTAGGACCGAAGCGGTAGTTGCAGACGGCGGGAAGCTGAAAAAGAGGCCGCCTCTTTGAAGCAATTGTCGCTGTCGATCTGATCGCCATGACGCAGCCCAACGTCACGACTCTGCTGCGGTTCCTGTAGTTCCCCTTGTCTATGTACTTGGTCCCTTGGTTAATCTACGGAGTGCCGAGTTAAAAGGCTCCCCGTATCAGAGCCCAGTTCGTATTATCCGGTCCTCCCCCGAACTTCTCCATTTTCTCGATCTCTCTGCTCTGCTTTTGCCCTTCCGTGCGATCATCAAGATCGTACCACATCCGGCTCCTGGTTCTAGTCCTGCTGAGCTGGCAGCAATCAACATCAAACGCGCTAGTTCCGACGCATTGCAAACTACTGACTGCTATCGTCTACTACTGGCTCTACTACTGGTGCTACTATTTGTTTCTAACCATCACTCGCTCGCATTGACTCTTGGCATCCACCAGGACGCTTTTTCCTCATTAATCATTCAAAAGAGAGGTAGACTGCTCTGTAAGAGAACCAAAGATGCTTGTAAGAAAAACGGCTGTGCGCACTCTACGCGTCATGCTCACCTCGGCGCGCGCATCGCCTTTTGTCCGCCCCCTTGCCCTGCCCCTCCATTCCAGACCAGCATCTCGTCCTCTTTTTTTGCTCCACGAACAAAGAAAGACATTGAATGGGGACACTGTGCCACCGACTGGCCCTTCCGATGGTCCCGACCAGAAGCTGAGGGGAATGGAGTTTCTACTAGTTTCTTGCTCGGACTGAAACAGCAGGAAACCGACGCTGCTCTTCCCTCCAGATGGTCTCAGCCTCCCCCCCGTTTAAACGGTTTGGGATTGTTCCGTTCCAACGGCTTCCTTCATGATCAGACCGGTCTACCTGTCCTTGTCAGAGAGAAGGCACGAACCCACGCAAGTCATCGCCAATCCTTGCTTCTGACACGCTGCAAGAGATGCTGATTACTAGTCCATGGACTGAGTACGCGCTGCTGCCCATCTGTACTTGGTAAGCCGGGTCCGTTCCATCGCCCATTCGCACAAAAGTCCGGAACCTGTCAGAGCGCTCCGCGGCTTTGTCCCGTCCACTTTGCACATTCAATTAATCCCACGAAACAAAAGAGCTTCAGCCCGGTTGCTCTTTTTGCGCATAGATGGGCTGCATCTTTGAAACTTATGGAAGAATA
Organism: Trichoderma arundinaceum; assembly: GCA_025919625.1. Taxonomy (NCBI): domain Eukaryota; kingdom Fungi; phylum Ascomycota; class Sordariomycetes; order Hypocreales; family Hypocreaceae; genus Trichoderma; species Trichoderma arundinaceum. The sequence continues at coordinate 969,463 of JAMQTF010000008.1, read as the reverse complement.
AGGTTAGTGTCCGAGCGCGCTCACCCTCCCCTCCTCGGTTCACCGAATATCTTTAATTTCTCTCTTTTGGCCTTGACCCTTGTTTTTTTTTTTTTTGCCCCCAGCCCATCATGTGCTGTCATCCGTTCCCTTGTCCCATGTTTCTATTTCTGTAGGCAGCAGAAGCCCATCTATTCCATGCATGGCCTTTCCGGATGCAGCATGTACTGGCTTTGGATAGCACACTACGGCTACCACGTACACGTATGTTAGTTGGTTACGGAGTATGCATCTTTAATTAATGCCATTGATGCCCCTGCTTGTAGTCCATCCATCACATCCTGCCTTGTACAAGTAGTGCTAGTACTTGAACTTGCACCCGTCATCAATTCCTATCCCGTTCCCCCCCCCCGTGAGTCCTATACCCGTTGCGGCTCTTTTTGGCCATGGGTGAGTTAATCAATTCTCATCATGATAGCACCTATTCTAGAATAACTGCGGCTCGCCTCAGCACCGTCGGCCAATCCATCCATACGGCTCATCCCCCCGTATTACTGCTTGCATGGGGAGACGCCCTTAATACTATTTCACAGATAAGTAAGTAGGTAGGCCACACAGGAAAAGGGGAGTACACTGTGGTTCCGGCTTCACATTCACTCAGAAAACGTGCCACCGCTGCGCTGTAACCTTGCTCGTTTCTACGACCATGGCTGCGACTATTCCGTATCCTCCGTATTACTATCATGTTCCCGGTTCTCGCTTCTCCACATGCATGCCGAGTACGACTTAGCATTGCTCTTAGTATCACCTTGGAATATGCGTGCCCGTGCAACTGCCGCCTATGCAATGTACATGAAACTCTGAATCTTCCACCCCCCCGATTCGTCACACCCGTCCTGCTTCCAGGGAGAAGGGACAGAGAGAAAGAGGATCAACCCAAAAGGAGCGTGTCGCAAGTAAAGTAATGGCCCGTTCTTCGCCCGACGACGGGCGTTGAGACTGAGGAGAGAGAATCCGGCACCTGCTAAATGGTTAAGCCACCATCCAAAGTACAAAGAAAAACAACAATTGCATGACCAAACTATGAAATCGATAGTATTACTAGCTTTTGATAGGCAACAACAATAAAAATGGTTATTAAATGACAAAATATCTCTCTGGAACCTGAACGTCAATGGCAGAGCAATGTGTTCATTTTCATGCTAAACGTACACGCTGCCACAACCTTTCCTTCCCCCTATTACTCCTTTACTTCCGCAATATCTAGCATCAACTTCAAATATAGTCCCCCAGTAGTCTGAACACAGCCTACACAACTGCTCGTCTTGACCTATTGCAACTCAGTAAGCCTTAGTCCAAGACTCGGCCAGCCACGGTGGCCGCGCTCTTGTCCTTTGTCGTCGTCTTTTTGAGGGATCTTCCAGCCTGGATCTCGCCCAAGAAGCCAGCAGGGCGACCGCCTGCTGCTGGCAGCGCTGGGGCGCCACCAGGCGGGGGAGGGGGAGGAGGGGGAGGTGCTCCGCCGGGCAATGCTGGAGGAGGAGGAGGACCTCCCATAGGAGGCATTGGCGGCGGCGGCGGCGGTGATCCAGCCTCTGGCATCGGTGGAGGCGGAGGCGGAGGAGCGCCAACCGGTGTTCCGGTAGGTAGAGGCGGAGGAGAGGATATTGCGTCGTTCGCCGGAGCAGGTGTGGATGGGGACGATTCCCTACCGGCAGCGGAGAGCGGCCTTGGTGGTGCCATCGTACCAAACAGTATAGATGCGAGCTGGGCAGCATTGCCACCGCCGGGCCGGTCATCATCGGAATCTTCTTCGTCAGACTCCTTGTCTGAGCCCCAATCATCAGAATCAGCTCGCTTGCGAGACCAAGGCTGAGCGGGCGCGGGAGTTGGGACAGGGGCCGACTTGATATCCTGTGTCATCCGGTGGAAGGGGTTGGTGGAAATGTCGGCTGCAGCCGGCGTCGCCTCCTTTGGCGCAGCAGCAGGAGAAGATGCCTCCGAGGACTGCGACATCATCTTGAAGTAAGGGTTCTTGCTCTCCGTCTCAGCGGGAGGAGACGTGACTACCGTGGTAGGAATAGGTGGGGGAGAGGCTGCCGATGCCGCCGCTGGTGCGGCAGCTGGTGGCGGGCTCACCCTTTGCTCGGGCTCCGGGTTGCTGATTTGGCTACCTCCAAGAGTGGGTGTCGATGCCTGCGGTGTAATCTGCTCGTGGCTCTCTTCTTCGTCAGATGAAGACGAGCTGTCCTCGTTCATAGCCTCAAGTTGGCGCTGTAGCTCAAGTTCGCGCTGTTTAGCAGCCTCCACCTCCGCACGACGAGCGGCTAGCTTGGCTTCCTTTTCCTTGGCTTCTGCCAAGGCCGCCTTCTTCCTCTTCTTCTCCTCCTCCTTTCGCAGCTTTCCTTGTCGGACCTGTTCCTCCAGAGCCTTGAGTCGGGCCTCGGCTTCACGTTGCTCATCCGCAAACTCGTTCTCTTCCTCTTGAACCTTTTGCCTGCACGATATCCGTTAGAGATCAATCACCGGCGTGGATATAACACGATGGGTAGAAATATTAAAGCTTACCTCATTTGTTCCGCCTCCCGCTGTTGTTGCTCATGCTCTCGAGCGAGGCGTTCCTCTTCGGCCGCCTTGGCAGCCTCTTCCTCTGCCTTCTTCGCCGCATCCTCAGACTTTCCTCCCTTCCTCGAGGGCGGAGGCGGAGGCTTCTTAGCCGCCGATTGTGGTTCTTCCACAGCAGGCGGAGGGATTCCCTGTTCCTCGGCAAGACGAGCCTGTCGCTCGGCCTCCCGGCGGGCATCCTCCTCCTCGGCTTGGCGCAACTTGGCGGCTCTCTCGGCCCTTTCGCGCTCTATGCGCTGAGCAGCAGTCTCCCCGGGCTTGGTCGGCGCCTTGATACCCAGCGCCGCAAGACGTTCAGCCATGCGCTGCTCAGCCTGCTGTCTAATAAAGGCAGCGCGCTCTTCGGGTGTCTTGTACGAAGAGTAGGAGCCGCCGCCAGCTGCAGAAGAAGGAGTAGCCGTGCGTGAAGTTGGAGCGGGGCTTTCGTTCCGCTGAGGAGCCGCAGCGGCTCTCTCTCGCGGAGCCTCATCTGCTGCTGAAGGTCGTGCAGGGCGCTTATCCTGTGCCCGGACGCGGGCCGCGCGACTCTCACGCTGGAGATCGAAGATGAAGTCTCGAACTTCGTCCTCAACACCAAGCGCGTCTTCCCAGCGGCGTCTCTCATGCTCGCTACTATTATCCTTTCCGGCATCGTTAAGACTGTCCTCGATGCTTCGCGAGAATTCGCGGACGCTTTCCTCAACATCGTGGACCATTCGCTCGTTGCTCTCCTTTTCATTCTTGACCCGAATGCTTTCTTCCTCGAGCCTCTTGGGACCGTCCAGATCTTCGGAGGTGGTCTCAATCTTCTTGCCTGTCAGAGCAGCAGTTCTTTGTTGCATCATGATCTTTGCTCGGGCCTTGAGACGGTCCGATTCTGTCACTGCTCCACCAGGGCCAGTTCCCACGATGGCCGATGCACTTCCGGGGTGAGCCTTGGCATCCTTGAGACGGAAGAGCTCGAGCCTTGCTTCCATGATGGCCTTTTCCGCCTTTCGTACTTGAGAAGCAAGCTCGGGGACCCGATCCGTGAGCTTCTGAAGCTGGCGTTTCAGGGTTCTCGTCTCAGCGTCAGAGTTGCCAACAGCCAGCGCAGCATCTGGATGCGCATCGATGTCGTCCTGGATGCGTCGGATGCGGCGGTAGAGCTCCTCTGCTTCGCGGCGATCACGTCGGTCCAAGATGTCGTCCTCTTCGTAGTTCTTCTCATCTGCAAAGTCCATAGCATCAAGCAAGATTTGCTTCTCCTTAATCTTCTTTCTGAGCTCATCCAGCGTCAAGTCATCATTGGAGCCGACAGAAGACGATGCCGGAGATTCGGGCCGCGGCGAACCACCCCCAAGTCTCCGGCGAGCACTGGACCGGTATCCAAAGTCCTCATCATCGTTCCTGAACACTGTGGCATCCTTGCGTCCGCCTGCAGCCGGGGTAGGACCACCTCGGAATGATCGATTCTTCATATAACTAACGCCAGTCTTTTGGGGCAACAGGGCAGCACCAGAGTTCTTGCGAAAGTCAGATTCTTCGTGCAACATTGATTTCAGAGTACCGATGGACTGGCTGAAGTTGCGAGTCGAGGGAGGAACAAGCTCCGGAGGCAATACGTTGGGCATGGGATATCCGTTCAACTTTCTGTAGATTAAGTGCATAGCAACGGCAAACTCGTCCAGATTTAGGCGGCCCTTGTTGCCATGGTCAGCCAACGTCCAGACTCTTTCCAAGTCAGGCTTCTCAAGACCACTTTGGCCAAAGATCTCGATGGCCTGGTCACCACCGATATAGCCCTTGTTGAGGCCATCCCAAGCTTTGAACAAGGCATCATATCTGGTCTTCTCTTCCTTTGTAATTGCCCATGGGATAACAGCATTGCCCTGCAGACCAGCGGTAGTATAAGAACCGGCTTCGCGACCCGCCTGAGGCATCATGCGAGCGTGCAGCGCGTCGATATTAGGTAACCCAGATGCAGGAGCATTGACAAGACCCCATTGGCCTGGGCGTCCTGTAGGCTGAGCATTCAATGGTGCCACCATACCGCCAGCAGGCCCGCCGAACCCAGTAGGCATAGGGGGCATTGGGGGCAGGGGACCATTGTAGCCCGTAGGCTGGGGGTTTTGCAGGTTAGAGAAACCCGTCGGCTGAGGCTGGAGACCTTGCGATTGGCCTCCAAAACCTTGCTGCTGCGCTCCAGGAAAGCCTGTCATTTGCGTCTGGAGAAGCTGAGAGTTTGACGGAGGCGGTGGTTGCGGCTTCGGCTGTTCAATGGTGGGCACGTTGCTCGCCTGGCTTGTAGCGGGACCGTCATCCGCAACACTAAAGCTGATGATGTCAACCATGCTAGACACCTCATTCTTAACATGATCAGGCAGAGTGGGTGGCAGTGTCTTGCCAGTAAGCTTCAGATTGCAAAGATACATCGCAAGGGCAAATTCGGGAAAGTATAGCTGTCCCGCTCGCGTGGTATCAGCCAACGTCCTAGATAGGCTCCTTGTTAGTCGTTTACCAGCAGTAATAGCATTTGGCTAAATCAAGAACATGTTTCCCTACCAGATATGCGACAGGTTGTCGCCATCCAACTTGGACCGCAGCAAAAGATCCCTAGCTTTCTCTCCTGACATTGTCGCCGCGCCATCACCCACAGCAGACTTGAACAATGTCTCGAACTTGGCCTGATCCGCTGCTGTAATAAAAGACAACCTAATGTTGGGGATCTTGCTCTTCGTCTTTTCGCCTCTTCGTCCCTGGGGTTTGGCCGTGCCCCCGGTCTGGAAAGACGCAGCCATTTCTGTAAAACCGGTCGGCTGCGGCTTTATCGGAGGAGGGGAGATTGTCGAGCTAGAGGGCTGCTGTTGCGCGGCCGGGAATCCCGTCTGCTGAGGCACCTGCTGCTGAAGTTGAGGTTGTTGCTGCTGCTGCTGCGGTTGCTGTGGCTGCTGCTGTTGGAACTGCTGCTGGAACTGGGGAGGAATCGACGGCATTGGCGGGGCGCTCGAAGTCTGGAACTGCTGCGGCTGAGCCTGTCCCGGGAATCCCGTATACTGCTGCTGCAGCGGCTGAAGAGAGGGCTGGTAACCCGTTGGCTGGGCTTGCAATGGATATCCGGTGTATTGCTGCTGCAATGGTTGTTGCAACTGCGGCTGTCCGAAGCCCGTGGGCTGCGGCGCAAAGGGGCCTGGCTGCTGGCCAGGCCCGAGATTGTTAAAGGAGCCGCCATACTGCTGCTGCTGTTGCTGAGTCCCCGGACGAGGACTGTTGCCTCCTAAGAAGGCATTCGAGTTGGAATACATCGCGAGGCTTCGAGGCGACTCTCGAACCGGACGTTCGGATGTCGGGTCTGTTCCTCAGGAGGCTCAAACGGGGTAAGGAGGAGCGCGAGAGCTCCGCAGCTCGACAAGACGCAGACAACGGGAGACGGCGAGAGAGCGAAGAAAGCGTCAGCGAATGTGAAAAGGGGCAGAATTGAGCTCCAAAGCAAGAAATCAGACGTCAAACATAGACAAAAGAAGACGGCTAAAAGACTCAAAGTGGTGATGACGAAGCTCGCGCCAACTCCCCCCGATGATGCTAACGTGCTAGTGGTAGGTAATTATTGAGGTACAGGTGAGAGGAGCGCCTGCAGAAGAGGGCGGGAAGCTGAGGCTGGGGCTGGGCAAATTGCGTGGCTAAGCGGAGAGGAATTGCCCCACGGTTGCTGTGGCTTTGCTCCACCCAGTATAGACGCCGGGCATTATCTTGCATACAACTCGGTACGTGCATAAAGAGACGAAGGGCGCTTCTACTTCGTACATTGAAGACGATCTTGGCCGCGCGCAGAACATAACATTCATCATGTGAAGGGCGGATAATTCATCAAGTCTCTTACGTAGGAAGGGCCAGTATATACTATGCATCAACTAAACTTGAAATTATTTCGAGCTTCCCAGGTTCTATGTTTCAAAGTCTGCGTTGGGCTAAAAATGGCAAATGCAATGGGTATCAATCAATCAACGCATCGAACATGCGAGCAAGCAAGCAAGCAAGCAATCCAAAGGACATTCCAAAAAACGCCGGTTTTGAGCACGCTGTTGTCTCCCTGCCACCTCATCTCCTTCACCCCAGTCGATTCCCCTCCCCTGTACCATCTCGAGGAGCCTTATTCCTTGTAATTAGTTCCATGGCCGGGGTGGGCCCCTTTTCTTTCTTCTCTTCTCATTGCCTTGCCTCTTCCTCAATGCGGTCCGTCGGGTCGCCGAGGAGGCTTTGATATCTTCCCACCAGTAGGCTGATCTCGGCATCGTACCCATCGGAAAGCAAAAAGCTGTCTTCGGGTGCCGGATTACTCATCCCTTCTACGGCCGGAGCGCCGGTCCATGTCGGCTCCTCCTCAGGAGGGCTCTCCATCTCCGAAGGCGTTGGCATGCCCGCATCGCTATTGGAGCTGGTCTCCGTCGTTGGGCTACTAGCGCCATCACTTGAGACAATGGAGTAGGGCCGCATGATTGTCTCGTTGGAAACCTCACCTGAGTAAGGCGCTGATACGATAACCTTCAACGTTTCCGAGCCGTGATTTGACGTAGAGGGCCCTCGACGTAAGGAGGAATCTGCAGCATTTTGATATTCAAACTCTCTGTTGGCAAGGCCGCCAAAGTCGACTGAGAATGTGCCCTCTTCTATATCGCACGCTTTCAGTGCCTGGCTGGCCGCTGCCTTTCCAGGGCTATGCTTCTCACGATAGATCCTCTGGTTCCTCTCGAGGACTTGGTTCAGCGCTGTGATTGCAGCATCCCACTCGTCACTCAGCCTCTGAACGAGTGGCTTTTCTATAATCACCGGAGCCTTGTCATGTTTCAGTTTGTTGAACAAGCCTGAGGAGCGGCGCGGTGCTACCACCGGCACGTCAACTTCGGCAGATTTTTGGATGGTCTTGGCAAGTTCCGAATCAGAGAATGCGGAGAAGTGTCGGATTGTCGTGTTACCCTCGATGCGCTTTACTAGATGCCAGAAGTTGGAGAGATTGAAGTCATTGCCCTCGCAATCCAGCGTATGTAGTGTTTGGTTGCCTGAGATGGCTTCCGCAAGATCCCCAATATTGATGTTCAGCATCTGACTTCTAACACGAAGGTGTTCAATTCGCTTGTTGAACTTCATGCCACTTAAAGATTTTGAGAATTCCCTGCCGAGCCGACCTTCGTCAAGCTTAGAGTCATACCCGGATATATCCAAGAAACGGATGGTCTCGTTCCTAGCGAAGAGCTCCGAAGCCGCTTGGCAAGCTACGCTGCTAACAGCATCTGGCGTAGCACAGCCAGCCAAGCTTAAGCACTCGATTGTCTTGTTGATGGTCAATGATCGCATCAGTTTGACAAAACTAGCCTCATAGCTGAATTCAATCATCTGCATGAATAGGCTCCAAGGCCCGTAGCCGGAGGCAATGGCATCACACAAACTCTCGATGCCATCATCCAGTCGGTTTGCGTTTACGTGAACCGTCATATGCCGAGCTTTACCCATGCTAAAGAATAGCTGGGCAACTTGACTTCCAGTGAGACCACAGTTGTTAAGGCGGATCACTTGCAGTCCCTGCGACATTGGAGATTCCATATATCTTGCGAGAGAAATGACAGTAGTATCGTTGAGCTATAGTTGCTGATTAGCCGCTAGAACTGAAGCGCGTTAATTCGGCTGTACGTACCACTATACCAGAAAGGTCCAGCTCTTGGAGAGCCCAGCTGTTAAGTGCACGCTCAGCGAAGAGGGGTTCTTCCGAAACGAGCCTCATGTTGCCCGATATATTGAGCTTCTTGATATTGCGGAGTTGCCGAAGCGTATAAGTGATGGTATCAAAGCCTACGGTCCCGCTGTTATTTGACGTGTCGATCCACTCAATAGTCTCGGCTTGGCCCGCAAGACCAGCCCAGAGCTTGGTAAGATCGATGTCCCCAAGTCCGCAGTTGGATAGGTCAATTTTTTTCAGATGCACATCATCCAGTCCAAAGACATTCGCTAATTTCATAGTCAATAGCTGCGAAGCGAAAGAAAATAATTCCCCCTTCCTGCAAATCACGTACCTAATTCGGCTACATCGCCTGGAGCAATGGGGTTCCCGGACATAGAAATGCTGTGACAATGACATAACTGTGTTTTAAGGAGCATCGATAAGGGTCGAATAATCTCAGAGCTCATTTTGCGCATAGCAGAGTGGTTGATCGATCCCCGGCCGGTCTGCGGTCTCTTTGGGCGTTGTAAGCCGACAGAATTTGCAAGATCGATGTTCCGTATAGATTCAGACGAAAAGAGCAAGGCATGAATCTCTTGTTCCAAGATCGGAGCCTGAATGAGAATCTGGTAATAGTCATCTGGTATTCTCACGCCTAGTAGGTTGTCAGTATTAGGTTGACAACAATTTAGATTGGTGTGCAAGTACCGCTCAGAGATGTATACACCACAGCGTCCCCATATTGCGAATAGTCGTTCTTGTTGGCCAGCGACGAAAGGTCAACATCGCGGAATGATAATGCCTTGAAAAAGCTATTATATCTCAACGCCCGAAACACCGCAAGGAGCTGAAGCGGGGAATATCCCGAGTCATCAGAAGCAAGGAGTCGGAATGCCGGCTCAGAAGGTGTATACCATTCAATTGTCCATGCCGGGATTTGTACATTGAAAGCGACGCAATATGCTTGAAGGCTCATCTCAAGGCCACCCAGATCATTTCCCGACGTCAACTGAAGAGGTGCTGGGAGACCTTTAATCTCAAAAATAGCATGTTGGAGGTTTTGCGGCCACATGGGCTTCAAAACACGGTCAATCTTTGTCAGGGCTTCGATAATCCGGCGATAATAGGTACTTGCGAGATCAAGGCGAGTTTCCCGGCCAAAAGGCAAGCTATAATAAATCATGTAAGTAAATAACCAGAAACCGATAAAATTGAGGAAATACCGAGATTGCAATATTCACTTACCGAAAACTCATCGTGAATCTCTGCTCATGAGATGCTACCGACGCCTGGAAACGGATCAAGGATACTGTCCCAAACGCCGAAGTTTTCAACCGCAGGTCGCCTGGCAGAGTTGAATAATCTGCCTTGAGGATTTCGATGAAATAACACAAGTAAGGTCCAATGGCAAGGTAGTATGTCGAAGTATCCATAACATCCTGAGATTCATCCGCAGTCGCTCCTTTTTGTGCTGCTGCGACGACACGTTTTGTTACTGGGAAAATCAAGCTCTGAGGTGCGCTATCGGCGGCAGTCTCAGCAGGCTGCATAGTGTGGTTGATGCGGATCTTGACATTCTCTGGAACAGTCGTATGAAGTGGATTCTTCCTCATCTTGGCTTTGTACGCCTGGTGAATGTCGGCTAGCCAATCATCTCTCTCCTTTGGAAGGGCGAAGTGAAAGTGCGCTTTGCAGGACGCCAGTTTGGGCGATCTCGAGAGCCACCACACTTCGATACCAAGACGAGAGCTGGATGATTCTTCAATGAAGACCGCAATAATGGAGCGAAGGGGAATGTCTAATCGAATCTCCCCGTACGCAGATTTGCTGCTCATGGACTGGGGAGAATGGGCACCTTTCCCTTGGCTTCCTGTTTGTGTCAACTGCGGGAAGATACCCCTAGCAGCTTCCGCGCTTCCGAATTTCACCAACGAATGGTCCGTTAAGACGAGGTACTCAGATCGAGCTTTTAGGAGAGAAGAATCCGCCTTGAGCCACCCATATCGAATCAACTCCATCGACGTAAAGTGAGGTTCCACGGGGCTACCAGGAGATTCTGAGGGCGCAGTGCTGACAGAAGAGTCTCTGGAAACCCTCCTCTGTAGCCTTTCAATCATCGAGCCTGAACCTGAGGCCGTCTTTTGCAGCTTCCGCGCTGAAGATCCGGACCTGGATGGTCCACTAGACATTGAATCTAATGAAGAGCTACTCATTGAGCGAAATGCTTTGGACAAAGAACTGGACTTTTTGCTCTCAACAGGCTCTGGCGATTCCCCCTTGGAATGGGCATATTGGTATGGGGATAGAGATCCCGTCGTGCTTGCAGTCGAGGACCTCCATTTCCACTTATCGGCACTCTTTGCGGACTTCATTATGACGACTAAACTGGGATCCTCAAGGGGAGGCTGAGGAGCAAGCTTTCGGGAGATCTCAACTGAACATGCCGACCAGGGGGGAGAAACAATGGAGCAGATGGGATCAGATACTGAGGCTTGGGAGAATCGGAATATTCCAGTCGTGAGTTTCGGCGGGTTCGACGGCCCAGAAAAAGGTGTGCCGCAACTGCAACTTTCCAGCAGTGGACCGATGTCTCAGCCCACCTATGGTAGCCGACAGGATAGATGGATAAACCGGCGAGACAAATGACACACGCCTTTTTGCCTTTATTTTTTTAGTCACTCCAGAAACGCGTTCAAACAGATAAAAGTCCTGGTGGACTATTTCGGAACCAGTTAAAGGCGGATTTGGATCATAGGGCAACGCCTGAGTCGCTCAGGAGACAGCGCGGGATGCACTTCCCAAGCCGATAGGTACGAACAGGCGGTAGGAATGCGCTAGGGAGACGCGAGTCGTAAATTGTTGGACTGTGGTGGAGGGAAAGCCGGCCTGGGTTACAAGGGGAGAGATATCGGCGGCTGAGTTTCTCAACTTGGGAGGCGAGGGTAAAAAAGGAGATAGAGGCTGTAATGTGTATTCCGTAAGAGATGCGACGAAGCTCGAGATTTTTTCGCGCGTCGGGCAGGCTGCTGATGCAGGCGGGTGCTTTGGGGCTGGCCGGCTTTTTAGTTACGGGTTCATCTAGGTAAGTGAGATCGACATGAGCGAACGGAATCCGCAAGCGTTTTCTCGCTTCAGCTGGCAGCTCAAATCCGGGCAGCTCGCCACAAACGCACGCGACAAGATTCGCAGCAGTAAAAGCTGCAGCAGTATCACATGCAGTTACAGAACGGACGAGATGTCATAAATCGAACGAAAACTCGTCGCCTTCCGCCGTCTCCGTCCCGACTATCGCAGTTGACGAATCGAATCGCTCTGCTGACTTTGCGCGGCCACTTGTCCGTCCGGCGGTCTGGCCTGCTGTCACACGATAAAGAAAAGAAGAAAGTAGAAGGAAAAAAGAGATTCACTTGAAAGGAGGCAGAGGGACTGCAAAAGGCTGGAATGAAAAAAAGGGCGAAAAAAATTGGAAGAAGAAAGAGAAAATACGAAGGTGTGCCGCACAGGGAGGTAGGCGTGTGATATTCCCATGAGCTCCTCACATTCACTGGGGCACGGCTATCAAGGCAGCTGGATGACGAGACCAAACGGACAGCCAAGCACCCGCCACATGGGGCAGGAAAATGGGAAAATGGGAAAAGGCCCCTCTCGAGTTTGAAACCGCGTATTTGGTGCCATCCAAGGATGGTGGACGGGGGTTCCGTCAGTCCGCGACGGGGGATGTGTCTTGGGGATTCACAAACCAGCGTCATCGGCACCGCGATGCCTCTGCCAGCTGGAATCTCGATCTCGGCGCGCAAAGTCAATTGACGTCTGGGCAAGCCGCTGCACGCCTGCGCTCATGGCTATGAGGTTAGCAAGCAATCATAAACAGCCGTCGCGGGCATCCCCTGTCGTCCCAAGGACCAATCGTCGGCCGCATGAGATGACTTGGGTCCGCGCATTTAGATTCGCGCTGCGGCTAGGACTGCAGGACCCCGTATTCCCCCATCAAGCTTCGTCATGCCATTTAATGTTTGCCTGCATCGAAACCTTGCTTTTTTTGCGCATGAGGGCTTAAGCGCTTTAAGCAGAACTTGCTGTGCTGTGCTGTTCTTTTCTGTTCGCCCCCGACCAGCTCCGTTGTGGGAAAGAGCCTCTTTTATTTGGTGGCAATGGTTGTATTCTTTTCATCATCGTCATCATATTGATCGACTTGCCCATCCAGATCAATACTCGATCCAGCCTACTCCACGCATGAGCTTTTTTTTTTTTCGGTGCTCTTTCATCACTGTTACACCTACCCTATCTCATTGAAGAACAGCAGTGTGCATCCACGGCGGAGCCGTAGCGCCTCATTGACCAGGGGGTCGAGAGTTGGTGTGAGGAGGCTGGCCAGGGGCTTCAACAATTACACGCAATGATCATCGACAGTCCCTCCAATTTCTGCTGGCTGAGAGCTTCTAGCGCCTTCAGCACCTGGTTTAGCATGCAGTAATGCTCCGTGCTCCGTCTGGAATCTGCAAACCGCCCGCAATTCCCATCGTCCCAACTTGTCGAGCGCTCTGTGCGCTCCCAACTCGTCGTTTGAACTGGCCCAACCTCGTGCTCTGCTCCGAGAGCATTTGCATCCCGGCTGGTGGTAGCGCATGGGCCGGAGGTTGGTAAGCTTTGGGTCATTAGGGCCGTGGAATACGATTACGGGAGCCTTCTAGAGTGCCGCGTTACTCCGTGCATCTCGTATGCCCGGACGTCAGCTGCCGCAATGGACAATGCAAAACTTCCCTGATTAGGGACAGTCCGCAGAGCAACACAACTTATGCAGCAGCAATATATACGAGTCTTAATGCAGAGAGCGCGGCCGACCAAGAGTCGCTCCCTCTACTCCGTATAAGCGCCCAAATGATCCATCACCCATCATCTGCGCTGGGCACGTTGTACCCCGATGGTGGCATGACGTATGCATCTTTTCCCATTCAGCCGTCTTGACCTGCCATCCTTATCTCCCCATCCAAAGGCGCTACCCGTCCTTGCGGCGCCGGCCGGCCGCGGTCGAGGCCTCGTCGAACCTGGAGTGATCGAGTAGCACGGCTGTGAGATGCTGGATGATGGCCTGTGAACAACAATGAGCGACCCGGATCATTCGTTCTGCCGACGCCCTGCCGCCTGGCTATTGGCGGTCGACGCTTTCGTTGAGGGTGGGCCCAGCTCAACGGCAGAACCCTCACCCTGTAACCGTCACCGCCAAAATTTCCTACCTGGGACGTGGTATCAAAGGCGACAAAACTCGTGCGAAGCGTCTCAGAGCAGCCGCGGAGCTTTTGAATCGGCGTCAGCCTCATCGCCGTGTCTCTTATAAAAGGCGCTGCTGCTGTACGCCGCTTCCAATCGTCGACTAGCTGCACTTGAGCCTGCGAAGCCCGAGCTCGCAGTGCCCCTCCGTGGCCAATTGTCCCGCATTGTCCCACCTTCGGACGATAAATATCGGCACAGACGTCGGACACACCAGTGCCGCGAGGCTCCCCCAGGAAGGCTTCCCTCTTCCTCTTCTTCACATCGCCACCATGCCCGCGAAAATCGACGAAAGCGCGTTTGCCCGCCAATATGTTGACTACATCTACGTCCCGGCCGCTCTTCTGGTCGTCGGTACCGTGATTGTCAAGAGTGACTGGACACCGTATGCCGTTCTGGTGGCCGTTGTCCTCGGCACCTACAACTACTTCAGCTTCCGTAAGTAGTACCCCAATCGCGCGGTTTTTTCATACGCATCGCGCTTTGGCAATTGGACTAATCGCCCCTACGTGCAGAGGTCAAGAAGGTGTTGAAGCCGGATGTCTTCCAGGAATTCCCGCTTCAGGAGAAGACCATTATCTCTCACAATGTCGCCATGTAAGTGCGCCCCTGGCAAATTTTTGGGTGTAGCTCCGCTAGATCTAACAGCCGATGTCTTCAGCTACCGGTTCAAGCTGCCCTCTCCACGGACCATCCTAGGCCTCCCTATCGGGCAGCACATCTCCATTGGCGCCAACCTCCCTCAGCCTGATGGAACTGTTAAGGAGATCGTTCGATCCTATACCCCCATTTCCGGTGACCACCAGCCCGGATTCGTCGACCTGTTGATCAAGTCCTACCCCCAAGGCAACATCTCAAAGCACATGGCTTCCCTCCAGGTTGGCCAGACTATTCGTGTCCGTGGCCCCAAGGGCGCCTTCGTCTATACCCCTAATATGGTCCGTCACTTTGGTATGGTTGCTGGAGGCACAGGCATCACCCCTATGCTGCAGGTTATCCGTGCCATTGTTCGTGGACGTGCTGCTGGCGACAAGACCGAGGTTGACCTGATCTTTGCCAACGTCACCGTCCAGGACATTCTTCTCAAGGAGGACCTCGATGCCCTTGCCCAGGAGGACAAGAACATCCGCATTCACTATGTGTTGGACAAGCCTCCAGAAGGCTGGACCGGCGGCGTTGGCTTTGTCACCACTGAAATGATTACTGTGCGTTGCCTCCCCTTTCGCGGCCCATATTTTACATACCCGGGTTAGTACTGACAACAGATTTAGAAATGGCTCCCCAAGCCGGCTAGCGATGTCAAGGTCCTCCTCTGTGGCCCCCCTCCTATGATTAGCGGCCTGAAGAAGGCCACCGAGAGTCTCGGCTTCGCCAAGGCCCGCCCCGTCAGCAAGCTCGAGGACCAAGTCTTCGCTTTCTAAATAAAAGACGCTGTGCGCGGCGCCGATGCACCCGTTAGCAGTAATGCATTTCCCTAGGTTTCTTGAAGAAGCCTCGTGGTGTGATGATCTAAACAAAATGGAGAGGCTTCATAGACCGCTTGCTCGAAACGTCATAATAGTTTCAAGTGCTTGAGATGATATCCCAAAAGAGCAGATTCATGGGCCGGCCAGTGGGTAGGAACACAAAATATAGGATACCTCGAATAGAATACATCATGCTTGACTACTAGGTACCTGTACGAACTTGATATCTACAAGACATAGACGTGTTCCTTTGATGCGTCTATAATGATAATTATGCTAAAGCTCTTTCCTCGACTATCCTCATCTAAAAAAACCATATCGCTATTTTCCTTTTTTTGGGAGGGGGTCCCCTATTTATCAGAAGAGGCTAGTGTACATGTACAAACTGAGCATAGGTCCTAAACATCTTTTCACCAACTACCTTTCCCAAAAGAAAGGAAATAAACTCCAAAATATTCGTGTGAAAAGAGAAGAACCGGTTACTATTACTCGTCATCCTCGTCCGCCGCGTCGCCTGCTTTGGCACTTCGGGGCTCCGCATCTTCATCCTCTTCGTCGCTTTCCGCAATCACACGGCCTCTACGGGTTCTCTTGGCCTGGCTTCGAGGCGCATCAATGTCCTCGTCCTCATCTCTTGCGCCGCGATCCTCCCTCTCTTCGTCGTCCACGTCCATCTTGTCGCCAGCGTCTTCGTCAGCCTCCGAGAGAGGTGTCTCGTCTCTCTCTAGGTTCTTCTCGGCACGCTCCAGAGCATCGTCGTCATAATCCTCGTTGGCTTCTTCGTCCGAGTCGACAACGATTTCGGCGGACTTGAACTTGGAAGACTCCCGCTTAGTGAGACGGCGTCTCTTCTTGGTATGGTTCTCCTCCTCGGAGCCCTCATCCTCGTCCGCGTCGGCCTTCTTCTTCTTCGATGACCTCTTGGGCTTGCCCTCGCCGGCTGGGGCGCGTGGCGCAGGCTTGCGTTTCCGTTTGACCTTTTCTCCCGTCTCTTCGTCGGTCGTCATCTCAGCCTCCTGTCGCGCACGTTCCTCCTCAGCTCGTTGCTCTGCCTGTAGCCTATCGCGCGCAGCAATGGCCTCGCGCTCTTTTCTAATCTTCTCCTGTCGTTCTCGTTCTTTCTCCAAAACGGCTTGCCGCTCTTCTTCACGCCTCTTCATCTCAGCTTCTCGCTGTTCTTTGGCGGCCATGATCTTCTCCTTATTCTTTTCCTCCCACTCCTTCTGCTTTCCGAGGGCTCTCTCAAGCTGTTTGCGGAGCGTATTGCGAGCCATGTTGGCACGCTGCTCGACATCATGCTTGGGATAGGGCGTCTGGGGATGGGCAGCAATCTTGTCCAGCGATTCAATGGCAGCTTCAAGACCCTCAGATGCTTCTTCCAGCTGCTCGGCTGTCCGTCTGTTTTCGGGCAGTGCTTGGATGGTTGTCACGAGCTGGATCTGAACAAAGGCAACGTTGAACTGGTAGTGTATTTGCTCCGGGGCTACCTCGAGTGCCTGCAAGTCCTAGTTAGTAGCAATATTGTGACTGGGAAGCGCTGTATATGCTTACCTTTTTAGCGCATTCGAGGGCTTTATTGTAAGAATCTACATCTCGATCTGCCCTCCCTCGGTTTAACCACGTGCGGCCAAGACAGGAGAGGATGACTGGGTCATTTGATTTGCCTTCTTTCGACAGGGCTATCTCATAATGCTCAATGGCCTTGGAGAATTGCTTCAACTCAGCAAAGATATGCCCCAAGTTCACGTATAGATGAGAATCTTTGACTGTGTCCCTGACTTTGTTGAAAATGGTGAGAGCCGTTTTGTAGTCTTTCTTATCCTCCACAAGAGCAATGGCGATACCTTGGGCGGCATAGGCATTCTTTGGATCTAGTGACAGAGCCTTCTCAAAGAACTCAACAGCCTTGCAATATGTCGCACTTCTCTTTTGTTTCTCTTGCTCCGTTTCACGACGCATTTCTCTGGCCTGGAGAAGGTACAAGTTACCCATTCCAACCAAGGCATATCTGTCATGCTTATCGTAATTTTGTAGTGTATGCTTGTAATGACGGAATTCGTGATCCTCTGCAATGTTGGCGGGGCGTTTTCTGGAGTGGACTTTCCCAAGATACCACCCGTAGAGAGCTCGAACTTCCAGGTCAGCTGTGTTCTCTTGATACAGCTTTGCCACAGCATCAGGGCCTTCCTTGTTAGGATTCTTCCTAAGTTTAATATACGCAAGCCGTGTGCGGGCATCGGTGTAGTCGTCGTGACGGTTAAGCAAGCCCTCATAGACCTCGATAGCCTTATCTGTTAGCCCACGAGCCTCGTAGCTTCGACCAAGGTTGAAGCTAATGGTCGTCACCAAAGCGTCAGTATCCATCGAGGGATCTTTCTCACCAGCTCTCATACAAGCACCCAGAGCCGCTTCGAACAGCTCACTGGCAAGATCATGCTTCTCTGCCTGTGAGTGGAAGCAGCCAATGTTGTTTAAGAGCTGAGGTGGAAGAAACTTGCGAAGAGCTGCCTGGAGATCGGCTTCGGGCACATCTTCTGGGCGCTCTGACTCTGGGATTTGCTCAATCTCGAGCTGCTCAACTTGTTGCAAACATTGCAGAGCCTTTTCAGGGCTGTCCGTTTCATAGAGCCGAGCCAGGTTCAGGAGAACAGAAGCGTCTGGTGATAGAGCCTTCTTTGGATCCTTCCAAGAAGTCCTGACGCCCTCCAGCAGAGCAATCGCTTTCTTCATTTCAGCGGACTTATCCTCCTTGCTATCGTTGTTCTGGCTGGTGAAGATTTCTTCCGCGTAAATGGTCCCCAGAAGAATCATGGCCTCATGATTTTTAGATTGCTGGATAATCTTTTCTAGTCTTAGCTTCGCTTCTCCGAGATCATTCTTCATGACGGACAGCTGCGCCACGCCAAACTTGGCCGGCAGATAGCCAGTCTCAGTACCTCCACGCGCGTCATCTGCGCGACGGTAATAATCGCTGGCACGCTCTAAATCGCCATTGTAGTGGGCTTTTCTTGCGAGCAGATACCATCCGTCGCTGGCGACGGCGTTGACGTCGGTATATTGAATAGCCTTGTGAGCTAACTTGTCCGCATTATCCCAAGCTTTCCGAGATAAGAAGTAGCCCGCAAAGGTGGAGCAAGTGATGGGAACCTCTTTATCAAGCTTGAATGATTTTTGAGTGTATTCGATCATGGCCTTTTTGTAAAGCCTGAGGAAGTCATCGCTGTTGACCGGAACGTGGCCGCTAGCATCGAGATAGTATAGGCCAAGGAGAATATTGGGAACCTTGGAGTCGGGGTTTATTTCTAGACATCTCTCCCACGCTGCTTTGGCATCGTCCTTGAACCCAAGTTGCCAGAAACAGCAGCCAATGCCAATGCGAGGGTCGGGATCCACCAGATCAGGTCTCTTCTGAAGCACGTCTTGGTATGTAGCCAACGCCTCAGGGTACTTGTGCATAGAGAATAGGGTGCGGGCCTTGCCCATCAAGGCAAGCATGTTCTTCCCCTGAGAAACTCGGAGTGCATCGTCAAACGCCTTGGCAGCGTTCTTTAGAAGCTCACTTTTCTCCGTTCCCAAACCCCCCGCAGTCTTTGATGGTCCTTGTAGTGAGGCTCTGAGAAGTAGCAAAACTCCACGGGCAAGAAATATGGGCGGGAAAGACGGATTGAGACGTGCAGCGTCGTTCAGGGATGACGTCGCAAGCTGGAGATAATATTCCTTCGTCTTGGCCTCGGACACACGAACGCCGTCAGGCGCAACACGAGGGGCCTCTCGACTTTTCCAAAGGTACATCCAACAGAGACAGCATATCATGCTGACTTTATCGCGTGGGTTACCGCTCTGTATGGCGTTGCCGCCTCGAATCAGCATTTCGATGGCGTGGTCGATTTTCCGTTGCTTGGCATATGCCAACGCGACAGTCATCCAGTATGTCTTTGCGGCATGCTCGTTTTCAAACAGGGTACACAGTTCGGTAGGGTCGTCAACGAGATCTTCGAGATCGATTTCGACCGCTTCGTCTTCTTGATCGCCCTGGACGGGGATATCAATGGCAGAGGGGATATCGGAGAATCGTGCGCTTGTAGGGACCTTGGAAGCATCTCCATGTGCCGCCCCGTTGGCTGCACCATTCTGAAGAGCCGCCATTGTTGGAAGTCGGATTCAATGCCTATGAGGAAATCGGGGTTGCTTAGAGTCGGGCTAAGTCGCAGGAACGCGTCCGAGATGCCAGTGTTGCGCCTCGGAGGTGACTACCAAAAAGGTGCATCTGTTTTTTCTATATCATGGCAAAATCTGCTAGCCGAGTGCGGATAGAATCGTGACTGTGGCTTGGGGAGTGGTTGCCGGAAGGCTTGATATCGCGAGTCTTGGAAACATTCACCACGACGAGGCGAGCCAGAAATTCCATGATACCTGGGAAAGCCAAGGTGGTCCGTGCACCCCGCGACTCAGCCTGGTTGGCCCGCCGCGGATTTTGGTTGGCGACTGCGCTATTGCTGCCACGGAATACTCCGTATCGGAGTCGAGAAGCCAAGCCTCAACTTCCTTTGAGGCGGCTGTGATGCTTTTAATTAGATATATCAACTGCAAGGTATCTTTTCGTCTCCGAAACAATACAAAAATAATATACGATTATCAATATACGTCATAAACGTACAATTGTTTAAATGCGAAGTAGTAACCCTTTACAAGGCACCTCGTACTCCACTCTCTCTTCTTGAGCCCCTGAGCCACATTCATAACTTCGAGCCCAGTGCCTCGTGCAATATGTCTACAAATTGGTTCTTTCCTTTCAGTGGCTCACCTAGGTACCATAAGCCCGATCTTTCCTCGATCCGAATAATAATAGGACTTTTATGTGTACAATGATAAAGGCATATCAGCAAGTACCAGCTCGTATTCTTATGTTCCCAACCTTTACGTAGAATGATATAACTGAATGCTAGGACTACTAGGTAACTATATACCCTCTGTGTGCCAATACTTTCAGATTATGATAAGAGGAAAATAATGGGTCAAGTGGGATAAGAACTCTTGTTACAAGAATGTTGAATGCTGTTGCTGGTGTGTTAGCCTTTGGCGAACCAGTGACCTGCTTTTCGGAGGGCATCTCGCGAGCCCTGCCAGCTGCCAGACAGATGGAGGCGTTTGCTCAAACAATCTGCCGGAGGATTGATATTTCTAGGATCGATATTAGCTCTGAATCTTCAATCTCCTTGTCGAGTCAACAGCAGCTCCGTGATTGCTCTTACCGGTGTTAACTATCCGGTGTAACCTGATATTGAGATCACGTATGTTATCTCGAGAAATATTCCATGGTACGGTTGACTAATGGTTGATTATATCTTCGACTGCCTCGCGCCTTCCACTCATCAAATGTGATTGCAGCCATGGAATTTTTCAGGATACAAGGGCACATACACTCTCGTCGCCAATCCAACTCCTGTCTTGGATGGCGCTGTCTCAATTCGGCTACTCACTTTGGGATTATATTCTCCATTGTTATCGTCTTTCTCGTCTTGTCCGTGGTGTGGATGTACTGTCTAGGGAAGGCGAGGATATTCCGCAAAAAGACGAAGACATCTCATGTCTCCAGCAGGCGGAGGGTCAGACGACGCCATCGCAATCCGAAGATCACTACAACACCAGTGTCGTATGTAGCGCAGCAACTTCCCGTCTTTGGATATGGAATTTTTCAGCAGCCTCCGCTTCATTTCTTCCTCGGTCCCCAAGTCCCGGCAACTCAGCCGCTTGGTTTTATGAATGCTCAGGTCCACCTACCAACTGCAATGAATCGGCCACAAGGGACGCAACTTCCCGGGAATCCAGGCGTAGCGGACCATGAGCACCCAAAAACACAGGATTCTCACCCAGTGTCAAACTCGGCTCCGGATAATGAATCTCCATCGCATCATACGTGGTGGCAGCGATTCTATAGGGCCTTCAATCTGCCTGTTGGAGCGGCGTCTACTATTGCAAGTTCTCCGTCCCCAGAACCTCTACAGAGTACCAACACCAATGTCAACCATGCTATTACAAATGCGCGCTTCGAGAATCGCTCGTTGCACTTCAATAACCGGACAGATAAAGAAGGAGGATTAGAGCCACCAGCTAAAGACCAAAGTGAAACTTCATCAATGCTTTGCAATGTCGACGCTTCCAGCGACTCTGTGCAGTCAATCAGGAGCGATGTCGCTACGGTTCACAGCGACGATTTCGAGTTGACTTGATGAGAACTGACCATGATGCTGTCTCTATAACCAGATGAGCGAAATATCACCCCCCTGCTTGGGTTAGAGAGGGGAGAGAGCCGGGCAATTGAGCAATCTGTTGAGACGTTGGAGGGAGTATTCCAAGATCATACAATGGAGCTCCTAGGTAGTTCAGAGCTTTCCTCAACTCACAGATGTCGTCTTGCAAATCATGAAACAGAGCTCACGTACACATGTTTGAACAGCGTGATTGACAGCGAGAATCTTCGTATTTGGTCGTTAACTATGGTAAAACCGATAAATCCTGCTTTGGAGTTCAGAGTTCGCTGTCAAGGTGATGCGATATCGCCGGCAGCATCGGTACGGAGATGCTACTCAATCCGCAATGTACTAAATTTCTGTACGAAGGTCCCACTAGCTCGGTGAAATAAGACGTAAAGAATACAGGCGTGCGATGTAGAGTAATCATGATAACCGTGGGGATAAGATAAAAAAAATTAAAGTCTGAAAAAAAAAAAAAAAAAAAAACAGGAACTATATATGGTAAATTACGAACAATGGTGGAGGCCTGAGAGAGAAATACCAAGTCAGTCTGCATCCTCGGTGCAGGGATGACGACAAGCAGCAGCTCAGGATTGAATGCGGAAGATCAAGCATAAAGCAAGGTACGAAGTACGGAATACTGTACATGAACCGCAACCTGCGCCCCGGTCCTGAGCGATGTGGGTGGTCCGTGCGCGCATGTATCGTCATCAGCCCGTTAGCAGGTCTTTGTTCAAACCTGCGCCAGACGCACCCAGAACCTGCCGGAGCTTCGCAAGCCGCCCGACTCTCGCTCTCCGCTTCTGCCTACACTCGTCTTCGAATCCCCAGATCCCTCACCTTTGACCACGGCCTCATCTGCTCGCGTTTTCTGGAGAATGGCGACAGCGCTCACGGCGACTTGCATCCCTTGATCTTGGCCCCACGTCACTGCGGCTTAACCGACTCCGCCCCGCGCCACAGTTGCCCCAGAGCTCAGCGACGTTCCAGGCACAGCCAGAGCACATTCTGGCGATCCTGAGGAAAACCAGGGCCACAGCTCAACAACCGCGCAGAACCCCATATAGATAGGGCCGTACCAAAGAGCAGTCACCATGTGGAACGACGAGGACAACAACCCTTATGGGAGCAGCTTCGATCGCCGGGATTCACAAACCTCGTCGTCGGCAATCCCGAGCTCGCCGACATCAAGAGACTGTAAGTCCATTGCACCTCGTCTCTCCGAGCGCCGCAGCGTTATTCTGCTCAGGAACGGGTCGCTGGCCTGGCGCGACTGGAATCGGATCAACACTAACGTCGGTTGGGCTCTGTAGATGGAGTTTTCGAGGCTTCCCACACCCCTTCAACTGGTAGCGACGACGGCCAATCGCCACGTCCGCCCTTCAGCCATGGCGTTGGGGAAGTTGATGAGGAAGATGTCCTGAGGGAGGATACTCCTCCGCGGCGGAAGCCAGGCGGATACAACAGCCGCATTGAACAAATTCTCTATGAGAACCAAAATATGCCAATCATGATTACAGATGCAGGCAAAAGCTTAGAGAGTGGAGGAAGATATATTGTGTACACTATCAAAACTGGGGTGCGTCGCGCTCATTCGTCTTATGTATCTATCTTCTAACGCCCCAAGCTAGGATCTGGAAGTTCGCCGCCGTTACTCTGAGTTCGCATCACTCAGAGATGCCTTGACTCGTCTTCATCCGACCCTTGTTATTCCTCCCATTCCAGAGAAGCATACCATGGCCGACTATGCTGCGAACCCCACGAGTGCAAAGCAAGATCAACAAATCATTGATTTACGGAAGCGCATGCTAATGGTCTTTTTGAATCGCTGCCGTCGAATGGACGCTGTGAGAGAAGACGGAGTTTGGTGGAGGTTTCTCGACCCAAACTCAAGCTGGGTAATGCGCCCTCCTCCTCTTTCTGAGGCTCACCAATGGCCTTGATTTATGCTAATATTCTAGTAGAGTGAAGTCTTGCATGCTCACCCTGTTGCTTCTATTCCCAAGTCCGTTCTGAAGGCGCCTCCATTAGACACAGCAAACCCGACCCCTGCTCACAACTTTCTCCCGATTCCTTCGAGCTCGTCGAAGCTCAAGACCTCTGCTGGTACGGGCCACGACCTAAGTTCCTCCGTCATCCAAGGTGCGGCTCATGCGATCGAACGCTTCCCGTCAGATGCCTCCAACCTCAGCGAGCAAGAGCTTGACCCGTACTTTATATCTTATGAAGCCTCGATCAAAGAGCTGGAACAGCTTCTGACTGGCCCTATGGAAAAGGTCAATCGCCGAACCCTCAGCCATTTGTCATCACTAGCGGCAGATCTTTGTGAATTAGGATCAAGATACAATGCATTTGCGCTTTCGGAGCAAGCACCCTCTCTAGGCCCAGCTATTGAGCGGATAGGCCAAGCCGCTGATGCGTCTTACATTGCAACTGAAGAACTTTCAGGTTCTTTAGGCGCAAGCTTCGCAGAGCCAATGCGAGAAAATGCCCAGTTTGCAGGTGTTGTCAGAAGCGTCTTGCGATATAGAGTTCTCAAGCGCGTGCAGCAGGATATGACGGCCGACGAGCTCAACAAAAAGAGGGCCCTTTTGGACCAGCTGGAGCGCAGTGAAGCAGAAGCGAGGCGCATTGAACAGTATCTCTCAAGCAGTCAACAAATTTCTCCCCCTCCTAAACGATCAGCGAGCCTTAGGGAACCCCCAACACAGCACCGCCGCGACGGAAGCCAAGAAGATACCGAGTCCATAGATTCCGATTTCCCCCCCACTCATGGTGATTTCCCTTCGGTACCCCCGTCCGCAAGCCAAGGCCTTCCTGAGAGAAGCACGAGCATAACGCATAGAAAGATGCCCAGCACAAACTCTATAACAAACAAGATCTTTGGTCCAATCCGCCATGCTGTTCAGGGAGTCGTAGACGTGGATCCTGAGCGAACACGCCGAGATACCATTGGAAAGACGCGTGAGTCTATTGGGCAGCTGGAGCAAGCACAAGTAGCTTCTGAAAGGGATGTCAAGGAGGCCAGCGCAAGCGTACTTGAGGACCTGAAGCGGTTCCAGAAAGACAAGGAGGATGATTTAAGACGTTATATGGTAAGTAGTCAGCAGCAAGAGCAGACATCTCTGCATAGCCATCCTTGGGATTCTGACACTAACGGCCCTCGCAGTTGGCGTATGCTAGAAGCCAGATTGAATGGGCGCGCAAAAGCAAGCAGCAATGGGAGGAGGCCAGGGCAGAGGTCGACAAAATAGATGAAAATTAGCGTGTCATAGAGACAAAATTTCATGATGAGGAATTGCTAATATGGAAGGGGGAGGCTGACAACACAAACTTCCCATCTGAAATGGTGCTGTTTTATTACCTACCTATGCTTTCTTATAAAGTGCTGAGAGCACCATTTTCGAGAGCGATTAACTTCCTACTACTTCGTAACTTACTCTGAATAATAAATGCGTGAAGTTATCACACAACGCTTCATATTTAGATAGCAATTAATCATTATTTCAACCTATCCATGCCAGGACGGCATCTAATATCTGCGCTGGTAATGACATTGATACCTTATATAGTGTGTACCTACCTGTATGAACGGAGTGTCGAGGTACAGAGTACTCCGTACTCCGTAATAGACGCCAATATTACGTGGGCAGCTTACGAGTAGTGCGGCATAAGGTTCGTGGCGGCGGCCCATCTGTTTATCGATAAGGCGCCGAAGGTGGTGCTAAGAATACGGCGCCTGAGCGCAACTCTCACCAGCTCCAACGTATTATTACTACACCAAGCTCGACGCTCTTGAGGTGTCCGGCCTCAAATGCGCTTGCTGCTGTGCGAGGTGGCTCTTCATCTCTTGTAAATGCTTAGTTACATTTATTATCAGCATTTGATTTCCCCTACCTCTTGACAATCTCGATCCCTTAGATACAACGAGTCGTCGACGCGCTAATCGACCAAAGGTCGAGAAGGCAATCGATGGAGCCCGCCAAAACGGATGGGCCCATTGGGTCAATTGATGAGCCTGGCATCAAAGCTGAAGGACAACTTTTACACGCTATGCGTAGGGAGGTCGCGGAGTTGCTGGGTAGACAGCAGACCAGCTTTCCTGGCGCGCAACCGGTCAGCTTTGCCCGGCAACATTTGGATGAATTGACCAAGCAAGAGTATGGCAAATACCTAAAATCAGCTGGAACCCCTGAGAATATTGACTAACATGTGCCTAATTATTAGTTACTACGTGTGCGAGAAATCTGACGGAATCCGTTATCTCCTCTACCTCACCGAAGATGAGAATCAGGGGGAGGCTCACTATCTGATTGACCGCAAGAACGATTACTGGTACATCACCAACAAGAGCTTACACTTTCCCCGCGAGAACGATGTTAGCGCCTTTCATACGGCAACACTTGTTGATGGCGAACTGGTCTGGGACAGTCTACCCAATGGGGAGAAGGAAGCTCGATTTCTCGTCTTCGACTGCCTCGTAATGGATGGTAATAAACTTATGGACCGGTCCCTTGATAAGCGGCTGGCTTATTTCAGAGAGCGACTATACACGCCCTATAAGAAAATGTTCAAGGAGTTTCCAGACGAGCTGCCGTTTCAGCCATTCATTGTCGAGATGAAGCCGTTCCAGCTTGGATATGGTATTGAGATGATGTTCAAACAAATTCTTCCAAACCTAAAGCATGGCAACGACGGTCTCATCTTCACGTGCCGAAATACGCCTTATAAGCACGGCACTGACCCCCACATTCTGAAGTGGAAACCGCCGGAAGAAAACACTATTGACTTACGGCTCAGGCTTTCGTTTCCAACTGTCGAGCCGGATGAATGGGAGCGCAGGGATGGCATTACGGAGTCTTTTGTGGATTACGACAGCCTGCCAAAAACAGAGCTTTTTGTTTACAGAGGCGACGGCCTAGAAAAGTACGAGCGATTTGACGACCTTTACCTCACCGAAGAGGAATGGGAGACGCTGAAAGGGTTGAATGACCCATTGAATGATCGCATAGTTGAGTGCAATCAGGACGATCAGAGAAGATGGCGTCTTCTCCGCTTCAGAGATGACAAACACGAGGCAAACCACAAAAGCACAGTCTCAAGTGTCCTGGAGAGCATCAAAGACCGTGTTTCAGTAAAGGATCTCTATGATGCCGCCGGACCCATACGAGATAGCTGGAAGGCTAGGCAAGCACGAGAAAATGTGCGCGTGCCGCGATAGAAACAAGCTACCTCTCGTGGCTGGTGAGCGAATGGAGCAACGGGCTACAGGAAAAAAAAACGGTTGAATACTCCCTTTTGGAATCTGTCAGCTCTTTATTTCCGGCGTTTTACAGTTAAGCGTAGAAGGGAAGCTTTAGTCTTTGACGAGAGGGATATATCTATATATAAATCAGTAATACTAATTTGCAACGCTACTGACTACTGAGCTGGATAAGAAGTGGTGGAATTTTGGCGTCCTAGGAGCAGTTTATTTGGGGCAAGATGGAGGCGTTTGGATCAGAATTTTTGGTGGTGGAAAAAAAAATTACTCCCTCGATGGGTCTAGGTAGGACTCGATGTTGAGCCTTAGATGGTTTACCTGAGTATTCAATCACCTTTTTAAAGGGTCTTTACATATTCGCAACCCACGAACGTTCAAGCTATTTGACTTGTCATTCTAAACTGTGTAAGCGTGTTCTGAAAATCTTGAAATCTTCATTTCTCTCCTTGCCCTATTTCATCCAGTTTGCTGTAAAAGCCTGAGTTGCAAATGCCTTCAATTTGAAAGAAAAACGAAATAAATCAGTGAGATCCTAATCCTTGCCTGCAGCCATCCTATCAAGGAGTTGTGTCCAAAGATATCTCTAGATCAGTTGCGGCAGCTCCTCTTAAAGCATGGATATGATGACAGTAATCATCATAATGAGACCACAGAGGGTGCGACGGCGTGGCTCCAGGCCCTTGTTGCTGCCGGAGACAACAACCGGGATGGAGGGCATGATGACACTCGTTGCAGTGCCAGTAGGGATGCCGCCTTCGGTGCCGTTGAGGCTAGAGAATACCGGCGGTAGGAAGACTGTAGTTGTGGTTGTGAACAACTGGCCACTTGTCGCAGTGACAGTCTCCGTGCGGGTGCTCTGACGAGATGTCTGAGCACCAGCTTTGGAGCTGTCAGCGGAGGCGACTGAAGTACTCTTCACAGGCTCAGAATACGCGTTTGTAACGGTGACTATGACGGGAGATGGAGCAGAATTGATGGTGGTGACAGTTGTCTTGATGGTGGAAACCGCGGTGACTGTCACCAGCTCCGGGATAGAGGAGTTGGTTGAAGAGCCCCAAAGGTCAGAAATAACCACCGTGACGAACGAAGTGATGGGTTCTGCGGTGAGAGAGAAGCTGGTCTGAATTGCGGTAACAGTCGATGGATTTCCAGAGATAGTTGCATCTGGAAGACCACTGGTGAGAGAGACATCAGTTAGAAGATTGGTCACTGTGGACGGCTTTCCAGAGATGGTCACGTCTGGCAAGCCGGTTACGGAAACATCAACGTTGGTGACGGTTGACGGGCTGCCAGGAACGGTAGCATCTGGAAGTCCACTAGTGTAGGAGACGTCGGTATTGATGTTGGTGACTGTCGATGCATCAGCAGTCACCGTAATGTCGCCGAGGACAGAGCTGGAAGCCCATGTACTGGGAGTAGGCACGACGGTCACAGTAACAGTAACAGTAGCGTTGACGGCTGAGCACATTGGTGTTTCTGAGGTGAGAAGAACGGACGTGGTCATGGTCATGGTCTTGGTCATGATTGCCGGTTCAGAAGGGGTGATGATGCTATAGATGGTTGATGTGGCTGTCTGAGTGCTGCGTCAAACTGTGAGATGAAGATCTCTGCTAAGTAGAAGACTATTCATTACTTACGAGATTGGGATGCTTGTGACAGAAACCATGGCGGCTCCATCGCCGTTGAGACCAAAGGTAACAGCATCAGCAGAGGAGCCTGACATGACCAAGTCGGTCTCATGGCAATCAACACCACGGCGGTCAAGCTTCTGGTCAACCACCTTTTCGACGGTAACAGTAAATCCCCCATGGGACTGGTACCACTTCTCTAGGCCCGCTTCATCGGTCAGAATCTTGCAGCTCAAATCCAAGGGCAGGGCACCATACCACAGTGAGCAGCCAGAAGGCTGATTGCGAGAATTGCGGCCAGCATACAAACAGCGATAGCAGTGCTTGCTAGGACCTTCACTTCAAGAAGATGCTTCTTGACCTTTCGGAAAGTGGTCATCTTCTTCTGTTCAGGCACAGCGCCGCATTCAGAGTCCTTCATGTTCGCCACTGGAGAAGGAATGTCAGCTCTGCTTGGATAGAGATGGAAGAGGGGAGAAGCGACATACTTGGCAAAACTCTTACGGTATGTTCTGAGTGGAATAACGAGACTAGAAATATTGTTATTAGCGAGAAATCTCTCTAAAACGGGTTGGCGATGGGGGTTTGCGGGAAGATTTGGCCGGGAAAGGTAGCTCGAGGTGATACAGGCGTGACGATGGCACGGCAGTACGGAAAGGTGGACAAGTTTCATACCGACTTGAAGGGGTTGAGAGGCAAGAAGAAGAAGAAGAAGAAGTTTCTGAAGAGAATATAGCCTGTTGGACTTGATAAGAGAGTGAAGACGAAATAGAATGCTATTGCATGCAGAAAACGAACGAGTGTGTTGGTGCAGGTGAAGGAAGGAAGAGATAGGCAAGAAGGGGAAAAGTAGTGGTGACAAAATGCACGAGCCCTATCCTTTTTCTCTCAAATTCTGTGAATCACGCAGCAAACAAATTGGAAAAACACGGGACACGCGTTTTCGATTCTGTAGGGTTTGTTTATCTAGACGGCTGGTGAATGAAGGCTGATGTGACGGGGTTGCCGGGCCGGCAAACTGGCGACTTGACGGTGACAACTGCTCGTCTATCAAGTGCATTCCTGAACTATGCAGACAAGAATAATGCAGTGTGAAAGGTTAAAAGTTCTGTTTTACGAACATAGAGTGGCGTATTGTGAGAAATTGCAGGTATCCAACCTGTCTTTAGGGGTAGCTATGATATCTGGGGGGTTTTCCCTGGAGGAACAGCTATAAAAGAGGAGACTTCAAGATCACAATAGTAATTTGAATTTGACCTGCTCCTATCTGCCTCTAGATGCCAAAAGAAGGAAAGACAGAAGGATGAAAGCTTGGCGCTTCGATGCTCGTCGTTGTTGGCCTGGTGCGACTTATGTAGCTGATGTGACTGTGGTGATAGGCATGAATAAACATAGGCAGCTTGAGGCTGGTAGGAGCATTAACTTGCCCAAACTGTACCTAAGCTCTAGGATACGACACTCAATAATACACAGGGCTTCCTGTACAACAAACACTGTCAGAACACAGGAGCACAGATGTCGAACCACGGTCCAATGTGAATATCCGAACCTTGAAACAAACATGTTTCGCGGCCCATCCAGCGCAAGACTCCCAAACTGGACCGAATATGGGGCATTCTGATTTGGATTTTTCTTTCCTTGAGAGGCAGACTTGGATGCGTACAGAATGCCAAATGGAGAGCTACATCTCGATCAGTTGTGTATGGTCGGTGAGCTGTTACAACTTTGATACTTTCGATTAGCACTATAGCCTATGGACTGGGCTGGAGAATTGTATGTATCAGGTAGATTACTGTCCATGATCATGCCCTTGGATTGCATTATCCGACTCAAGCTTGTTAGATATATAAATTGAATCTACTGTAACAGAGGTGCCGATATCTCGTTTGGAATATCTCCAAAGCCAAAGAGCTGTTACCAGCTTCTCTCACTCACATGTATTCGAATAGTACCTCTAGGTAGATGCTGAATTGCGCATTCATATAAGATGACACTACGTGAAAGGACGAGGAGTATGGTCTAAGAACGGCTAAAGTTGCACGCATTACTCCATATGTCACACAAGAACTATAACGATACCTAACCAATGTTTACAATCTTTCTTAGCGGCAAAAATAGGGGCTCTCAGTTACTTAACACTTGGCTTCCATTTTCGATTTCACTTTCTCTGTATCGCATATTTTATCTCTAAATAAGGTACTGAGCTGACAACATGTCAGCTCAAAGGCTTCGAAAAGCCACCAAATGCCAGAAGCGAGCCAATACTGTCAAGCGGTACGTAGGCGGCTCAAATAAATTGTCTACCTAGGTAGGTACCGTAGAACTTAAGGAAAGGTTGCAGAATATCAAGCATGGAGTAGTCTGTAAATTTAGTACTTTGAATTGTATGCGTGCTCCACACAAAGCTAGGTATCCGGCGCCTTCTGGCTTACCTTGCCCGCTAGCAATTGACGCGGGGCCACTCCGGAACATTCTGCTCCCATCGCGTCGCGTACCTGAGCACTGAAGCTCCCCTCTAAACTTCTTGGTTCATGTGCCCTCCCGCAGATCGTTATCTGTGCATCATCCTCTCACGCCAATACCAGGGTGGGATAAAAAAAAATAACCAAAAAAATTGCCGAGAGCGGTCTTCGCGTCCTCGAGCTAGGCAGCTGCTCCTCTCTCCACCAACAATCTTGTGCCGACTGTGCGATGCTGTGACCCGCGCGCCGCAGACGAAGGACCTTCGCGACCAGCCAATCAAGCGGACCTCGGATAGTTTGTTCGCCGCCTTTCGACAGCAACACATCGCCATCATTGTACCCGCGCAAACATGCCTCGCCAATCTACAAGGAGACGGTCGGCGCCGAAGCCAGTGGAGGAGCCGTCTCACGCGCCGGCAGAGCTTCAAGACTCAAACCCGGAATCTGGTGGTGAGGTGGAATCTGAACCCGAGCTCGAGCCCGAGGCGGAGTCACAAGCTGCTGAGGGTGGCTATGAAGGAGAGAATCGGAGCCTCCAGTTTGATGAGGAGCTGTCATGGCGGCCTGCGAAGCCAATCCCAAGCGCCACTCTTCTGACTCGCCTGGAGAAGCTATCGAAGGAGCTGGCAGACTTTGAACAGGGCGAGGTCGATCTCAGCTCGCTTAAAGATGTCGCCACCAAGTTGGCGCATCGCAATCTTCTGCAGCATAAGGATAGAGGTGTCAAGGCCTACACTGCCTGCTGTTTGGTCGACATTTTGCGGCTGTTTGTCCCAGATGCTCCGTTCACGGATGATCAGCTGAAGGTGGGCTGTCCGAGATTCGAAGCTCTCATGAACTTACTTGCTGACCCGAACCTGTGTAGATGATGTTTGGCCTATTCGTTAAGGATATTCTCCCCAGCCTCCAAGACCCTACGAACCCGTACAATAGCCAACACAAATACGTTCTTATGTCTCTGACTGATGTCAAGAGCATTCTACTGATATCCGAAATCCATGGAGCCGACGACCTTTTGCTGCGCCTGTTCAACTCTACTTTTGATGGAGTATCTGCAAATGCCAAGGCACCGGCTGAAGAACAGGTCGCCAAGGATGTTGAAATCCATCTGACGGAAATGCTGATCCAACTAATCGACGAGTCTCCTGGCAGCGTCCCGGCAAGCGTTATCGACGCCATCATCAGTCAGTTTTTGCGAGCAGCTCCCCCAGGCGGTGGCCGAAGTAAGGAGCAAAATGGCAAGCAGTCAACGCTTCTTCACAAGACGGAGCCAGCAGCTTATGTTATGGCAAAAGCTATCTGCAATGGATGCGCAGACAAAATGGCACGCTATGTGAGCCAGTATTTCAGCGATGTAATCCTGAATGCTTCTGGGTTCGCTACGGCAGGGAATGGCGTCCGCCATGGAGATGATTCTGACGAAGAGGACAGCCATGCAGGGCCCTCAGAAGCCGATCTGAAGAGTCTCCGCCAGGCTCATCTTCTTATCCGAGAGCTTTGGCGAGCAGCACCCGCTGTCCTCCAAAATGTCATTCCTCAGCTAGATGCTGAACTGTCCGCCGATAACGTACATTTGCGGCTCATAGCCACAGAAACGTTCGGTGATATGATATCCGGTATTGGGGCTGCGGGCCCACCACAGCCTCCTGTTCTTGACCCTGCCGCATACCCTCCAATCAGGCTGATGGAGGATACTCCGGTAGTTGTAACCGAGGCCAATGTTCTCACCAAACCATATTCTCCGCAATCCTTTGCTCAGACACATACAGCGACTTATCGCAACTTTGTGGGCAGGAAAAATGACAAGACAGGAACTATCCGAGCTGCCTGGGTAACTGCCATAGGTTACATTCTTTCTACTTCTGCTGGAGGAATTGGACTTAGCAGCCAAGAGGAAAGCGAACTGGTAAGGGCGCTTGTTGACAAGCTGAATGATAGCGAGGAAAAAGTTCGTTTGGCAGCCGTCAAAGCAATCGAGCTCTTCGAGTTCCGTGATATTGTCCTAAAGCTCGGTATTATCGGTGGTGTGGAAAAAGAAGGTTCAGTCTTTGCAAGCCTGGCAGACCGATGCCGAGACAGAAAGCCAGCCGTCCGTGTTGAAGCAATGGTTCTACTTGGCAAACTATGGGCAGTCGGTGCCGGAGAGATTGCAGATGGGCAGGAGGCTGTCACCGCCTGTCTCTCGGGCGTTCCGTCACGCATTATCAATGCTTTCTACGCCAACGATCCCGACCTCAATGTGCTCCTCGATCGTGTCATGTTTGAGTGTCTAATCCCCCTGAAATATCCTCTCATGAAGGGTAAAGGGGCGAAGACTGCGGTTACGTCCTCACAAGGGAAGGCTGCGGTTGGCCAAGCAGATCAGGATAAGATCCGAGCCGAGAGGATTTTGCTGATGCTCAAGTCCCTCGACAATGCGGCTCAGAAAGCGTTCTTCGCCATGCAGGCGCGCCAGCCTCAGTTTGCCAAGGGTGTTGATATCTTCATCCAGCAATGTGAGGCATACAATGGCGGCGTCATCGAGGCTAACGAGGATAAAGTCAAAGCTGGTCTCGCCAAAACCATGCAATGGCTCGGTGCATACTTTCCCGACCCATTAAAAGTCCGGAGCGATCTTCAAAAATTTGTCAAGCTCAACGAACGCCGTAGCTACCAACTAGTCAAGTATGCAATTGAGTCGGAAAGCGATTTCAAGACTGTGAGGCGAGCAATCGCTGAGCTGATAACGAAAATCTCAGCAAGCTCCGCCG
The DNA here is from genome assembly GCA_025919625.1 of Trichoderma arundinaceum. NCBI lineage: Eukaryota > Fungi > Ascomycota > Sordariomycetes > Hypocreales > Hypocreaceae > Trichoderma > Trichoderma arundinaceum. The sequence continues at coordinate 936,097 of JAMQTF010000008.1, read as the reverse complement.
CTGGTTCTCTGGACACGCTCATTCCGCTCCTATATCGGTCGAGTTGTCTCATGTTCAGCCGAAGCCACCTAGCAACGATCATGGATTACTCCAAGAGCGATAAAAATGGCTTCGCCGCTGTAGCGCATCAGGTACTCAACGATATATCTCAGCGGAACCCTGATATCTTCAAGGCCCATGCGGAGGAACTGCGGAAGGAACTTATTCAGAAAGCTCCAACCGAATCTACTAAGGCTCAGGATACCACCGTTGCTGATATTCTCAAAGCTTACTCATCTTATGCTAAGAGATATCCGGATGATATCAACTTGGACAGGAGCTTCACGCAGACGCTTATCAATTACGCTCTCTATGGTGTTCCCATCAAGACGCCCAAGTACGCTATCAACGTCCTTCTGGCAAAAAACGACGATAAGAGCAAGGTGACAGCTACAACCCTTCTGCGCAAGGTGATGGCGAACTGGAAGTATGGAGCACCTCAGTTCCTCAATAAGTTAGCTACGATAAGTCAACTAGAACGCTTGGCACCGACTGTCACAGTGGACTCGGACGAGGCAATCAACGATATGATCATAAAGAAGATTCTGCGCGAAGTACGAACCGAAGCCACGGCAAAAGATCCCTCTTGGGTTGATGACGCCGACATGGATGAAGAGCTCCAAGCGAAGTGTCTTTCCTTGAGAATTCTTGTCAACCAAGCTCTCGCTACTTCAACTGATTCTGATGCCGAGGAACGGGTTAAGCCTGTCTTCAAGCTTCTTAAAACTTTTGTCGTCATGGAGGGCGAGTTTTCCAAAGTGAAGGATACGCCCAAACATCACAAAAAACGCCTCAGGCTACTGGCTGGGCTCCTGATTCTGAAGCTCTGCACCGTAAAGAAGTTTGACGATCAATTCGATCATGCAAGCTTCAACAAGCTTGCAGAGCTTGTCCAAGACACCGAGCTCCAGGTACGCCGTCACTTTATGGATAAGTTGCAGAACTATCTCACCCGAGGGAAACTGCGCGCACGTTTCCTTACCATCCTCTTCCTAACAGCGTTTGAACCTTTCCCGGATCTTAAAAATCGCGTGGAAACTTGGCTTCGATCACGCTCCCGATACTACGCTGAAAACGAGCAACACATTATGGAAGCCCTCATGGGGAGACTCATCCCATTGTTGGCTCACCATCCGGACTATAGCTCAGATCCAGCTGATCTAGTCGATTTCGCAAATTATTTCCTTTTCTACTTGGGTGCAGTTGCTACTGAGGAGAACATATCATTGATTTACAAATACGCCGAAAGAGTGAAGCAAACGCGTGACGGCCTAGACCCGGAGAAGAGCGAGAATCTTTATGTACTAAGCGACCTTGCTCAGACGCTGATTCGCAGGTACCAGGAGAGAAAGAATTGGAGCTTCCAGGCCTGGCCGGGCAAAGTTGGTTTGCCCACGGGGTTGTATACTGCTCTTCCGTCTAGCGAAGTTGCCCAACATATTGCGAAGAAGCAATATATTCCAGACGAGCTGGATGAGAAGTTGGATGACTTGATTCGGGTAATGGACCGCAAGAAGGTATGTCTATAGCGCTCTTTGTCCATAACTGGCCGAGTGATGCTAACACCATGTGCAGAAGAGAAAGTCAATGCATGAATCAGCGGATCATCCAGCAAAGAGGTCCAAGACTCAGATGAAGACCGTTATCCGAGAAAAGCCAGGCAAGGTCAAGGCAGCAAAGACCCCTAGCAGGAAGCCCACAAAGCCCAAGCCGACCCCCAAAGCTAAGAAATCGGCGCCAAATGTACCTGAGAGCGAACGACGCCGCAGCGGCCGAGCTCACAATGTCCCGACTTATGCAGAGCGTGGAGATGAAGAGGACGAAGAGGAAATGTTGGAAGGAGTGGCACAATGGGAATACGGCCAAGATGATAATGATGATGACAATGAGGACGCGTCTGAGCAAGAAGAAAGTGGCAACGAAGACAACACTGAAGGCTCTGGGTCGGAAAACGACGAGCCTCAGGCTGGAGCAGAAGAGGCTGCCGAGGAGGTCGATGAGGATTCGGAGCCAGAGCAGCCGAAAAGCAATGGAAAGAAGCCAGCTGCTTCCAAGACCAAAGGGAAATCGCCAGCCATCAAGGCCAGTGTCTTGGCAAAAGCCACGCGAGGCACACGCTCTACCCGCGGGCGGCCTTCCAAGGACACGTCGGATATGGACGTGGATGATGATGACGACGACGAGTGAAATATGTATGTTAGGAATGGATTTGTTTGGAGATGAATCGTTTATACTCTTGGGCTCTCGAGATGGGTTTGTTTCTACTAAAATTGTTCATACTGGCCTTTGTGGTTTCTGATTTTATTTCGCTCACGCTATGGTTCTGTTCCGTTCTGTTCCGTTGTTTCTCTCTCTTTCTCTCTTCTCTTTTTAAAATATTGGTTCTGTCGGCAAGTATTGAGGACGGGAAGTATTTCTGCTCTTCGTTTGATTTTGCATTGTCCTTTCCGCGGTTTTCACCTAGTTGTACGATGAACTATGAGAGAGAAAAGAGGAGAAAGAGGGCGCTTATGGGGGACATGTTTGATGTAATCTCGTTAGCTTTCTTTTTATATATCCCATCGTCATGTCCCTTGGGCGCAGAAAAAAAAACCCCCCAGTATATACCGGTGATGCAAACGGGCTCTCTTGCTTTAATATGTCTTCACGGCGAGGGAATGATGCGTGTGCTCTATCTTGACTGTCAAGTTTTTCTTTTTCACATGGCACAAAACGCTTTCGTAAAATTCCTACAGTTCAGTCTCAGTTGAATAGTGTCTCTTGGCATTTCTGGCCTTGTTGGTAATGTATTTCATTGACCCGCCGTCTTAAATTTCGAAATGACAAGAGCCTTTACAAGTATCGGTCCCCACATCATAGTTTTTGACACAATGAACAGTAGACTATTTCTTCTTCTCTTCTCCTCTACCCTCTTTCCTTTGCACTTTATGTATGCTAACACGTAAAGTTCGTCATGACGAGTTATCTAAACCGTCATGAAGCACGTTATTCAAGATTCACATCTCCTTTGTGTTCATCCATCGAAGCCTCCTCTTCGTATCCCTTCCCTTTACCGGCTTGGTCATGACGTTGAAGGTCCAGCCGCCCCCTGCGTCGCCAGCCTCTGCCTGACCTTTTCACGATGCCCGGAGAATCTGAGATGGGCCTCAAACTTTTGCGCCGTCATATCCGGACCAGGGGTATAAAGCTTTGTTGTGCAGTCCAGGCAGCGAATGCGCGGGAGCCAGGCATATTTGACGCCCTCTGGCATGGGCTGTGTTTGAATGGGCAGCTCTGTGACCGGGTCAAGGTGCGAGTATTTCATGATAGCCTCGAACCTGTCGCCGTTCGGGTACTGCTTTTCGAGCTCCTTCAAGGACTGCACAAGCCATTCAGGTGGAGGGGGCTAATGCAAGGCACAATAGTGAGCTAGAGTTACTTCCATCTGAGGGCTACTGGATAGTTTGAAATAGAACTTACTGCAGGGGGAGGAGATTGACCAGGAATGAGTGGCGGCGCAGGCAAACGGCCTATCTGGCCGGGAGGAACAGCACCTGTGGCACCGGTTGGCTGAGGTACAGAGGCTGCCGGAGTCGGGGCCGGAGCTGGAACTGGCGTTAACGCTTTAGGCTTTGGCGGAGCCGTAAAAGTCGGTGTTCGTATGTTGGATGTTGAGGAAGGGGTGTCGGGTGGTACTGAAGGAGTGGCCAAGTCGCGGTAGTCACCTTTAAGGAGTCGTCTTAGCTTCTCCCTGTTAACTCTCAGTGTCACGAAGAACTCCACACGATCTTCTGTTTCTTCACGGAAGCGACGAGATGTCCTAGTCTCATGGTGGTGGCTTGCTATATCTGGCGTTTCTGACCGGCCCAAGTTGGCCATTCTCTGCTGGGCAGCAGTTGCGGCGCCGCGCATGTTCCTCGTGCGAGCCGTGCCCGCCATATTTGACGGTGCCGGAGAATCAGGGGCCGAGTCTTCACTCTCTTCAGATTCTGATATCTCACCATCACGAGCCGCCCGCTTCCTAGGAGGTCCTGCCACCTTCTTGTACAACCTGCTCTCCTCGATGTTTGCCGCTGCGCCAGGGAGCACAGATGAAACGATGAGCGTGCGGATAGTACGTTGCCTGTCTTTGAGGTCAGGAAGTTGCGGTCCACCTCTGCGGTTGATTGACCTCTTTTGCCGCCGCTGGTCACGGGAAAAGACTGTCTCGTTTCTTTCCAAATCGGCTTCGCTCATTTCATACAAGTAGGGGGCGTATTCCTTAGCCTGCTGCTGGGGGCGGAAAACAGTTTGCAATGGCGTCTGCAGGAAAGCGGATATCAAATCCGAGTCTTCGACAGGCCTTCCATCGAAGGGATGGCCAATGCTGTATAGACTCTTTGTGAAGAGCTGTGATTGCTCGCGGATACAGTGGGCAATAGCCGTGGTGAACTCCCCAGACAAGGAGAGATCTCGTGTCATACTGGCGGCGAACTCTTCGGGTGAGTTGCTCGGATTGTTAATCTCCCATTCGAACTGGTCGACGAGGGTGTGCTGTCCGATGGTGATGTTGAGTTTGACCAGGATGCGCATCTCGTCGTTCTTATAAGCCAAGTAAGGAAGCTCCGGGTCCAGCGCATCTTCTTCGGAATAGGCGAATGGGTAGAAGTCATTGAGCTGCTCCCGCATCTGCTGGACGACTTGCTCATAGACGGGCTGGGAAGCCGGGGGCTTCAGGCCCATGTCTTCGACTAGCTGGGCAGCGAAAAGCTCGACGGCCAAGAGGCGCTCGTGCAAGTTCCATGTGAAAGTGTCGCGGAGCTTGATCCTATCCCACTCCACGTCCAATCTCAGGGGAACCAGATCCTCATGCTGCTCCGCCTGCTTGAGCATATCCTTTCGACTATATTTGAGGGGAGGCGTGGTTCGATGGCCCGGGCGAGGCTTCTGCGAAGGATACACGACTCGAGAGGGGCCGTGGTTCTCTGTATATCCATTGGCGTATCCATTGTAGCCCTCGCCGTACAGCCTGCTGGGGGGGAACCATTGCTGATATGCGTTGCGGACGGATCTGTACTCATTGATCATCTCACGCATTTCGTGCGACGATTTCATGGTCTGATTGAGCTGCTGGCTGAGGGCGGACGCGGCTATGGAGTCGCGCATCGTGTAGCGCTCGACCATCAACTTGTCAAAGGACTCCTTCGTGCGAACGGGGATGTCAGCGGGCCCCGGCTTGGAGGCCGCATCTTTCGTGTCATCAGAGGCCGAGGCCGACGTCGCGGTCGACCCCGAGCCCGTCACCGGAGCCGGCATTGATGGCTGGACCGCGGCCATGGTGAATTGATGCTGTCGCGAGCGCTGGCGCCGCCGAGTCGCCGCAGCGGTGCGGCAGATGGATCGGAATTCGGGCGCGCTGGGTTCGAGGCTGGCTTTGACCCAGGATTCGTCGTGGCGGCGGCGGCGGCGCGGCTGTTGGGGAGGGAGGCGTCCAAAGTCAAGGAGAAGACTCGCAAGTTGGGTAGTTTGTGGACAAGATTCTGGTTGTAGCAGCGCGAACGGGTGCAGTTCCTGATAATTCGTGCTAGTGGGAAGAACTACCTATCTGGTACTAGGTGCCAGGTGAGATGCTGGCCAATCTACGGAGTACTAGCTCAGTACTGAGGTACCTGTACTAACAGGCGCTCCTCATCGTTCAGATTACTCATGCAAGATGTACGGAGTACGGAGTACAAATACTTGCTAACTTCCCAAGCAGTTGGGTCGATGTACGTACCCAGGTACCGAGATCCCAAGAAGATCCGGGGCTTAATATTGCATCTTCCGGAGCTTAGCCGAAGTCCCTCGACTCACTTCGTAACAAGGGGCACCACGTTACTCCGTATAGAGGGGACTTGATCAAAGGATGCAATGTAATATTCACTGCGCTGAGCTGCACCCTTCCCTCCGGATCTGCCAGAGTGACGCAGGATCAACGACTTGGCAGGGCAGTTGTAGAAGATGGATCGCATCGCCGTGGGATCTAATGACGCCTTGAATGTTCTCCTGCTTTAGTTGAAGTCTAGAAAAGGGCAGCCTCGAGGAGGCAGCGCGTTGCCATGTCTGAACCACATGAGGACTCAGCTGTAGAGGCCAGGTTCCGCGCCAAGTAATCGAGGCAGTATCTCTATCCTCTATGTGGTATATAAACGCACAAGCATGTGCCTTTCCACCATTCCAAAGCACAAGTGTGTGTATATTAGGCATCTTTCGTACAAGGACCCCGGCCTGGCAAAGCAGATCCTCAATCTGCCCGCGATTTTCCCAGTTCGCCTGCAGCAGCTGTGATGTAAGGCTTAGAGATTGCAGATGCAACCAGCTCCACGTTGGCTGGCAGCATTGAAAGAGTTCTTCGGCATTGACCATGAAGGAGATAGCAAGGTGTTGTAAGTTGCGACTTTTAGATGCCAAAACTGCACCAAGCCCTTTACTAGTATCATATAAACCGTGCCAGGATACAGCGGCCGGCCGCTTTGCAGATGGATTGTAGAATTGATAGGAGTCCTCGAATATTATTAGTTTGTTGAGAGTATCCGGAAGACTTCTCATTGCAAAAGGAAGAACTATCTCCAGGCATTAGCGGTGGATAATCAGGATTCATGTAATATAAGAAGAAGGATGAAATCTAGCATTCCTGCAGCGGGTGTGAGTACATACAATAGCTGGCATATTTTCTCTCCAAGGCGTCAAATTGCGCCCACGGCTCATAGGATATATGCTCTAGACGATCAAAGCTGCGGAGTAACCGGGCAAATGCCATGGGAGACATGCAACGCCGGAGCTGTCGACGGATAATTAGGCAGGTGACTGCTTCAACTCGGGGCAACACTCCATGAAACTCTAAGTAGATGGGCCGGAATAGTCGCTGTATAGCTGAGTGTGGAGGAGCTCTAACTCGTTGACCGTGCTTCCAGCCATGCTTCGGATCATGATACGCATCTGGCATTGCGTCTATATCATGGCCAACATCATCGGAGGACAAGCATATGTTCTTGAACCAATGTTCGCAATCGCTAGGAGAGTATACATTAATCTCTAAAGCCAAGCCATTCACCGGTCCCCAAGTGCTGAGAATAGAAAGCAGTTTCCATATTCCATTACCAACGAGGCAGCCGATCTTTGCTGGTGGTGAACCTCGTTTTGTGCAACAGGCGGATGTATATGGCGGTAATTCAACCGTGAGATAGATGTGGTGAATCATTTGTCTCCTTTGTGGCGAAGCGGTATGTCGTTTAAAATCGTCGAGACAAGATGGTCGCAACTTCAGTTTATAGAAATTGGTCTTCTCTAAAACGAACTGCCATTCTTTGCATACAGACGCAAGAGAAGACCAGCCATGATGTTTCTGGTGTGCGATTGCCTCCAAGATCATGAGGCGAATCTCAGGTGGGACCGATATCCACGACAAGGCATTTTGCCTTGTTTGACTGCGGGTTACCTTTCCGCAGCGCTTGGAAGGGTAACGACAGACGGTAGACATGAAAAATGGCGTCAGGGGGGGCTGAAGGTTGCTATTCTATGCTTCAATCAAGGAAGGCTGCAGATCCCTAAAGTCAGCTCTTGTTATCTGCCGGATCGAAGGTCAGGATGGTGAACTTTATGGACCGTTGCAACCATGCATAGAATCGTGTGTGTGTCTTCCTGCTCTACTTCAGCGTGTATTGGAACAAGTGAGGAAGTTGGTCTAGGCCTCAGATGGCGCAAGGCGATTCTTTTATATTCACGCATGAAACTTTGATGCCCGACCGAGTCATCTTGATGAACCTCTATGATGGCTTGATGATGGCCTCGCTGGCATAATACGTCTGCTGAGGTCGCAGTTAATCTAAGGTGTCAAGTGCCTGGTATCTATCCGACAGTGTCCACGCCATGTAATTCAAGATATATACATGTTGCTGGACGGGATATCTCTCTTGCTACTAGTGGGTACCTAGCCATCAACTGATACTACCAAAGGACCTACCTGCTTGTCTGGATCGATGCTATAAATACTTGCCTCTAATTACGTGCAACTGGATTAAAGTTGACGCCAGCACCATCCTCCTGGCGCTACCGAGAAGTCAATGACCTTTATACTTTGAAATCATCGTCTACAGCTGCATGCTACCCTGCAATGTCCCAGGCAGACCCGCGGTGATGGCACGGGAGGTTTCCTCATCGCAGTAGCAGATCAGAAATTGGCTATCCAAAATAACAATAGGTGCGTAGAGGAGCAGGAAGAATCATTTCCTCGTACGTACATTGGAAAGGGACCAGGGCCATCTGCTGGTCCCGATTGACTGGGTATTTTTGTTTTAAGCACAAGCGCTACGGCAAACTGTGACGTGCGTCTTATGCCCTAACATGGGCCATCAAATGATGTAACCATTTTTTGAACCTCGGCACCATCTCTGGAGTATTGCTTGCTACGCATTTGGCTACGGCTTACAAAAAAAGGCTCGAGATTGCAATTACCATTCCCAAGCTGCCAGGCTGCGAATACATGCAAAATATGTAGAGACAACACCTGGACGAGTTCCGTCCTTGGCTCGAAAGCGTCCCTGTCTGCTTGCGGCAGCGCTATGGCTCCGCCCGTCGCCTTTTGCTGGCGCACGATTGATGTACTTACTCGTACAAGTACGTGCGTCAGAGCCCACATCCGGCACGTCGCCCGCCCAATCGTCGAGCTCGGCAGCGGCAGAATAGCGCAGGTGGCCGCCTGAAGAAGCGCCCTGGCCTTCGTATTGTCGCCTTGGAACATCAGCAGACTGCTAGCGCTCTGTACTGGCATGCAAAGCCCCCGTAGTGCCCACTCGGCAGCGCCCCAGCTGGCCCCGTGGATGACTGGCCGGATAAACCCCTCCAAGCCCCCATTCGGAGGTCCATTTTGCGCACACCACAGCTTTCGCTTGCCAACTCTTTCTGCTTTTTCTGCGCCAGAGCGAGTCCTCAAGCTTGCTCCGTCACCTGCACCCGCCAGAAAACTCCCGGAACCGCCTTCGAGCTCCATCAATTGCCCACCATGTCGGAGACAAAGGAGATCGGTACGTGCTCTTACACCCAGCTGCCCGCTTCTCTGCCCTGTGTATTTGCGAGCTGTGCCTGGGAAATAAAGCTCCCCTCCCTTCTATTAGGGTACCCCGCCAAGCAGCAGCAAGCTCTCGTCTTCAGCCAGAGTCGTCGTAGCAGCGGCTGTACACGACCACAGTCTCCGGCACATATCAGGGCCTGCACATGGAACTAGGAGCTAACGATGGCGCATAGATTACACCCTCAACAACCCCGATACTCTCACCAAGTACAAGACCGCTGCCCAGATCTCGGAAAAGGTTCTGGCTGCCGTGTCTGAGCTCTGCGTGCCTGGTGCAAAGATTGTCGATGTCTGCCAGCAGGGTGACAAGCTGATTGAGGAGGAAATTGCCAAGGTCTACCGTGGAAAGAAGATTGTCAAAGGTTAGCGGCATACATGCCCTCGGGGCCGGATGTGCAGTTTGATGGCTAACCACAGACCTCCAAAAGGCTTCTCTCACCCGACCACTGTTTCTCCCTCGTCTTATGTGACTCCCTACACCCCCCTGACCTCCGACGAGAGCGAGGCTTCGACGGAGATCAAGGAGGGAGAGCCCATCAAGATTCAGCTTGGAGCTCAGATTGACGGATTTGGTTCTATTGTCTGCAACACTGTTCTCGCTACCGAAAAGGACAAGGCCGCTGAGCCCGTTACTGGACGCAACGCTGATTTGATTCTTGCCACACACTACGTCAATGAGCTTCTCCTGCGCTTGATGGTCCCTCCGGGACTCCTTGCTCAGGGCACAGACGAAGAGAAGGCCAAGGCTGCTGCGCAAAAGGCCCCCACCCAGGCCAAGATTACCAGCCTGTTGGAGAAGGTATGCGAGGCCTATGACTGCAAGCTGGTCGAGAGCACCACTTCTTGGCTCTTCGGCCGCAACGAGATCGAGGGCGCCAAGAAGATTGTTCTTGCCCCGGCCGAGGGCACCAAGGGCGATGGCGTCCCCGAAGTGGGTGAGGTCTGGGGTGTCGAGACTGGCGTGAGCTTGGGCTCCGGAAAAGTCAAGACCTTGGACCACCGCGCAACTCTCCACCGCCGAACCAACCAGACTTATCAGCTGAAGCGTCCCACCTCCCGAAAGGTTCTCTCCGAAGTACAGAAGAAGTTTGGTACTTTCCCCTTCAGCTTGAGACAGCTGGAGGATGAGCGTGATGCCAAGTCGGGTGTTGTCGAGTGTGTCCGAAGCAACGTTTTCCGCCAGTACGAGCTCGTCGGTGACAAGGACAACTCCCCCGTCGCCAGACTGCTTACAACCTTTGGTAAGTTTCATCCTTGCGAGAGGACACAATGAGTTTACTGGTACAGAAGAGCTAACCTGAGCACGCGACAGCCATCACCAAGAATGGCATCACCAAGCTTGGTGCCCCCCCGGAGCTTGACGTGAGCAAGTACCAGACTGACAAGAAGATTACCGACGAGGAGATTCTCAAGATCCTTGAGCAACCCCTGGCCAGGAATACCGGCAAGAAGAAGACCAAGAGCAAGAAGAAGACGACCAAGGCTGATGGAACTGTCGAGGAGGGAGCTGAGGGCGAGGAGTAAAGTTTCGGAAACCAGAATTCGTGTAAAAGGCCTTGTCTGCTATGTAAATGGCTGCCCAGAGGTGGGATAAAGCCTTGTTGATATTTAGGCAGAGAGTCCACTCGACAAAACAATTTTTTTTTTTGCTCCGCAAATGGTGAAAGCCAAGAGACGGGTTTTCTGCAAACACAATCTATCTAGTGATGAGATGTGCTGTGATTGGGAGGAAGTCATGACCTAGTGAAGCGAGGCAGTACATAAAGCATCAAACGCAAATCCGTCTCGAGGCAAACTTCAGCTACCGCAGACTCGACAGGTGCACGTCTACTTGGTAATGGAAGATGCGAGAGTGTGATTTTTCAGTCGCTGTGGATGTCAGAAGGTAATATCATGGCGGCGGCTCATAATTTAGGAGTGAGAAGAAAGAAATGAAAGAACTTAGAAAAGAAAAGAAAAGAAGTACCCAGAAGGGAACATGGAGGTGAAATGGGTACAGGCAATGCGGAGTATGTCATCTGTAGGTCCGCCTCGATACGAAGTGAAAATAACTTGGCATAGCTGCTGCTCATCATCTCAGGAGGTCAGATTTTAAAAAAAATTATAGGGCCTCAACGCAACGGAGGCGAACCAGGCTGCCAGCCTCTTTTGCTTGTCATGCAACAGGCAGTAGCCGAGGCTGGCGGCAATCAAGGCCCAAGCAGGGGGGAAATTCTCGCAATAAGGCTTACACGTAGCAGATGTCCTCATGTAACTAATGCAGGTATGCCCATACCCATGCCCAGGCCCGTGACTGGAAATTTGAGCTGAAGTGGCTCGGGCAGAAGCAGCAGTGGCTGGAGAGTGTTGTGATGGGAAATAGGAAATTGGGGCGAGATGGAGAGGAGGAGCAGGGAGCGGCGAAAAGAGAGAGTGGGAGAGAGGCGAAAGACAGAATAGGGAGGCCGGAGAGGCGTGCTGGTATCTGCCAGAGTTCCGAGTCTGGCTGGGTAGAAGAAAGGAGGAAGATGCAGGTATCAAAAGGCAGATGGAAGGATGAGGCAGCCCAGACCGCTTCTACACCACTACAAATATATATCATTGTATTCCAGTAGCAAATCAATTTTTTTTTTCTCGAGCTGCCCGCTGGACCTAAGGCGGGAACTCTGAATGGTGGTGGAGGGAAGGTGTTGAACCTTGGACGTGCCACTGGGTCGCCCCCCTTGTCCAACAGCCTGGCCGCCTCCTCCGAAACTCATCCAGAACCTGCACCCACAACCAGCCTTTCCCTTCGTCCCAAGCACCGCAAAAAGCGCGTCCGGCCAGCGGAAAAAACACGAGCATCGTGCCTAGACGGTTGATGCTGCGGTTGCACAGAGGAGTACAGTTTTTCTTTTGCGATTCCCCTTGCCTGCAAGCTCGCCTTTAAGTCCAGTGGCTGACCCGTCCCTTTTTTTGCTAGACTCTCGAGAGGAGCGTTGCCCGTCCCGCGGCCAGGGCTGGGGGCAACCAGCAACTCGACTCGCCAGGCCCAACGCCATGATTTCCTCCAACACGAGGGCGTCGCGGTCGCGCTTCTCAAGCCCTTCGCGGCCGCTCGAGGCCAAGAGCTCTGCAGGAAATGATGGATCCAAAACCTTTATGCAGCGATGGCTGGAGCCGTCGGTCCAGAGCAAGGCAAGCTTCGAGGAGGCGGGATTGATGAGGTACGGCGTGCTGGAGACCATGGCGCCGCTGGGGGCACTGCCCAAGTCCAAGAAGACGGGCAGCGAGGCTGGAGCAGGGCACCAGTCCGTTCGGAAAATCATTCTCAGGCCTTCAGGAACGACGCAGGCGGCGAGCCATCAGGACGAGCAGGCTGCGCTGCCCAGGACTAGGCCGAGGGCGTCATCTCCCCCCGCTCCCTCGACACCGCCTCCTCCCGCGTCAGCACCATTGCACAGGAGGTCGCAGGCCGCCAAAGACACCGAGGATGAAGAGTACGACCCCAAGGGAGCTTCGCGTCGGCGACAATCACGGCGCGTGTCGCTGCCTGCCAAGCAGCCGCGGCAGCACACGAGCACGGGCGAGAGCAAAAGCACTGCCGTTGTTACCATTACTACGCCAAAGGCCAAAGCCGCGGCCACTCCAAAGCGTGTGCGTCGACGGGAGGCAGAGGACATCGACTTTGCAGACAAGGTCGTGGAGGCGGCTGTCGACGAGGCGCTCATGCACTACCGCTATCCTACGGCCTGGGCCCTTAGGTCACTCTACGATGAACGATGCGGCGACTCTGACTTTGTGGCCATGGTGGAGGACGTGTTTAAGCAGAGAGCCGATGCCGACACGATGGATGAATTCGTTCGGCTAATTGAAGCCAAAAAGCGCGAGGGAAAGAAGGATGATCAGGGCTGTTACTACTTTGTGCCCCCTTCTACTAACAGTAGGTTCACTCCGCACAAGCCAATGGCTGCTCCATATGCCAGGCTCCTGCTCCATCACGCCGCCGCTGCCGACGACGATGACAAGGTCGAGATGCGTGCCGCCAAGAGGAGCAAGACCTCGCACACCAGCGAGACCCCGCGCAGCAAGAAGTTGGCAAACGGAACCAAATCGCACGGCGACAGCATCAAGACGCCGTCGCGTAGGCGTAACCGGCGTGACTCTGGCTCTAGCGAGTCATCCCTGTCGTCGGCAATGAGCCTCTCATCACCAGAAGCCAGCGTCCACAGCCTCAGCCCGAGCCTCCAACACGGCGCTGGGAAAATGGGCAAATCAACCAAGGCCGCGCACGCTCGCACTGCTAGCGGTGGTGGTGACGGCGGCAGTGGTGGTGGTGGTGCCACGGTCGCTGACACTGTGATTGCTGCTACGTCGACTACGGGGGACCGGTCCCAGTCGTCCCATGATGCGCCAAAATCTCGGCCAATCACCAGCACCCGCCGCAAATCTCTCGCCTCCGACAAGCAGCCCGTGTCCAACTCCTCGGAGCCAAACTCTCCCACACTTCCGAGCCGCACCCACACATCCGCGACCGATGCCAGTATGCCTGGCAGGGTCACCGGCTCTGAGTTGTTGCTCAGCAAATCCACCAGCAACGGCAGGTCGGTCTGCAACAAGGACGGCAGCAGCGCCGTCAAGGCTCAAATGCCTGCAGATGAAGACGACCTCTTTTGGACTCGGCGCCGCGATGCTCAAAAGGTCACCAACGCCTATACGGCTCGGGAGAGTTCAGTACGGACTGGTGATGATGATGAGCGCGACGACGTGACTCCCGCCAGGAGGACGAGAAGGACGCGGAACTCACTGGCGGCTCCCATTAGCACGCGATCCACGCGGTCAGCAAGCAAGCGGCCAAGCAGCAACAACAACAATGATGATGTCGACATCACCGTCTCATCGCCCTTGGCCTTTTCCTTCAATGAAGGCAGTTCGACTGTTGGATCGCGTGCTGCTACGCCAACTGGGCTGCGTCCGACAAAGAAGCCGAGGACGGGTCTTCGCATCAAGTTGTCGTAAGTTTTCCTCGTCTTTTTTTTCATCACTTCCCCTTCTCTTTCCTCTTCCTTCAACCCTTGCTCAGTCTTCAAACTTTGTGAGACGATACGTTTTCTTGCATGCCTCAGCACATTCTATTGTTTCTTCTCTGTGAGGGAAGCTATGAAGAAATTTTCTTCTCCCGAGATGACCGTGGAGAATTTGGGCTCCCTCCTGATGTGAAGCGCTGTATACCCTTTTTCTTCTTATCCAACTTGTGAAGTCGTTTTTTGGTCTCATTACAACGATCTTAATCCCCTTCAAGTCTTCATGCCTCACTATCCCATGCTATTCCTTACTTCACTCATCACTGGCTTTCCATCCTCAAGCGCACTTTACATTCTTCCTTACAAAGTTGTCATTACTAAAAAAAAAAAAAATTCATGGCAGGCCGATGAAAAAGAAGGGTGGTACAGCTGCTGGCGTTCCTCGCTCAACGGGTGAAGCACAATCAGTAACGGTGAGCAATGGTGCACCAAGAGATCAGGTATGTGACTTAGATTTCATCTTCTCTCCATGCGTGAGCAAAAAAGGTCCTCTGCACGCGGCGCGATATTGTGCTCCCGTGCTCTGCTCTGTCTATCGGAGTCGATACCATAGAGAAGGCTTGCACTCTCCGCGTTTTCTGTTTCTCACGCACACTTTTTTTTTTCGCACTGTCATACGCTGCCTGGTTTCGGGCCAAAGGCTGCTGGATGGATTTATTGACCTGGGGGCCACGACATGGGGCAAGGATCTCCAACCACGCAAATTTTAGTGGCTGCGGCTTTGATCCGCCCATGCCGCCAGATTTGGAGGATGATGCAACGTGTAATACGACGATGGGGGGAAGCTATGCTAACAAGGGTGGGCGTCCTAGGGATCCGATAATGATGAGTACTGCTCTGCATGTGGTAATACAGGAGATGTCGTCTGCTGCGATGGCTGCCCGCGTTCATTCCACTTTGAGTGTGTGGACATGGTGCAGTCTGACCATCTTCCAGACGAATGGTATTGCAACGAATGCCTTGTCCGGCGGTATCCGTCGCGCGTGCCCATCTATAAGGGTGCGTTCGCAAGTGCCCTCAATGCTTTGGAGAAGAGCATTCCTCGTGCCTTTAGTCTTCCCAAAAAGATTCAAAATCGCTTTGAGGGCGTCAAGGCTGGAGCTGACGGCGACTATGAAGAGGTAACGAGTAACAAAGCAAAGTAAGTATCCAATATTACAAAACACTTTTGTTGCCCGTCTCATTTGCATCATGGACCGAGCGGCCAGCAGCCCAAAATCATCACTCCCTCTCCTCACATTGCATCAATAATTAACAACAATTTCCTCTTTAGGAAGCGTGCTGGCTATGATGAGCTGCCGGATTTCTTCAAGCAGCGCGAAGATGGAGAGGCGGTGCTCTGCCACGCGTGTCAAAAGCCAGCCACTGAGATTCGAGCCATCATCCCTTGCAGCGCCTGCCCCTTCCATTGGCACATTGATTGCCTTGATCCACCGCTGGCTATGCCCCCCGTCTTGAAGACTTGGCGATGCCCGGCACACGTTGATGATGTGTTGGGAGAGGTGCCTCCTCTGGCGCCAGCGCATCGCTTCCGCAAAGTTAAAGGCGGTCAAATCATTACGCCGGCCTTCAGCCGCGGCATTAGGAACAATGGCCACATCGAACTTGATTGGGCCGACGAGCCCGAGGAGTCTGAGAAGTCGGGCTGGCGTGACCCCGACTCGTTTGGCAAAACGTACAGGCTACAGGCCAAGGGAGTTGTCCTCGACTTTATCGAGCAGTAAGTACAGCGCAGTTCCCCAATCAATTGATTGATTGTGCCTCATCAAAGCTCTGACTGATTCTCTATTGAAGGCTACGACATCGTGGCGCTGGGTATGGATCTCGTCGTGATGAATTGCGGTGGGTGTCGCATGCCGCCCCATCTACGAGCGATGCAGGCGGTCTGCTCGTCGGCTCTGCTTACGACCGCAAAGTGAACGAGATGCAAGCTTCTCTGAACCTCTTGGGCCTCAAACAGAGTCGGTCCGAGAATATCGATCAGCTTACGGCTGCTCTTCTGGTACGTACCCGCCTAGAGTCCTGCTGCACCGACTGCCCTCTCGCATATCGTCCTTGTCCAGGTCACTAACGCTCTCCAGTCCGCTGCTGACGACAACGTCTTGGCTCTCATGGCGAGAGGCAATGCAGACAATATCGCGTCTGGCCACCTAATCCAAGAGGACAGGATGAGTCTTCGCGCTATGCTGGCGCAGATGGACGCGATGGGCGATAGAATTCGCCATCTTCTGGGCGATGAAGCCCCGCCTACAGCACTCATCCACAAGGCCATCGACAGAGATTCACCACCTATTACCGACGCTTCCGGCGTGGATACGTTTCCTGAAAAGACGGAACCTACTGCCCCCGTTACTGAACCTACTCCACCCTCTACCGTGGATCACGGAGAGGGTAATATGGAGCTCGATTGATCATGAGGAATCATCACGATACATGCTCCCACATATCCCTGCAGTTTTGCCTTCAGAGACCGGATTATGAATTGCCGCGTCGATAGACTGTTACGAATGCTCGACTACGACAGAATCGCCCTTTTGCTCTTTTTTGCCATAGAAAACTTGAATCTTGTTTTTTTTAGTTTCTCGCTAGCCGACAACCTCCATGCGGTTGATTCCCATTGCACTGATTTTTAAACTGTTGCGTGTTTCCTTTTGCTTTTTTTTTTTTTGTTTTATCACATCTTAGTTTTCTCTTTTCCCACCTCCTTTTCTGCGAAGAGAAATGAGTCCAGGAGTTGGGGAGGTATAATTGAACACTTCAAAATATCATGACTCGTCCTTTTCGCCTACAGCAGTGTGGTTTGATTTGAGCTCGACTACGATATTTCTTTTTCTCCGAATTATTTTTCCCTATACGCAATATTTTGCTTTTGGGAAGGGGGGCATCATCTTACGGGAAAGTTGGAAGAGAGGAAGGAGAGGAATGGAACGAAAGACTGCAACCTCTTATCTATGGCAGGCCGGATTATTGTTTCGTCTGGTCTTCCCCCCTTTTTTTTCTTTTAACAGAGTAATTTGCTGAGAGCAAAACGATGGGGCATATTATGGGCATGCTCCAAAGGAAGAGACTGGCTAGGATAGCTGAGGATGAAGGGAGGTAGAGAACAAAACCATGAGTTGGCTGGAGGAGACGGGGGAGAGTTGCAGACTTCTAGTAATAATGCCTACGCAGCTGTATCATAGCCTAACGTGCCGTGCGCCATTTGTAATGGCGAGGGCAGTCTGATTGATGAAAAACGATACCATGAATCCCCCGGTTTGCCACTGCCACGCACGTGAAGCTTGAAGTAGACTACTGGGCACTCCTATGTGCTTATAAATCATGGTACAATGGCGAACATGACAGCAGCACTTGATTGAGGATAAAACTTTTTATTGATCATAATATACAACTTCATTTCAGCCGTCAAACCTCATCATCCTTCCATCTTGGAAAAAAAAAAAAGCAAAAGCAAAAAAAACATACTCATCTCACCTTGCATCACATCTCTTCAGGCCATCCGCGCAAACGAGCAACGGTTGAAACACACACCCTTCCTCTTTTCTATCGCCGCTTTCTTTCCGCCCTCTTCCAACCTTCGTTCGAACAAGACATAAAAAAGCCATACCAAGCTAAAACAAATAAAGCACAAAGTCTGAAATCATCAACAATCTTTGGCTTCTTTTGGGGGAGTGAAGGAGGTGGCGGAAGAGGAAGTTTGTCCGTTAAAGCTCGTCAAAGAGCCAAGGCATAAAAGTCGTGTGACTGCTACACCGAAAGAAATGGAAAAAGAGGGAAGAATAAAAAGAAGAAGGAAAAGAAGAGAAGATAAAAATGAGACTATGATCACATTAGACATCAGGAGAATTCGATTGATCTGACAGCACTCCCGCAAATTTTGATTCCGATTTTCTTTTTCCAGCATAAATAATCGATTCATATCCGTGACCGTCCAAACATGATAGTTGAAGAAGAGCAAATGAACAAAATGACATGAATGCCTCTGTCTGTCTCTTTATGATGCGGCTTGAAAGTGGGAGACCAGCCCAGTACACGCTGCTATTAGGTCTAAACAGAGGAATGATTCGTAGTGGTGTAATGAGAAATCCTCGGCGCAGAAACATTAACCTCTGCATCTCCGGGGGCAAATATCCTTAGCCAGTATTTGTCTAGACCAGCCCGCTGGAGGCGAACGCTATTGCGTAGGTCTCTATCAAATTCCAATCTTCACCAAACTCCGCGCGCGTCAGAAAAAGAAAACATTGCCTCAACTGACCGGCTAGCTGCAAAACAAAGGCATGCATGGCTATACGACTTATAGTCACACGGCACCTCCATGAATAATCATTCCAAAGAAACATTACTTTCTCTGGGGGTCGATGTGTTAGTAATTATTGCGGCCTTGTCGGTTTGAAGATGAGGGACGTACGCGACCGCGTCTACCGTTGACTTGCTCTTGCTGCATATATCCCATGTTGGGCCCGCCTCCCATGTTGCCACCATAGCCATATCCGCCAACCATCCCGAAGCCGGGAGGCGGAGCGTAAGGCGGCTGGCCACCGGCAGGTTGCATTGGGCTTCCATTGGGCATATTCTGCTGACGGTATTGATCAATGGGTTGACCAGGGTTGCCGTAACCTCCAAATCCAGGCTGCATTGGCGGGAATGGATAGTTCATCTGCGGATTTCCGCGGTTCATCATGCCCTGCTGATACTGCAGCTGTGGAACATTTATTGCCGGAGGCATAGGTCCGTTGGGCCCATTGTACATCATGCCCTGGTTAAAAGCTGGGAAAGGAGGGGCGCCAGCGTCGGCGTTTTCGCCTCTCTGTTGGGCGTGACCAGCATCAAAATTCGAGGCACCAGAGGTAGCATTGTAGAACGCCTTGTTAGGCTGACCCGCTTGCTGGCCGTGCTGCCCATTGGTCTGTCGTGAGGTCGGTCTCTGCCGTTGCTCTGCATGAGTGCTGGCCTCGCGATTTGGTCCGGCCGTCCGCGTTGAGAGGCCGACCTCATCCATGAGTCGCTTGTAGCCCTGGTTCGCTTGTGCCTTGATTCTGACCAAGACGTTCTTGACATTCTCCGTAACCTCGAGGCGCATGGTCTCCTCGAAGAATGGCGTCGTGAGAACCTTGAAGATGAACGTAGCCCCGCAAGCTTGGTCGCTGAGTATAGCCTCCAGAACTTGGTCATTTGGAGAGATGAAGAGACGCTTTAGTATATTATCTCGGGCCTCAGTCTCATTCTTCTGGTTGATGACTTTGAGCACTGTGAGATAGGCGACTTTATGGGTGCACAGGGGGACCAGATACGGGATCAACCGTGGTGAGAGAACGTGACGACGGTTGGAGAAGGTGCAGGTGTCCAAGAACCAAGTCAACAGAAGTGCGCCGTTTGCGTTGGTCGCAAGCTGGACACTGTGCAGGGCAATGGCCGCAGCCAGCATTCTCTGCTGATCCTTTGTGGCATGGTGGCTCTCCAGGCAAGCTCTCATGGCCCGGGCGCCATAACGGCCTTGTGCAACCTCCCACATTTGGCTAAGCATCGTCTCGAAGATAAAGTCATTGTAGGGGGCGCCAAACTTGAGGCATCCTTGCAAGACGTAGTTACCATATTGGTCCAGGAAAAGAGGGACGGTGTAGGGCCGTAGGTGCTCTACAATCAGATTGAGCTGACTTGGCGTCTTGCACACGTCAATGATCTTCTGAGCCGCCCACGTGCCGTTCTTGTGAATACCAATCTCGGCCAGGTGCGGTGCAATCTCAGCAAGCATTGCATCCCTCAGCTGATCGGAGCAATGGTCGAATAGCTTCTGAACCACGGTGTTGCCGAGATAATCAGATGAAAGCTCAGCAATCTCAGGGAGCATATCGACGGCAATATTTTCAATCTCGGCCTGCGAAAGCATTTGATTATCGATCCGCTTACGAATATCTCGTAGCTTGGGGGCATCATGGACCCTCGTGTGGGTCGGCTCTCGAACGGGAGGGATCTCCTCCATAAAGGAGCTGAACTGAACTGCTGATTGCAGGCTCTTGGAAATTCGAGCCCTGTCCTCATCAGTTGCGCCGAACTCTCCTACGATGTCGAGAATATCCGTAACCATCTCTCGCAAAGGGGGCACCGTAGGCGTGGCGGTAGTGAGTGCTCCAGCGGCCGCCGATGGGTTCTCCCCAGACCCGGCGGCCAAAGCTCCCTTGCCAATGTCTTGAGTCTTGCCAAAAGGATCAGGACTAGGTGATGGGAAGGCACCGTCGTGTCCTGGCGTGCCGGAAGCAGAGGGGGGTTTTGCAAAGTTAATTCGGACTGGCCCTGCGCCGGGGAAAATTTCTTTGCCGTTCATACTAGCCTTGGCGGAGACCGCACTCTCCACCCTCTCAAAGTTGACAAATCCACAGTTCTTATGTGTGAGCACACGGGCTGAAAGGATGGGTCCGTGAGACTTGAACATTTCGACGAGAGTAGATGTGGTGGTGGACGTAGGAATGCCGCCGAGCCAAAGAGCGCTGGTTGGCCCATCGAGGCCCTGTTCTTCGGGGTTAAGATGGCCAGCATTACGGCTATTAGATCGGCCCAGATTCATGCCGGCAACTGCCTGGGAAATGTCGTCGTACTCTTTTTCCTCCTGCAAGCGGATCTCTGCTGTAGGGATAGAGTTGGCGCCGTTGCCAGCATTGCTATTGACGTAAGATCCCACCAAACGGCTTCCAGGTGTGTCCAAGACACCTGCCGTGCGAGCACGCGGTCTCGTAGCCTGGGTTGCGTAGGCTCGAACAGCCATGTTGTGGTTGTGGATCGCCGCCTGAGTAGCGGCGAGTTGATCCTGCAGCGCCGCATACTGGCTATCAATTGGCATATCAGCGTCATAGTCGTCATCCTCATCAGCGTACTTGTCCTTGTTGTTTACTGAGTAGGAACGGAAGCGACTGGCATGCCGAGTCATGTCGAAGTTGGATATGTAAGATGGCGTGGCAAGCTGAGCCCTCGCAGGTTGTGGGGTCTCAGCAAGTCCAAGATAATCCAAGGTCCTCATATGCACATCAGACTCCCCACCTCCCTCTCTTGAAAATTGAGACTGAGCGGGCGAGCTTGGGCCGTTGGAGCCAACACTGGCGATGCTGGCCAGGGTAGAGCCTCGTTCACGGCCAAGACCAGAGGGATTCCAGCTGCTAAAGATTGAGGGGCCAAAGGGCGAAGCCGAAGTAGGCAGGTTGGCAAATGGACTGCGCTGTGGCATAGAACCAGCTCGCAACCTGGAGAGAAGAGTCGAAGTGCCAGTGTTGTTGTTGTTGTTGTTCTCAGGCGGCTCAATGCTAGGAGACGGTGACTTGTTGAATGGGCTCTGAGACGGGGTAACGCGAGCAGACTTGGCAGGCACCCCAGGTATGGCGAGCAGGCCGTTGCCAATGCCTCCCGGAAACCGAGAGGGCACAGTACCAGCTCGGGCGCGCCTAGTCGGAGGCATGCTCTCGGGCGTAGGTAGCTGGACGAAGTCTGGAAAGCCGTCGGTGGGGGACTCGGGAATGTTTTCTCGGAGAGGAGTCGAGTTCCCACTCGTCGGCGGCCCGCCCCAAGGGTTGAGAGGCAGACCAGGAACACCTTCTTGAGCCTGGATCTCGCGAGCCCTAAACATGAAGAAAGAAAACAAGTCTTCGTCAGCCACTGATTAATAGAGTTTCGATGGACGCCGCATTCTCGAGCTACGGTGTCTCTTGGCTGCTTCTTGGGTTGGGGGGAGGCGGAGCTTCTGGCGTGCTACGAACCTTTTTGAAAAGAGCCGGCTAGAAGCCGCCATCTCGTGCGACGGAGAACCAGCCCCGGATCGCGTGTTGCTAGTTATAATGCTACTCGAGTTCATACCGCCGGGAAGGCCAAAGACTGCTCTGGTCGTAGTCGACAAAGGGTCGATTGGCGAGTTTGTGGCGGAGGGAGAGTTGGAACGATTTTGGCCGGCAGAGTGCGAGGAATAGCCGAGTGCCAAATGGTCGGATCTGGAAGCTGACATTATCGATTATCCAGGTGGCCGCATGAGAATACGACGACGCCGTAAATTATGCTCTTCTTTCTTTCCTTCTAATAGAATGCACTAAGAGTATTATTTTTCGTGTAGAGAAACGCTTCTCATCTGGCAGGGATGCGATGGATAAAGAGTAGATGCTCGTCGAAGCTGGTCTTGAAAGTCAATCGGTCAAGAAAAAAAAAGGCCAGGATGACGTGGTGGTTCCGCTGAGCAGAGCCAAGGGCAACGACAGGGCAGTGAGCAGAGAGAAGATGTTTAGAAAAAAAAGGGAGTGCAGCCGGAAAATGGCAAAAAGAAGAAGAAAAGATCCAGTAGCCTGTATTACAATATGATGCTGCGAGAAAAACTGGGCTAACACCTCTCCTCAGCGTGTGAGAACGGGGGTGGAGGCACAGAGGTTGCGAGGATTTGCTCCGCTGGCTGGCTCGTGTGCGGAAAGTCGGCGACCCAGGATAGACCTTTTAGCGAAGAATTGCCGCCGATGTCTGGTACCCAGCCGGAGCAGAGGCGCAGGCGCGAATTAAAGAAACGGAAAACGAGGCAGAAACGAAGTCGTGATCAATATACAGGCCTCATTGAGGGTGGTGGAGGAAGAGGTTGACCAAGGGGCCTGCACCAGAAGTTGCGAAAAGTTCGATGTCTGTGGTTGCTCTCGGGACGATTGGAGGTTGCGTTGTGTGTGTGGGATGGAGGTACTTTGTACCCCGTACTATGTGGAAGCCAGGTACAGTACGGAACACAGGCCGTACTACATACAAGGCATTGCAGGGCATCAAGTACTAATCTAGCAGGTACCGTGTACTAGCATCAGAGTGCGTGCGAATATGAGCCAGCGGTGCGGGTGCTGCCGCTGGCGAGGGCGCGACTACCGGCAACAATGGCAGCAATTGCACCGACTGACAGCGCAGAGGGGGAGGCAAAAGACCACCTATGCGGCCCTTGGGAGGCAGGCAAACTGAGATGTTGGGGCTTGGTGGCGTGTCAGCTGTTGCTGCTCTCGATAGTGCTCGTACTATCTCCAAGCGGCACAAGTAAGTACTGTGTGCGTGCCGTGCCCCTGAGATGTTACCCCATCAAGTCTAGCGAGGAGAGGCTACTCCATAAAGGCACTACATGTATGTGCTGTTTCCTGGCAGTATCTACGCAGTACTAGACCTGAGAATGAGGCATGAAACATTCAACACAGCTATACCTAGTAGTACCTAGTAGTAAGTACCGCGAAGACTTGGTGGTACCTGCCAGTATATGCACCATGCATGTAGGGAGCAGATGATGGCATTGCTAACAAGCCAATGACCTCTCCCCCACCGTGTTTCTCCCCTCTCCCTCTCCCTTTTTTCCCTCTTCTTTTCTTTTTCCATCGTCTTCTTTTTTTCCTTCTTCTCCATTATGAATCTTCTGCCCACTTTCTCTCCCGACACTTCCAGGCTAGTCCGCTTTGGCAAGTGCCAAAAAGCCAAGGGACCCAGCACTCGCACGGCGAGTGAGGGGACTCGGCTTCGCTCTATTTCTCGCCTCGCTTCACTCCGCACTGATCAGCATCTGACAGGCCTTCCCCGGCCTCGACTCTGCAGCACTTCGCCGTATTGACCACTCGCAATATCCCAGCAGTATACGCACCGCAGAGGGCAGTTGTCCCCATGCTCCTGGGCAGCGTCGATGGATGAATACCTCGACTACGAGTAATGAAAGTCGCCTCCAATGCCGTACATACGCTTGCTATGCGATCCGCTCTTCCCGTCCCAGCAGCCACAAGCTTAGGGCAACTCTCTCTCTCTATATATTTCTCTTGTCGACTCCATACTCGTAGTCCAAACTCCCTTGCCGTTCCCGCCGGCCGGCCACACATCGTGCAATAGGATCCCGTGATGGATAATACCTCAAGAGCCAGCCTGACAAGAGGCGAGTACGGAGCAATTGCAACTATACTACTCAACCCCACCGTCCGGATCGCAAGCCGTGCCTCAACAACCAACCGTGCACCGTCAGTGGCATCTACAGGTATGCGTTCCGCTGCCAGCTGCAAGGGACATGGAACCAAAAGCACAGACTATTGCTGCGTACGGAGTTACATGCAATACATGCTATTAATATCCGTTACTTCGCTCTTGGTGCTGCGGTCTCGCATATACCAGTACGAACTCGTGCATCAAGGACGGGGCTCCTACCAAACTGAGTAGGAGGGCGTAAACCCGCAAAAAGGTCTGATATGTCCACAACAACTCTTTTTTTTTTTACCGCCCTCTCCTCTTTTTGCCTCTCCACCCTCGGAACTTGCAGCATTCCACCCCGAGAGAAGAAAGAAATAAATTGGGAACTCCTGAGCTGGTTTTTCAGTTTTGGGGCCATTCGGGCTACACATCCGGGGCCGATTGAGCCGTAGTGGTGTTCCGAGTGCCGTCTTTAGTGGTTTCCCAAGTTCTTTATACATGTACGGGACATGCCGCGGTCTCTGCTCAACCCGTATTCAGATTGGTCATCGGCAAAGTAAGAATCATAATGCACGGCCTTATTTGCGAGCTTCGTCACGGTTCTAGTTGATCTAAGCCCTCCGTTGAAATGCAAACCTGAGGCACTGGGTCGGAGATAGATACATGCAGTAACGCCGTGAATATCTATCCCGTTTCCACACCCACAAACCCCACCGCCATCCCACTTTACCTCAACGTCGTGAGAGCAACTCCATCGTCCTGATTGCATCATTCCTGAGGATAATAAGATATGGTTGAAGTATCAAGCCCCTATCCCAGAACAATCAAATAAATAAATAAAAGCTGTTTCCCCTGCACTCTCGCCCAATCACCATTATAGCAACCCCCATCCCATCCCTAGAGCGACAGCCACGTATTTTTGACAAGTCCTTCTCAGCTCACGCTCGCCACCCCTCACACACACACTCGCAACCTAAAAAAAGAAAAAGCAAAAGCAGATCCTTGGAGGCTCCTTGGCTTTTCACAGACCCCCCAGCATTCGCACCTCCAATTGGCCACGTAGCCATCCCTCTCGCCATCTGCACGCTACCGCCGATCTCGCCAATTAAAATATCCTACGTGGTTATCAGGGGATCTGCTTAAGCACAAAAAGTCACATCTGAAACACACGCAGATTGATCCTCTCCCTAACTGAGAGCAACCCCCCTTATACTTAGGAGATGCACACCAATTAGCAATACGCAACGGGTGATTGACGTGATAGGACACAGCCAGAAGCAGCGCTCATTACAACACCCGTTTATTCATTCTATATCGTATAAATCTACATCTAGAAAGTGTGGAGCCGTGGTAGTCACTCCATCATGTAAAACTCGTTCAGGAAGTAACTATTCCTCGAGACTCGTTCTTCTATCCAAGTCCCAAGAAATCCCGTAGGCCTCGTCTCTTAATTAAATCATGCAGATATCTGTAAAATAAAGGTCGTGCAAACTCGCAGGCAAGCAGGCAAGCACAAAACAAGAAGATTGTAAAATAAATCTCAACCAAAAAAAAAAAAAAAACGCCAATGCACCCAAAAAAAATGATTAAAGGGTCATGAGGTCCGGCCACTGCTTTACCAGGATGGCACCGCCGCAAAAAGAAAGTGGAGGTCACCAACATCCAGACTCGACAGCACGCTTTTTTTTTCTCTTTTCAACCTCACACATTAAACAATCATCTTCTTTATTTAGCATTCCTCTTGAATGCCAAAAGTTCTGCTAGGCTGGACAGGGGCGAGCCATGCTGCAAGAAATCATGAGCTAACAGCTCATCCGCGGAGGCTCTGCTCTTGACATCGACGCAGAGGCAGACGGAGAGGAAAGCTTTGAGCTCCTTGCTGAGTTTCTCGGGCTTCTTGAGACGTGGGGTTCCGTTGGTGGCGATGAGGTACAGGGCCTTCAGTGGCTCTTCGTTCAGGTACGGCGGCTCAGATTCAATCATCTCAATCGCCATGATACCCAGAGACCAAATATCAACCTTGGGGCCGTATTCTTTCTGCTTAACAACTTCAGGAGCCATCCAGTAGGGCGTTCCGACCATGGTTGCTCTCTTGGACTTGGCTTCTGTCAATTTGGCGCAGAATCCGAAATCAGCTGTAGAATGGTTAGCATCGATACTCCGCTTTGCCCTCTTGTCAAGGCATTCAACGAGAAGAGACACTTACTAATCTTGACATTTCCTCGAGCATCTAGCAAGACATTGTCACTCTTAATGTCTCGGTGAATGATGCTCTGGGCGTGCAGGTGTTGCAAGCCTCGGCAAGTCTAATTGTTTATTAGAGTCATCATCTCACAATACAGTAAGAGGAGTGGGGAGGGAACTGGAACAATAACATACCTCGTGGCAAATAGTAGAAATCTGCTCCTCTGATATTGAAGGGTTGTTGTCAATAACATCAGTCAGGGCACCTCCTTCCATGAATTCCATGACAACCCAAAGCTCGGCGTTATTGTTTCGAAGGAAAGCGTCGAGGAAGTTGACAATGTTCTTGTGGCGGTTGTCTTTCATGACCATGATTTCGTTTACAATCAGCTCCTTTCTGGGCTGATGAGCGAGATCCATTTGCTTAATGGCCACCTGTGCTCTGGGTCCTTGTTGGCGGAGGAAGTCGCGAGCAATTCCCACAGCGGTGTCTTTGATCTTGGCAACATATACCGAGCCAGAGGCACCCTGTCCGATCTTCTTCTGCTTAGAGTAGGAAAGATTGGGGTCTTCTTTTGACACGGCTTCCTTCAACTTGGCCATGACTTCATTCTCCGACATGGTTGACATGCGTACATCTTGCTTGCGCTCAGCAGGAGTCTGCTTAGGCGGTGCTGGCTCAGCTGGTTTGGGCTCGCTTTGTGCCTGGTTCTGGTTGACCTTGGACACATTAAGCGGTTTGACGGGAGCGGGCAGGCGTGCAGCTTGCTGCTGAGCCGGCGGCTGCCTCTGTTGGGGTGCCTGGGCGCCATTGGGAGCTCGCGAGCTGGGGCTCTCGCCCGCTGGGGCTCTTGGCACAGAGCTTGAGCTGGATTGTGGAATGACGGGAGGTCGTCCAGAACCTGCGGTCGGCGGTGCGGGTGCCGGTCGCTGAGCTTTCAACCCATTGATCTGCTGGGCAGTCTTGGGTGCAGGCGGAGCTGCCCTGGAGGGGTTGAATCGGTCGGCGGCAGATGGGCTGCCTGAGCCACCATATCCGCCACCAATCTCTTGTTGGGCCATCGGAACCTTGTTCTTAGGAAGCGACGCGTTGTATTCTTCCAACTCGCGACGCTCTCGGTCTTCCGCCTCCCGTTGCCTTCTCCTCTGCTCTTCCCTGGCAGCATCGGCGGCCGACGTATAAGTCGGCGAAGAGGTTTGCATCTGTTGGCGCTGCTGCTCGGGGCGTCTCTGGCCGCCGGGACTGTACTGGGAGTTGCTGCTGCCGGGAGGAGGTGGACGAGGAGGCGCAACCGAAGTGCCACCACCCATGCCCATCTGCTTGTTCTGCATGGCTCCTGGTGGCACACCACCGAACTGGTCATCCTTCTTGGCCAAGTCTGTGGTATAGAAGTCCAAGACTTCAAACACAGCCTGAGGATTACGTTCATAGTCTTCCTTGGTGATGGCTGAGGAATTGAGCAGCTTCGACCACTCCGGCGGTAAGCCGACAAACTCTCCAGTCTGCGGGTCGAAGCCGACGTGAACAGCATGAGCAAAGTTGGTTGGGTTGCTCACGCCGCCCATACCAGGGCAAGCGCCGTAGATGAAGTCGATCCATTCGTACAGGTCATCTTCAGTCTTGACCTTGATGTGAAGCGCCTTGTTGTTCTGGCCGTCGTCATCACCAGGGCTGGTGGACGATCCGTCGGCTCTTCGCTTGATCTCGAAGATGGTACCTGCAGCCTCGACTCTGCCAACGTTGACAACATCTTTCAAAAGGAGACTGTATGCCACCTTACCGCCTTCCGCCTTGTGAAAGTCGATGGCCTCCTTACGGAGAATCAAGTACTTGTTCTTCCAAGGTTGGAATAGGTTCTTGTTTTCCTTGATTGAGGCCCATCCCTCCTTTCTGACAGCGACACCGCCCATACCGTCCATATTGTTAGTCTGCTGGCGAGCAATGGGCAGAGATATCGTAGAGCCGGTATATGTAGACGTCGCAGTGCTGCGAATTGGAGAGATTGCCATGTTCGCCATGCTGCCCGGAAGATTGGGGTTAGGAGTCAAATTGAGACGCGGTCTGTCGGGAGGCTGGGGTGCAGGGCCAGGATTCATAAACTGATTGGCCGAATAAATACTAAGGGCATGTATGAATCAGCATAAAGTTCGTGGTTGACAGGAAATGTTGACATTGAGCGCTGCGGCAGCACAGCGGAAACTGGCGAGGAGAGCGGATGGGGTCAATCGAAAAGGGTCAAATTGTATAGTGTTATACTTATGAAGGGGTGTTTGAACTCGAGTGACAGGGCCCTCCTGGGAGATACCGCCACTCAAGAAGCATACCCATACATAAGCACTTGGCGGTATGGAAAATCTGCCGCCAATCCCAGTACTTGGGTCGTCGTGAGGGGTGGATAGCATGGCTTTTCCCGACTCCCATCTCGTTGGCCAAGCCCTGGGCTGTCCCAGCGCGCTTATGGAGACGTCCTGCTCGTGACGCTGCGAAGAGAATGTGCTAATTGACAACGTACCTATGCTGAGCCATATCGGATCAAAAGAAAGAAAAAGGGAAAAGCAGTAGCGGGGAAAGCTTAGGTATCCTGTTTCATGCGCCTTCTCTAATCTCTTTTGCGCTTCAATACAAGCAGTACGTAAAGTAGTATTAAAAAAAAAAGGAAGAAGAAACAAGCCTCAACCCTGTCGTGGAACAGCGAGCGTTTATCGAAGATTGGCGAGGAATTGACCGCCTCTTCGACGACAACAGCGGGCCAATTTGGTACCGGACAGGTATACCAGAAGAGAGGGAAAAGAAGAAGATTGAAAGAGAAAAGCGACCAGCCGATCGAGCGTGCAAAGGAGTCGCACACTGCACCGACGATGGCCAAATCCAAGCAGGGTGGGGATTATCGCGCGCGTGCAGACGCAGCTGAAGGCTTGTCGTCAGGGCGTGGACCGGCTCAGGGCACCGAGGGAGTGTTGAATTTGCAGGCGATCGATTGACAGTCTTTTCTACGAGGAGCTGCGCGAATAGCCCAGCTAACGCAGACGACGGTTTCTGAGGCGCCGCGAGACTTGTCAAAAAAGAAGCGAGGCCGCACGGCAAGAGAGGCGAGGATGGGTGGAAAGAAGGAGATTTGAGGCGACACGAACAGCTGGGGCCATCGAGCACCAGCGCGGAGTACGAAGTACCTCTGGGCTTGCTCAACCACTCAGGAACGAGGCTGCCGCTAACTACCGCCGCTGCAACAGTGCTGTATCTTAGTGTGCAATGCCGCGGCGGCGGCTGCGGCTGCTCTGCTACCGTTACTGCAGCTGCTGGAGTCGTTGCATTATGCATAGGGGTCAAGGCTCTCTGCGGCGGTACCTGGCAGCACGCCCAGTGATGCGACGGGGTACGAGCTGGGCCAGCCAGCACGCTATGGCCGACAAAGTAGCGCTCCCTCCCTCGCGACGCCTCGGCCTCGTACCTCGTGGTGAGGACATGGAGAAACAGCTGTGTGGGGAAAGGTCGCGAGCGCGGAAGGCCACACCCGCTACTGGCCACAAGTCGAGGTGGGCGAGGTGGGGTGCCAAGCAGCGCTGCAGGTGGATTTGCCGCCACCAGGCGAACCCCTGAGGATGCTGCCCGTTAGGGGACTCCAGGGGGGGTTGCTAGTGGTGGCTGCAAGCACTAGGCCCTAACACGGCACTGTTGTCCGGTTCTCACCTGAAATCATTGTTACAGACAGACAGACGGAGCGGGACACAAGGACCAGCAATTTATCGTGGATGAATCCCGTCAAAGCACGTCGACGAGGCCATGAACAAATCACCAAGCCGCGTTTGTTTCCGTCTCGGCACGTCGCCCAGCAATCTCGCCACTCAAAGATTCATAGGTTGCTGCAAGCTCCAGAGCTCTTCATCCATCCATTCCTTCGTTTGCTCATTCGTTCGCCCCCTCAGATGAAGAGATCCCACCGTCATTGGTTACTCCTCCTTCTCCGCTTCTCGACTCAACTTCAGGAGCGTCGCAGATACCAATCAATACAGACTTGACAACCCCTTCGGATGCCTTTGTTTGGTCTCCCAAATCGCTCTGTGTTTCACAATCACCAACCCGAATAGGAAGATCCGCCATCAACGCGGGGACTTTTTTTTATATCGACAAGGGCACAGCTCCGTGTCATGTAAGAGCAATAGCTCCACGATGGAAAACTCCATACGGAAAACTCCGTATATGCCTGCTCAGGAAATAGTTGACAGCTAGCTAGAGAAATTTTTTTCTCTTCGGAGACGGAGATATCGTCAGGCTGCAATAGTACTACATAATGCTACTAGTAGGACTAGCAGCAAACTCATCTACCCTGTCAGCCGGGGCAAAGCTCATCCTCCTCATCAGATGTTTCATGCGTCCCGCTCATGATGCAAACAAGGCCTCCTTGACGCCGGGTAAATAAAGTTTGACAAATCCATCAATCGTCATAGGCAAGGCTAAGCAAGGGAATGACGGGAGCATCCCACCGTGACGTGAAGAAAAAAAACAAAACACTGGTTTTTGCATCTTTTTTCTATAATGAAGGCTGGCCGATCACGTCAAAAGTGAGCAGGGGGAGCCTGCCCAACCGAAGGGGGAAAGGGGGGAAATAGACGTAACGAGTCAGCCTGTTGTGATATCCAACCCTTTTCATGTCAATGCAGCTGATAAAACACAAAACTAAACCCACTAAAGCCAACCCTTTTGCGTCGACCCCACGCCCAGACGTGATGAACAACACGGCGACAATGCGTCCGGCAAGAAGACTATTTACAGAATTGGAGGCGCCCAAACTTAGATTTTAGGCTCACGAGGCTGTTGGGAAGAACGCAAGTGCAATGTCACATCGTTAGTATCTCTGTCTCTCTGCGTAACAAGCACCATCACGCGCGCGCGAAAAGGGCTGCCACATGAAGAACCTAATCAAGCCAAGCCAGTGCATGCAGGGCTCGCTCGCCCGATGAAGATGGAGAGACAAGGATCCGCCCTTAAGCCGTGCGGCTTTGATGTGCAGCTCTGCTTGTACTATGCAGATCGAGAGCATGGTCTCCGCCTTGACGACTACAGAGTGTCAGCACGGCACATAGCTCTCTCGTAGGTTTACAGGGTAGGCTGCAATAGCTAATAAGTTGAGTTTACATGGTAACGGCATAACACTACTTTGACATCTAACGTCCAATACATTGATTTGATTCTTCTTTAGCTCTTCTTTCTTAGACACTCATAAATCTATCCACACAATGTCTAGTGGGACGTGTACCTGACTCTTAACTTTATGAGTTTTCTTTTTTTAACTTTTCATCCCATAATACCAACACCATACTCGTCTCGACTCCCTAAAATGGTCAGCTTCGTGATTCTCTGTGTCTTGCCGAATGCATCTAGACCTAAATTCGACCATCTATCGAACGGCAACATCAATCTCTTGCCCCTGGAATTTCGGGAGCTCGCCCTCAATCTGCGCCCATTTCTTGCTGCCATCTACAAGTGATCTGATGGCATCCAGGATCTTGTCCTCCTCAGCTCGGACCTGCGTCGTCGAGTCACGATCTCTCAGGGTGATAGTGCCATCCTGAAGGGTCTGGAAGTCCACGGTGATGCCAAGCGGCGTACCAAGCTCGTCGTTTCGGCTATATCGCTTGCCGATACTGGCAGACGAGTCATCTACACGGCTGGAGACGCCGAGGCTTCGCAGTTTCTGAGACAGCTTTTTAACGGTAGGCTTGAACTGCGGGTTGGATGACAGAGGTACCAAGAGAACCTTTGTTGGGGC
The DNA here is from genome assembly GCA_025919625.1 of Trichoderma arundinaceum. Taxonomy (NCBI): domain Eukaryota; kingdom Fungi; phylum Ascomycota; class Sordariomycetes; order Hypocreales; family Hypocreaceae; genus Trichoderma; species Trichoderma arundinaceum. Next base: position 904,067 of record JAMQTF010000008.1, on the reverse strand, counting down.
CACAGGGGGCGGGAATGACAGCACCTACACAATCAAAACCGTCAGTAGTTGACCCAAACACACTTCACATGAACCGAATAGGAAGATGACTTACACCACGGGCTTCATCACCGCCGTCACTGGCTCGGGTCCAGAAATTGTGCTCAATGAGAGAGTAGAGGATACGGCCGATACCGAAAGATGGCTCGATAACATTGGGCGTGAACTCACGAGTGTTCTCCACCCTCTTGCGGAATTCAATCACAACTGAGTCCTTGTCGATAACGGCCTTGCCATCGGCAATACCCTCCACATCCAAGACAATCTTGCCAGTCTCGGTCAGCTCCTTGGCCAGCTTCTCACGCTGCTCTTGCGAGGTAGCCTCCAAGGCGGTCTCTACAGTCTTGGCATCCTTCTTGAAGAGGGGCCCAAACTTCTTCTTTTGAATATCAATTTGCCACTCTTCAATGACCTTGGGCTCATCGAGTCGCTCACGAACGACCAGAGGAGCGCCAGTCTTCTTGGCGTGAACCGTCAAGTCATAGGCGCTGCGATCCGCACAACCAACACACTCCACCCAGCCGGATGAGGTCAACAGCTCGGCGTCCCAGCAGTCAGTCGCGTAGTGGGCCATTTCGTTGGCCATGTGCTGTCGGAAACGCAGCTTGGACAAGTCAACGCCAATCTTCTCCAAGAAGAGGTGGATACGAGCGAGGAAATATCCAAGAGTCTCGTTGTCAACAACGCGATCCTTGACGGCTTGGCCAATGGTCATCTTCTTCGTCTCGGTCTTTCCAGAGAGCTGAACGTGGCGGTCTAGCAGAACCATCTCGATGTTTTCCACCTCGTGGAAGCGGCTGTGCTTCTTTCCACCCTCGGGGTCGACAAAGTGCTCAATCTCGGCCATCAGGAACTCGCGCACGCGCAGGAGACCAGCACGAGGCGAGATTTCGTTTCGGTATGACTTGCCGATGGAGGCCGAGGCAAAGGGCATCTGGGACTGGTTGAATTCGAGGAGCTTGGCAAAGTTGAGGAACTGGCCTTGCGCGGTCTCGGGACGAAGGTACCCAGGGAGATTGCTGCTTGGGCCAATGGATGTTTGGAACATCAGGTTGAAGGCCACGGGCTCCGATGGAAGCACGCCAGTCTCGGGGTTCTTCAGGTCATACTTCTTGATAAGCTCGCCGAGTTCGGGGCCGCCGTAGTTGTCGATCTTGGCGAGCACCTCCTCGTACTCCTTGACGACGGCATCGTCAAGCTTGACGGCAGCCGTCGACTTGGCCTTCTTCTTCTTCTTGGGGTCGACCTCCTTCTCTTCCACCTTTTGGCCGCGGGCCTCCTTGTCGCCCTTGAGTCGGGCCTCAAGGATGGCTTCAACAAAGTGGTCGGCTCGCAGAATCTCTCCGTTCTTGGGGTCCTTGCACATCCAGTCGGCAAATTTATCAACATGGCCGCTGGTCTTGAGGACGTCATGCGGGGTCAACGCAGTGCAGTCGACTTCCAGCATGTCCTCCTCCAGGACAAAGTGTTTCCGCCACAGGTCGACAATGTTGGCCTGAAGGGCACAGCCTGGCGGGCCATAGTCGTAGAGACCACCAACGCCGCCGTAGATCTCGAAGGAGGGGGTGTAGAACATGCGCCGCCGTAGCATGGCGTCGAGAACCACCTTGTCAAGGGGCTGGCCCTTGAGGGTCGTGGCGGAGGAAGACATGATGCCGGTCTTGGGAGGGCTCTGCGGCTTGAGCGGCTGGAATGCGCAAAGCTTTCGAGAAACAGACAAGTTGCGACAGCAGAGCGCTGCAGCGGGCAGAGTCACGCGCGGGGCGATTCTGAGGCGGGCGAGAGTTGCTGGGGAGGGGAGCGGCAGTCGAATTGGCTTCATCCACCAGGGTTTTTAAGTTGGTCGAGGAAGAGGGCGCGAGTCACAAAAACTCAGGCCGCACTGGTTTCCTCTGGCTCGGGATGGTGGGGTTAGACGAGAAAGAAACATCTAGACAAAGTTGTGTGTGCCCGCGTGTGACTCCAACGGCCAAGGCCCACCAAAGATCTGTAGTGGCCGATTGACTCTACAGAGCCCGGCTTCGGCTGCCCCTCCACTGGTGTCTAGGGTCCTGCACGGCAGAGAGAGCGCTAGCCTATAGTGGTTGATAGGGTCCCTACAGGCACTATCCAACGAGTTGTGGCGGGGCAAGTGTTTTCGACTCCATGCAAAGTCCATAAGAACCGAATGAGACGAATAGAAGTGCCCTGGTGTTAGGAGTGATTGTCCAGCGTCCCAAGTTGGTTATCCGGAATCTTAATGGCAATTCTGGCTTTAAAATTTCCAGCTCAGGATAACTTGGCAAACTGGATGACCACTCCCTTAATATTGAGCGATGTTCTCTACGTAAAGCTTTAGATCGAATGGTTGGTTACTCAGTGTACCAAATGTCCGAGTCTTTCACTGGTACTACTACTACCACATGGTAAACTGAAACACGAATGCTATTTATCCATGACTTATGCCGAAATCCCAACTCTCAAAGCCGTTCTTTTACATCCTCCACCAAGCCACAAACAACTCTATAGTTAGAACAAGATCTCTAAGACCAGCCTGTCTATTCATTTAGCGCAACTCTCTTGTTGGGGTCGCGGACCTGCTCTCTCCTCTAAAAATGCCAATGTGCGAGCGATGCGCGACGTATTCGCTGTCTGCGTAGCCCAGAATGCCTCTAATCTCTGTACTCTGATGACCCATGATCCTTGAAATCTCAGGAGCAGCATAGTTGACAAGTGCTCGCCCAACTTCTAGTCCTATACCGTCCCAGCGCTTCCCATCTGGGCCTGGAGTCGACCGTCGGTTGACAACGATAAGCCGGACGACTTCCTGCTGTGCAAAATTACCTTCCACTTCAACTACACCGACAGGGAGCAAGCCAGCCTTGGTAAGAAGTGCTTTGTGGGCTCCTTCGTCAATGTACAGTGTACCATGGGGGTTTGGGGTATGGAGGAGCCAGAAGTGGCGGTCCCGGATCGGGTCGTTTGATGGTAAGAATCTTGTGTGCAATGGCGGAGCTGGCCTTCCTTCAATAGTTTCCGACGCAGCGGAGAGATTCAGCGAGACCGATGACGCTGATTTCGATGGCTGATGTAGATACCGAACGATGCTCAAAATGTTACCGGGATTCGATGACCTGGTGATGATTGTGGTCACGCCGGCTGACGTCCCGAGCCGTGCGGCGATAATCTTTGTACTCATACCGCCAGTTCCTAATGCCGACCCAGCACTTGAGACTGTTTTTGTTCGCCCTTAGTAAAAAAGCATACGTCTGATGGGTCATGAAATCACAACATACCATCAGCCTCGAGGGCCGAAATGTCCTCCACAATTTCGATGGGTTTAGCATCGGGATTGCTTCTTGGGTTCTTATCGTATAAACAATCAACATCCGTCATGAGAAATAAGAGATCTGCATGTATCATAGCTGAAGTAATCGCTGAAAGGGTATCATTATCGCCAAATTTGATTTCAGAAACTGCCAGAGTATCGTTTTCATTTACAATGGGGATGACCCCCATATCCAATAATTCGTTGAAAGTGTTTTGAGCATTGAGATATCGTGTTCGCTATTCAAAGCACACCATTCGTGGTTAGCTCGTCATGGTCCTTCCAGTCAGAACGTTGGGGCATCATACATCGGCAATGTCATTTCGCGTAAGTAGAATCTGGGCCACGGGCTGTGCCAGATGGGCAAATAAACTGTCCCAGAGGCTGATCAGCCGACACTGACCAATAGCTGCCAATGCCTATGAACATGTTAATGTTAGAATGCCTGATCCATGGTGCATTAGGTCAGCTTTGAAGCAGCCTTGCCTGTAATTGAGCCAAATGCTTTGGACGTTTCGCTACGTCCATGCGTCGCAGGCCGACTCCGATGGCTCCAGATGAGACGATGACCACTCTATGGCCATCTTTCCTCAGTTTGACCGCCGTGTCCACAATCAACGTCAGGATTGGAAGTAAAGGCTCATGTGTGTTTTCGTCGACAATTGAGCTTGTGCCTTCATTTGCAGGGTGTCAGAAAGAAGTGCTCGTTCACATTGATGAGCGGCTAGGGTCATTTATATCGCACTCACCCAATTTAATGACGACGGTCAGCGGCTTGGGCCTCCTCATGGCCGAGCTATCGTCTTGAGAAAAGAAAGTGAAGATGTTAGTTAATGCGATGCATACAATTGAGCATTGGAGAACATAGTGAGCAGCAGGAATTAAGAGTCAGGGCCGGAAATCAGGAATCAGGAAACAGCACGCAGTGAAACAAAACGAACGGTTGGGCATCCTAGACACCCACCGCTATTAAAGCAATGAGACACAAAGCTCGTCATACGGGCTGGGCGGGCTTACTCTGAGTAATATCTTCAGACATTTTTGCCAACTTCCCCTGTCACGACTTATTAGTGCTGTAGGCAGCTAATTGGCGCAAGCAATGATCGGTCAGTTCATTGGATTGGATCGCCCGGTGAGATGAAAGTGGTATCGACAGGGCGCGTCGCTCAGTCGCCGAGATCGCCCCTCCTGGCTGTCCAATTTGGATTGTTCTTTACCAGTTATGCTACGTCCCGCTTTTCGGAGTAATTCTCGTTCCAGATTTGGAGTTTCTTAATGGTCAGTTGCATTCCGCTTTCTGGAACAGCAGGTGTCTACGATAAGATAAGCCGGTCCACTGAAGGATCTCTAGGCCTACTTCTTTAGAGCATCGAATGTAACTTTGCCTAGTGAGAAAAAGCGCCTTCACCGCCCTGGGCTTGGTCAATTCTACACGGCAGAATTCTGGACGATTGGCTTGTATGAGGTGAGGCACCAACATCACCTCATCCATTACCTGGTGGCATGAGACTCCCTTCCATTGTCTCACACAACCATTCCGCTACATGTATGAAAAGAAGAGGGACCATTCTCAGGCACCCTTGCATCTGTCACCTTTCTGGTTTTTAGACACACCCCACAGCCATGGCGCCAGGCACATCACCGACCCCCTCGGCTCCGGCTGATTCTGCTTCGCCGAACCCCCCCAGAGAAGTCGTCAATGACCCAGCCCGAACCGGCTTCGACCCGCAGATGAAATGGTGGATGAACTACTTCCGAATCCTATCCGGCCAAGTGACGCCCGAGGGCCTATTCCACTACCGCGAATGGCGATACAAGGTCCATGAGGAGCGCGATTGCAAGCGATGCGACGAGTATCGCGACTGGCTGTTCACATACTCACCAGTCGTTCGCTTCCTGTCGGGCAAAATCCAGGACCTGAATGGTAAGCTGGACGCCTCAAACGTCCTGTGCCGCCGGTGCCCTGCGCGGTTGGAAGAGGATGGTCAAGTGCATCGACAGTCTGGAGGATTCAGCCCGAATCACGGCATTCTGATTTGTGCAAACGAGATTCGCGATCGCAAACACTTGGAAGATACACTGGCGCATGAAATGGTGCATGCGTGGGACCACCTCAGGTGGAAGGTAGATTGGATGGGCGATAAAGACTTGAAGCATGCGGCATGTACAGAAGTGAGTGGTTCGACGTGAAGCTGAAATCGTCAATTGGTACTATAACCGTGAAATCAGCTCCGGGACTGACATTCGCCCAACTATAGATTCGTGCGTCGATGCTAAGTGGAGAATGTCGTTGGAGCAGAGAAGCCTTCACTCGAGGCAACTGGTCTTTGACTCAACAGTTCCAGAACTGTGTTCGTTCAAGGGCCATTAGATCCGTCATGGCTCGACCAAGATGTAAAGATGATGTACAAGCCACAAAAGTGGTCAACGAAGTCTGGGACTCGTGCTTCTCAGATACAAGACCCTTTGATGAGGTGTATAGGTGAAAGCGAATGCCTTGTAAATATAGACCCTATGATGTACGATAACGTCTAGCTCCTCATTGCTATTAAAAGATACTCCAAAAAACCAAAATCGCTCTGCTATCCCATGTAACGCCTAGAGAAAAGGAAGGTAAAATAGAGAAAAACGCCCGACTCCTCCTGATGCAAGACAAGATCAAATTACATATGTATCATGTGGCAGATCACGAGCTCTTCTCGCGGTTGGTGGCTCTTTCTCCTTTAACACAGTGCTTGATAATCCAAGGATGACTTTGGACCTCCTCGAGAGGAATTCTCTTCTCGGGGTCAAGGACCAAGAGCTGTTTGTCTGTCAGTTAGCTCGTTACTTCCCTTCAATTTGGGGGATCAAGACTTACTCTTTTGATGAGATCGGCAGCCTCAGGGCTGACGAACTTGGGAATTTGCATATCCGCACGAGCAATCCTCCGCTGCGTCATGACAGGAGTATCCTCGAAAGGAGCCTCACCAACGAGGAATTCATATGTCAACACACCCAAGCTCCACAGGTCAACCTTCTCATTGTAGTAGTTATCTGAAGAGCCTGGCTTGATCATCTCCGGAGGAAGATAATCAAGCGTGCCGCAAAGGGTTTTGCGTCTGTTGTTTGGAGCGTGCACACTCCAGCCAAAATCGGAAATTTTGATTTCTCCATGGATGCCGACGAGGATATTCTCAGGTTTAATGTCACGATGGATAACGTGCTTTCGGTGAAGATATTGCAGTGCAGAAGCCATCTGAGCGACGTACTGGGCCGCCTTCCACTCAGGGAACTTGGTCTCTCGCCGTAAGTGCTTGTACAATTCGCCCTTTCCGGCAAACTCGAGAATTAGGAAGACCCTTTTGCTATCGTGGAAATGGCCGTAGAGCTGTAGGATATTCGGATGTCGCAGGTTGCTCTGGATCTCGATTTCACGCCTGACTTGCTTCTCCACGCCTCCTCCAGCTTGCAGCTCACTTTTGTGCAGCACTTTCAAAGCACAGATAAAGCCACTGGTCCGCTCTCTGGCGAGGTAAACTCGACCAAACTTGCCCTTGCCTAGTGGTCGCCCAATTTCAAACATGCCAAGGTGAAATTGTTTGGGTACACCGGGCTGCTCAATCAGAGCTGACTTCGTCTCCTCCGTCTCCTTTTCCTTTTCCTTTTCCTTTTCCTTCCCTCTTTCTCTCTCCTTCTCCTTCTCCTTCTCCTCTTTGACTCGTGATGAAGCTAAAGGTAGAGGCTTTCTGTTTGGAGGCGGTGAGGCGGGATTGATGGGTATGGGTTTCCTCTGGGCTGCTTGTGAAGGGAGGGTGACGGATGCAACGGCGTTGTTACTTTGCGACTGAAGAGCCACCTTGAAATGGTTTGGCCGGCTAGCACTGGAGGTCGTTGCGATCTGGGACCAAGTTAACATCACTTCCAGAGGTCAAGCAGCCAGCAGGGTCGCCGTCCTACCTTGGTCTTGGCGTAGAGCTTTGAGCCTTCGCCGACGTCGTTCTCGTCCTGAACGGACATGTGCTCAAAGCGCGACTCAAGCGTGCGTACAGACATCCTTGTTGACCTGCCTAGACGACTCGACAGCAAAAGTTAGACGAATCTCTTCGACACTGAAATTCCCGGGGATAAGTGAGGAGAGTTTGGTGGATGCTGGTTGTGGCAGCGACGAGGGTAAGTCATGTTGTCTTTGTTGCGGTCTAACGTTGTCGCGGCAACAGAATGCCAATATTGGCATGACTAAGCTCCCACGTTCCTTGTGTTTGGACCCTGACGAAATTACCTGCAGGCTCTGGAGGTGCATACAGGCAGGTACCTAGTACTACCTGTATGTACTGTGGCACCTTTGTAGGACTTGCAGAAGAGCAGAGACATCAAAAATTAATTCGTAGAGAAAAAATAAATAAATTAAAGTCACTATATAGATCGGGGTCATCCAGCCGGATCAATTTGATCTTGAGATGCATCAAGTGACTTGGTGAAAAGGCGTAGCACTATCTAGCGCTATAACGGGTAGGCAGGTAGGTAGATTAAACACAGCATAGTACTAGATTTGCTGTGCATGTTACCTTACCATACGGAGTAGATCGAAATGTTTATATGATAGGAGTTTCTGCAGCCTCAGTAACACCTTCACACGCAAAATTCTAATACAATAATTGGAACTACCTAGCGCGTTTATTCATCCCCCCTTTCATGACTCTCACATCCTTTATTTTACCATCAAGAGTTGATCTTGCGTCTCCCTGATCGCTGCCCCTGGCCGGGATTGATCGGCATTATACGAGATTTGCATTATCAACTCTGTAGTTCAATTGCAAGCTTCCATCTCCATTGCAAAATAGTCTCACTTCAGGTTCTATCTCGCCAAGGACTACTTACCTAGGTATTCGCTAGATTAAAGAGAAGCAGAAAAAATGTGCATTAGAAGCGTATTCCAAAAACTGTGTAACAACCTAGGCGTGAATATTGATTGAGCTTGGCGCTCCAAGCCACCCCGCTACCTCGAAATCCCCCCCACCATAGCTCTGACTTCGCATCTCAACCACGCCTCATCTATTCACTCTCTCAAGCACCCTCATGAAGCTGTCCGCCAGCTTCCACCGCCGCCAAACATGAATCACATAACCTCCCCCAACGAGCCTTTTCCCAGCCCCGACGCCCTCGCCGCCGCCACGACCTCCCACACGCAGAACCGCTTCCGCATCTCAACCCGAAAGCTCCCCATCTCCAAGTCCGCCGCCATCGATGCTCTCGAGAAGCAGCTCGGCATCCCCGTGCCGGAGATGATCTTTGGCGACAACCTCGTCTCCATCACTCACACGCCCTCCAACTGGACCCTGAATTTCAACACCACAGATGCGCTCGACGCGGTCGACAAAACCGACAAGAACATGCTCCGTGTAGCCTATGCGCGCGATTGGGAGAGCACGCGCGAGGGGACGACGCAGAGCATCAAGGAGGTGGTGAAGCCCTATGACTGGAGCTACTCGACGACTTATTCCGGCACCGTCGAAGGGAGCCCGGGGCTGAGCTTCCGGCCCACGGAGAAGCAGATCCCCATTGAGCTGCTAAAGCGGCGTGATCCCATCCTCTTCTTCGACGAGGTTGTCTTGTATGAGAGCGAGCTCGACGATAATGGCATCTCTCTTTACAGCGCTAAGCTGAGAGTTCACGACAAGCGCATGCTACTGCTGTGCCGACTGTTTATGCGACTGGATAACGTCCTGGTGCGATTGAGAGATACGAGAATCTACGTGGACTTTGAAACGGACGAGGTGCTGCGCGAATACACAGCAAAGGAGGCCAAATTTAACGATGTAAAGAGTGTAAGTCTATCATCGGCCGAGGTAGCTTTTGGGTTTTTACGCCGGCGAGTTGTTAACAAGTATGCGTCAAAATCCAGGCCTTGTGGAGGTCAGGAAGACTGCCTGACGATATCACCGTCGCTTTACGAGATCCCAATGCCTTGGATCCTCTACTAGATGTTGTCGAACATCGGATAGAAGCTGTCTCACTAGCAGCGTAGCAGTAATTGGAAACAAAGAAGTCATGGAAATTTTGGATGTTTAGAAGGGTACAAGTGAAGTGTGATAATCATGAAAAGGCGTTTAGGGATAGGGTACGAAGTTTAGGAACTTGTGTTCAACTTTTTTTTATTTTGAAATATAAACTCGAGCATTAAAAAGCTCTGCGAGGATTCTCCTAGAAAAGAAGAAGGCAAGAGGGAAGCAACAGCAGGATACGAACCATGGATATCAACAATAAAAATACAAATGCAACCGATCCAGACCGACGTCCCTTCATATTCCCTCATCAGACGATTTCAGTGTGTGATAGCACATAATAGCTTTAAAATATAGTCCAGGCTTCAACCAAGGAAGAAAAAAAGACTGGCCTTCAGCCGTACTTTTAAAAACGAAAATTCATGTCAAAGAGATCATCTCCCATCCTGTGGCGAAGACGCCTCGGTTACCTCCTCAAATTCCAGCTCCCACCTGTCTACTTCCTTGAATTTATTGCTCGCCTGCTTCAGCTCCTCCGTAGGAACAGATTCGGTTGTCTCTCCGGCGGCTCCGTCGAACGTATTGTCCGCCAGAGGGATAAATCTGCTCTCTCCTTCTCCTTCCTCATTATTCTCACTCATATTGTCATCGCTGTCTCTGCCATTGTCATCTGCATTTTCCTTATCTGATGAATGATGGGAACGTGATCTAACAGCACGCGATGCAGACCTAATTGATTCAGCAGTCCGCTTCGATTGCAGGGACGAACCACCAGCCCTACCGCCTCGAGAGGTTGAGCGGGAGGCAGCAGCTCTGCTGGGTGGTCGGCCCCTTTTCCGCCTGCGGGCAGTCTGAGTGTCCAAATAAGACAATTCATCGTCCTCATGGCCCAATCCTGAGGTGTCAAGCTCTTCATCACTCTCTAGGCCGAGCGGATCGCGTGGCTTTTTGTATCGCCGCTTGGGTAGCAAGCTCGTAAGATCAGCCGTAGTAATCTTGGGTGAAGCTTGCTGGCGTTGCGGTGGCCGTCCGCGCGTCTTGCTAGGCTTGGCTGTGTCGTAGTTTGGTGAGTGTGTCAGTGAAGGAGGTGAAGACATGTCTGATAGGTTGTCGAGACGTGTAGGGGTGGTGACGGAAGGCCTGCGGCGCTTCTTGGCGAGTGACCGAATGTCTGGCCATGCATCAGGCCCTTCTGATCCGCTGCTTGCGGGCGGAGCTGCAATTTCCTCTTGGTTGACCGGCGTGACTGGGCGTGGGGGGAGTCTAGAGGGGGGCCCTCGGGGTGATGACACATCCGATAATTCAGACTCGCTGGTCTCACCCGCTTGATTCTGCTCAGGGGACGGAGGGGCATCTGACAACTCCAATGAGTCCCGTTCGCCAGATTGCCTAGATGGCCCTGGCTCCGTACGTGATACTTTCTCAGGCCGTGTGCTACTTTGTTGTGCATCTAGACTTTTGCGTTTTCTCGGGTTTGAGGACTCGGCCGCTTCTGGAGATTCTGGTTCCGCAAAGTCGTTGCTTTGGCGTGTTCGCCTCCGATTATTTAATGGAGTGGATTCAGCCTCAGGCTCAAAGTCCTCTTCATTGTCCCCTTCCGAATCTTGATCGACCGTCGAAGGTTCTTGAAGAGGTTCCCGATTTGTCCCTATAATACTTGGTTCCCGCGCGCGTCTCTTGAAAAGACCAATATTGAATGAAGAGCCGATTCTAGGAGTATTTCCACTCCGGCTGCTCGGTCGAATTGGGGGGTCGTTTCTTCCTATGAAGCTGGATCGGCGTGACTGAGTCCGGAGGGCACTATATGACATGGTTGAGAGATCACCCGAGCGTGCTGAACCAGGGATATCGCCATCCGCAAAACTGTCATCCAAATTGCCGAAGACGCTATCACCCAGATCCAGTCCGCTTGTATCTCGTCGATTATGTCCAGGCGTTGCCGCGGTAAATCGACCAAGCTCTATTGAGCTTCTGGAGCTTGCACGTAACGCTGTCCCTTCGCTTGCCGTAGTCGTATCGCCGTTGGCGAGCTTCGTAAGTGATTCGTCGCTGGTATGATTTGCCGCCTGGATAGCATTTTCGTCGTTGATGCTTAGTCGTGCAACTGATGGCGTTTTCCTTGGACGGCCCCTGGGACGCCCTCTGGGTTTACTTTGTTGTTCAAGACCATCGTTAGGGCTGCTGACAGGCTCCGCACTCGGTGGTCTTGCAACAGCTGCTTTGCCTGCTCGAGCTGCACCACCACGTCCTCTCCGGGGCCGCGGCATTGCAGTTTGCAGTGAAGTGCGAAAAGGGCGCCTGATAATTTGACAGTTATGCCGATACAAGACGAACGAAAGAAGCCCCGGTATTGCTCTTGGCTTCAAAATTAAAGAATAAGAAATCTGGCCCGCGATTACTGTAGTAATGCCATGATGTGGGTTGGGCAACAATATGGCAATGAGGGTTAATTTAGCTTAAAGCCTTGACGCGTTGCGACGCGAATGGAAGTGGAGGATTCGCGAGGCTGCCACTTTTTAGGTGGGGCTTTGTTTAAAAAAAAAAAAGGACACCAAGGCTCTCTGCCTAAACTGGTACCAACCCAGCCTTGTAGCTATGGAATGCATCGCAAGTACGGAGTACTACCAAGTACTTAGGTATTTTCACAATGTGAGAAAAGTTAATTGCATGCGCGCCTAATTTATTTATATTGCTCTCTCTTTTGTTGGAGATTTGTCCCTTATATCGCCAAAATCTTACACATATTACTTTTGAGCCCGCTCATCTCTGATTCATCAATGCGGCGGATTGTACACGGCGTTCCCAATCATACAATGTTCTTTTCCCTTTGTTATTGTAACAATATTTCAAGTAGTATACCATAAGAAAAGGTTGATGACTCATGATTTTCGTTACTTTCTAAATGAGCGCCTGGCCCATAAACATGCTCTTCTTCACATCGGCAACAACATCTCTCCTATCATCGTTGCCAACAAGGACAATGCCTCTTCCTCGTCGTCCCATCCTACCAGCGCGACCTAAGCGGTGGATAAAATCGATAGTCGTATGAGGAACATCATACAAGATGACATGTCGAACGGCGAGCGTATCAATGCCTCTGGAAGCCAAGTCAGTCACTACCAAGGCCTTGACGTTTGACAAGGACCGTTGGCGCGTTGGATTAGAAGGCGCGATGATTCGTAAGGGCTCAGAAGTCGTAAAGGTTTCTAATACTTCGCCGTGACGCTTCTCTGGGGTGTCTCTGTGTAACGCTTCCGCGTCAATACCCTTTGAGCGAAGATACTGTGCGACTTCTTCCGTCTTTTCCCGCTCGTTGACAAAGACCATGACTCTGCGGACATCAATTTCGTCCTTGACCAAGTTTTCGTGCTGGGAAGCCTCTCTGCCAATCGTGTAGATAACATCGGCGCACGCTAGGTCTTTGTTATTGCGGTATGGGTCCTTGGACACATCAATGACACCAAGTTGAACACGTCGAGGGATGGCATGTAAGTTTGGTGTTGTGATTCTGATCATTTTGGGATAGTTGGTGGCCAGGTAGTTGTTCAGTTTCCTTGGGATTGTTGCTGAGCAGCATATAAGCTGTTTCATAGACGGTGACGAGCGCTCGACAATACTAGAGGTGACAGAAGAGAAGCTTCGGTCGAAAAGAGAATCCGCCTCATCAATGATCAAATGTGATACTCGGGAGAGGATATTGGGATCGGAATCCGCAATCGAGGCCAGAAGATGGGGGGTCGAGATTACGACATCAAGGCCCTTTGGTCCGTATAGGTTCCGCTGGATCTGCTGAGGCTTTAGGTTTGACGACAGTATTTCCGTCTTGAATTTGACCGCATGCGACAGTTTTTTGGCAACGAGTCCAACCTGATGAGCAAGTTCAGCTGTAGGAACCAGGACAACCACTTTTGGCCTAGCCATGGTAGGATGAGGTTCTTCAAAAGGCTTGCCCTTGAAATCTGCGGCCTTTTGGCGTTGCTTCTCTACTTCTGCTCGCTCTTTATACGCTTGAATCTCCGTATCCCCCGCCTCTGCATTCTTCAATGCATCGATGGCAGGCAGTAGGTAGGCAAGTGTCTTGCCGGATCCAGTCTCTGCCGCCAACAAGAAAGAAGATTGTCCCTCATGTTTAACTCTTTGCTCTCCTGGCTCTTTCTGTCCTAATAGAGAGGGGATAGCTAATCGCTGTACTGGTGTTGGCCGAATATCAACCATTCCTGCGAATACCTCGTCGACAACGGCGCTCTTTAGCGCAGGCAGGAGATCGAACTGATCAAACGACTCGTATCTCTGCATCCTCTCCTTTACCGATGTGCGCTTGTTATACGAAACTGACGCCAACGCACGCTGCATCTTGAGTGCCTTTCTATCGTGTTGTGGCCGCCGCCTATCCTCCTCTTGAGACGACTTTCGATCACCAGAATGCGCAGAACGTGCTCTTGGTGACGCACGGCTAGGGTCGATGTTGGCTACTGTCCGGTTCATACCGGAAAAGGGTCCCGCGACCCTCTCTCGGCGAGGTTTGCGGTCATCTCGAGACAAGCGGGGTGTTCGATGTACTTGGTCGGCGAGAATCATGCGAGAGGGTCTCTCTCTGACTCGCTGCGATAGGAACCGCTGGCCCAGACATGGCTGCACTGAGGGCTGTATAAGTGGGCGGCTTCTGATTGTGTCAATGCAGCGTAAGCAAACCGAGTTTGCGGCTGCGCGGCGCATTGTGGAATGCCTCTGTGCGGTGGGTTGGTGGGATGAAGATACTACAAGTTTTGCAGCTTTTTTTTTCCTACTCTTATCAGTATGATGTACTCCGTAGTGCGTCGGTAGTGCTAGCGCCGGCTCCGTGGATGGGTCTTCCGGCTCCGACTTCTACTGCCGCCCACTACATGACACATCAACAAGGTTAAGTTGATGGCAATTTAGGCTCTCTTTTCTAGAATCTACGGAATTTCTTGGAATGCGACGTAATTCTTATACGGTTAGAGTTTTGCGACAATTTCGCTCTAAACAGGGATTTTCTCTTGTTTTGGCCTTTAATATTCCCGCTAAGCACGGAAGCAAAGAGATTTCACAACATTCACCTGCCTTCTGCACCTCACATCACCTAGACAAAGACGATATTGTCATCATATTTAGTTTCTAAAAGAAAATGATGATAATGATTAATACCACTGAAAAGTGGCTGCTTGCAAAGCACACCAACAAAAAAGAAACCCCTGATACTTCGTGAAAATTTGGCAGAAATATATATATATAAAGACTGACGTCATGTTACGTCGTGCAATGCTCTCCCATTGTATAAATTCGTCTTCCCATTCATGTTGCCTTCCGCAGTGAAATTCCATTTGTGCATGGATTATTTCATCATAAGATGTTCGCCTTGCTCAATTGCGGGACTCTTGGCACGATTAATACCAGCGTCCTTCTTAGAGTAGTTGGATGTCGCCATTGGATAGGAGCCATTCTCAGGACCTGGGGTCTTGGGCTCTTCGGCAATAGAACCGAGTGATACCAACGACCTATTACGGACGCTGCTAGTCGACATGCGATTCTCTCGCCTTCTGGCTGTGACTGGACTCAGGGAACCTGCCGACAAGAGGCTATCGTCCGAGTCCACGCTTGTTCTCCGCCCGTCAAGACGAGGTGATGGCTGCGACTCAAGGCTAACTTGGTCTTCAGCAAGACTCGATTGTATTTTACGTAGGGTGTCGAAGATGGAGGATTTGTCTGATGGAAACTGCTCGATCGTGGGGTCGTTGATGTCAACGTCGTCTATCGCATATTCATCCAACTTTGGTTTTGAATCACGTCTCAGCTTAGCGTCATCAAGAGCTTCATGGTCCAAAGCATCGTCCACAAATTCGTAGGCGCCGAAACACTCGTGTGCAAACAAAGGGGTTTTGAGGTCCTCGTCAATCTCGCTCTCGCCACCGGACCCACTGATTTGAGGCGACGATGAGTCTTCCTATGCGACCTGTTAGAGTGTTACCGTATTGAAGGGAAACCAAAGATATGATCTCAAATCTAACCTCATCGAGCTTTGCAGCTGTGTCTGCAACTTCAGCTGCAACCGAAGCAACTTGTTCGACTGGGGTTGAAGTCCTCCTTGCTTCATCTTCTTTGATCTTGGATACGTAACTCTTGGGCAATTTCAAGACGTTATTGCGAGTGCCCGCCTCGTCCGTTGCTTGAAGAACAATATATTGTTAGAGAAGCACAACCCAATGGGGCCATCAGACAAAGACTCACCGGTGGTCCTACTTTCGTCCAAGACCCAGGGGCCATCTTTTCCAGCCTTGAACTTGAACTGGTACTCTCTTCCTGGCTCAACGAATACCCGAGATTCGTAAACATACTCGCCCCCATCTTCACGAGTGAAGTTCATCTCCTGGAGGCCCCATTCTACGGTTGTAAAGTTGCCGGCTAGGAATAGGGGAGGCTCTGTGCCAGGGTTCCTGTAAGTGATGGTATAAGGAACCGTGGTTGATGACATCGTGATGGAGATCTTGGCCGCAAACTGCTGGGCGACACACGGTGGGGTCTGCGGAGAGGGTTGCTCTGGATTCCAATTGCGATGGAACAGGGGGGTTTGAGATGGTAAATAAGAAACCGCGTCACCGGATTCAATCAACGAGAAGCTGTCTTTCGCTGCCTTGCATATGGTTGTTGAGCAAGGGTTGATGGGCTGACTTGACACCAATAGCTAAGAGCGCTGACTTCTCTTATGCGGGGTTCAGGCGAGTCGTGCAGGTGTGAAGCAAAGTTCTGAGATGGCCCAAGATCCGGCTTTGCGCTTGGCGGTCTGCCTTGGATGGTTTGCCGGGCCGTGACGATTGCTGGCGGTGCCAAAGGCTAATTGCTTGCTAGAGGCGACGGAGATGGAGGGTGGCTTTGGACTCTGTAAGGCTCATAGAATCGTCATGGCTGGTGCGTGGCACCTCGCAGTGACGTGGGCGTCGCGTAAGGTCTAAAGCAGCCCGAACTACCATGCCTCCAGGAGAGAGGAGGCTTTCTGGGGAAAGGAGCAGCATTGGAGAGCGGTATTTATTCATTTAGTCACTAGCCGAGCAGCAATGCAATGCAGCTTTTTTGTGAGGTAACCAGCGCGGCTAAGCCATGTAGAAGAATGGAGATCCTGCTTACAAGGTCGCCTGTACGGAGCAGCAACTTGCTCGTCTGCCGTTTGGTAGGCGAACGAGCCATAGCGGAAGGTTACTTGAACCTGGCGACAAGTACTGCCCAGTAAGGCCTAGGCATGATATCATGGGCCTGGGGGCCAGAGTCGACAGGCCAATCACATTACATCTTACATGGATAACTTGTGCGGAGAAGCTGGTACAGGGCCTAGCTCGATGGTTAATGGCACGGAGTACGGAGTACCTCCCGCAACGTTGTTTTGGCGGAGCATTTAGACCGTCGCTCTCGGTAGATGTACCTGACTTTGCCTTTTTTATGCTCCCGACCGTAGCGCTACTTATGCCCCTCAGGTACTGCCTAGGTAGACGGGTACTGTTTACTTTTACGGCTTTCGACTCGGGAATTGTTGAAACGAACAATGTTCATGTGCGTCAAGGCTGTCGCTGGGTTCGATTTGGTATTCGACAGTGACAGAACAAAGGAGACACAATGTTTTAGTCAGGGGACTGAGCCTCCTGTGTAACGAGACGCGACGTCATTTGTCATGCAACGCTAACAGGTACCTGCCCACGTATGGAGTACTGCATCTATTAGCCCGTACTGGCTAGGAGTAACCTCGAAAAAAATATTCGAACCTTTTTGTTCGTTGTCCTCGTCGCAACCGTTGATTTGATCCAACCCGCCTACGTCCAACTTTTCTTCCGAGCCGACGCCAACCTATCCAGAGCTGGTCTGGTTCAAGAAGAATCTTGCTTACCAAGGTCCGAGCCATGTCGATACCGCCGCAACTTATCCGGGTCAAGCGCAAACGGGACGACGACTCGCCCGTGACCTTTCTTCGTCAGTTAGCCCGTCGATCAGCGCACGACATCGACACTCCTCTAACATGATATAGAGCTTGACGAAGGGGCAAAGCGGCACCGCAGCGAGGCGAATTGGGTATACCAGCGACGGGAGTCGAAGGCCACGGCGACAGGCCCTGCCGTCGGCCGCAGCGATGGCAAACCAGTGATTCATGTCTCGCAGCCTGAGGTCCGTCCCTCTCCGACCAAGACACGCACCGATGGTCGCAATTCAGGCGCGACTGGCGACGTTCAAAGACCGACGAAGCGTCCTGCGGATGGACAGCTTCCAGAACAGCGCACATTTCATGTCTCGCGGGCGATGCTGGCGCAGGCATCCGCCACTCAGGGATCGACCATTCCGGCCAGCTCGAAGCATGTGCGGTATGGGCCAACTATTTTTGTCGAGCGTACTGGGCGCAAAAAGATTATACCAAAGTCCTCACGCCAGAGCCTTGTTATAAAAGATGCCCACACCATCATCACAAAAGGTTCCGAGCAAGAGATGCCGAATACTTACGATGAGCCAATCGAGCAGAGACATTTAAAGAAGCCTGGTGTTGCAAAACGGCGCGATCCTTCTCAAGAACCTCCAGCTCGTGTTCCTCTCCCGCAGTCTCTGGCCCATCGCCATGGCGAAGATATGGACAGGATAACTGCTGACATGAATCAATGGGTTTTGAACGAGATCGGTGCGAACCTACACGCCATGGAAGTGGAAAAGAGACAGGCAGAGAAGCCAAGATTCAAACCCAAAGCTCCTATGAAGAGATATCAAGAGCGTCACCCTGATGCTGCAACGTCAAATGTTCCCTCCGAATCAGCAGATACGCCCATGGCAGACGCCAGCGAGGAAGAGGGGGATGACGAGGACTGGATCATCGAAGAGTACATTCGCATTCCAGCTCATTCCATGGGGCTTAATGTACCACCGTCCGATGTTGGCATCCTGGTCCTCAATGGAGAAGAGGAGAGCATGCTATTTTATGGGCCGCCTCAAGATGAAGACGAAGAGTATGCTGAGGATGATGAAGATGAAAATGGTAAGTATCCGCTGCCCAAAATATTGTTTTTCACGTGAGACAACGCCTCACCTTTGTGCACAGCGGAGAACTACTACACAGCGGACTATCCAGAGGACGAAGTCGACACTGAGGACGAGTTTGATCGTCACGCTTACATGTATCGCAATGCCAATGCCTCAGACGAGGAGGAATTCGACGACAATGAGTATGACAGTGACGAAATTGTCATGGAAGGGCAGGATGACGACGACGATGACGCAAGGATGGACCGTATTCGAGAATTCATGAAGCGCAACGCAGCATTTCGGTAGGTCCGATAAGATGTGGCATTGCTCTTTCTGCTCCGTTATACCCAGCGGCTTCACACACGCCATCCTGCTCTGACCCTCTCTCTCCTGCTCGTCCACTGCTATCTATCAAAATCCGCTCAGCATCATCGCCCCCTCCAAAGTTTGCTGCATCCCATAACAGCCCCTCCCTCCCAGAGTTTACAAAATCCGGTCGTGTAACAACGGCCTATCATCACTGGGCTTTCACACCCCCCACGTGGCTACATTTTCCTCGCAGACACGATGCAACATAACGCACATACACACACCAGTTGACATTGTCGTACATGTACACCTATATATGTATGTATGTGTTGGGCGACGCATTCCTCCACCCCTGGTCCTTTCGACATGGCTCACCGCCAGACATCGCCTCACTTTTGAGCCCACAGGTTTGGGTTTATTGGAAAAGAGAAGGCAGCAACAGAGGGAAAACACGAAGCCGGGGCCTCACTTTGGCCCTCTTTGAATTGAAAACCATGTTTTTGTTCCTACAACTACTGAGCACGTTTTGATCAACCCAACCTAAAACAAAGTGCCCACTGTGGGTGCTCTTTGCAAAAAAAAGGTCAACTACGAAGCAAACATTGAGGCATCCCATGTGTCTGCCTGGCTGTTTTTGTTTGGTTGCTCGCTTGCTTGGCTGCTCGTGCCGCAGAGGGGTAGGGGAGGGAGGGAAACTGGCGGGGAGACGAGAGATACCGTTCGAGTCACATGCCCTTTCTTTGTTGACGAGGACTGGGAAAAAAGGGCACTTGTTCGAACCTGACGCGTTCAAGAGAGGGGAGAAAACTGGGACGTGATTTCGGCTGCCGGTGGCCCAATGCCGTGAGATGCAAGGGATAGCTCGAGATGCAACACTGCGGTTCCACGACACACCACCAATGCAGGGCGACCCGAAGGGCCCAGAGGGTGGGTAGGAAGTCCGGAGGAGTAGGAGAAGTAATGATTAATGATGATGATGAACTTACTCGTATGGAGCAGCAGTCATAATAGATTGTAATAATATGTGATGTGATATATTGCCCATTTTTTTAATCACACTAAGCCCCATCCCGTAGTAGCCAGCCCATTACCTTTTCCATACCCTCCAAATGTTACCCTCATATCCTCCTCATTAAGGCCCTAATATGTGCAGGAAAGACGGGGGCCTCGCCGGCCAGCCATCTAGAGAAACAATACTCGCAGCAGCAGTACTAGTACATGAGAAAAGCTTGTAAAAAAAAAAAAAAAAAAGTCCAAATCCAAATCCAAATCCAAATCCCAAATCCCAAATCCTAAAACAAAGTAAATCCAAAAATGCAAGAGAACGCTCCCCTCCTATGCTCAATGCTTCGATCCATCATCTCGTTGTTCCATGTACATCTCGACCTGAAAAAAAGGCTGTTTATATGTGTTGCCGTAAGATAAAAGAAATATGTTGCCGGCCGGCCAGAATGTGTAAAAGAGTGGCCATCTCCTCTCGGAGAGCAATAAGAAGTACATAGGTAGCCATAATTTGTCAAGAGACCTAGAGGTAGTTTAGGGTTTCTCTGACTCTCTCTCTCTGACGGAAGTCTTTCTTCTTCTCTTTCTCTTCTAAAAAAATGTATAGTGGAAGAAGGGCAGTCGCTTAGATTTTTAGGCGTCTCTGCTCCTTTCTCTTTCGTCGATCTCTGCGGTCGCGGAACTGTAAAGC
This sequence comes from Trichoderma arundinaceum, assembly GCA_025919625.1. NCBI lineage: Eukaryota > Fungi > Ascomycota > Sordariomycetes > Hypocreales > Hypocreaceae > Trichoderma > Trichoderma arundinaceum. The sequence continues at coordinate 883,729 of JAMQTF010000008.1, read as the reverse complement.
TCGTTTGGCGGCTAGCAAGAAACCATTAGCACCCTCGGAGATTTTGTGAGATCATTTTGAATCAAAAGAAGAACTCACCCCAGTCCCGACACTTGCGCTTTGTTTCGGCGTCGACCCAAGAGTAGTGGATGGCTCGCTCAGGGTATCGCTGGGCAAGGCCCAGGGGCTCCATCGGCCGCTCCTGAGTGTCTCTCTCTCGGCATTTGATACTGATGTGTTTCGGCTCCATGTCATCTTCATTCTCAAAGATGAGCCAGCCTTCGTCGTCCCAGAGGGGGATACGCTGGTTCATGCGGTAGTACCAGGCCTGAAGGCCTTGGACTGTCCTCTCTGGCGTGCGGCCAAACATGCTGGCAAAGTCTTGTTTGATGCGCTGCCACTTTAGCTTCCTGTCGTGCCACGCGTAAATGATGAAGTCTCCCTCTTCTGTCGTGTACTTTTGGTTAATGTGCCTCCCCTCGCTGTCTGGAGGTGGGCTGGGATAGCCATCCATCCTTGAAGGGCAGAAGTCGCTGCTAATGGCATAGTTTGGGTAACTGGGCTCATGGATCGAGAAGGCCAGCATAGATGGCAATGGCTGAGGGAGTACGGAGCCACGGCGGAGTGTGGGAAGAGGCGAGGGAGGAGACCAGGACCGTGATGGCCCATACGATCGTGCGATGGCCTCCACACCCTGATCGAATTGCTCAAGGCTAGGCAGCTTGATGGGAGAAGGGTTGGCGTATGAATTCAGGCGAGTCAAACGAGGGATCGGGGAGCATTCTCTGGAGATACTCGAGGCAGCCGAGAAAGATCCTATGGCAAGGTGTTAGTTGCTTCGAGTACTCGGTGTACTTACTTTGTACTGAAAATAAGCTTTGCAAGTAACACATACCTTCGGACTTGACAATCGGACTCCCTGAGGTTGAGTCAGGAGGGGTTTGTGGGTGGAGTAGAGACCTTGGAATCGACGATAAGAACTCAGTAGACAGCTTCCTAGGGAGGAAGCTTTCTCTGTGCATCGCGTTGCCCATGCCCAGCATGTTGGCTCTGGCTGGGGAAGAGCCGCGGATTTCTTGAACCTCTTGAACGGTGAACATGTTACAGAGTGACTCGAGTTCACCTCTCGCGTCAGAGTGTATAAGACAGCACACAATAGCCAGCTCCTAAACAATCGAGGCCTGTATCTGGATACAATGGAGGAATCGATAGATAGAAACTGCAGTTAAGACACACTGGATAAGAGGGAGAGTAGATGCCCGTAGTAACGAGGGATATGGACTGTTACAGTAACAGAAGGGTAGGCGAACAACAGACTTGCGTGAGAAGGGAAGGAGTGGATAGGTTTGAGGATAACACTGGACTGAGAGTCAACACGAGGGGCACGGTCTTCTTGTACTTCTCGCACTTGACGATGGAGTGTCAAGACCCTGTGGGATCGGGCTTGAACGAGAGCCTACTAATGCGCCGCTTTTGCTTTTGCCATGGCCAAGAGCTGGATTGACCGCGATAGGCTCCAGAGAGGGCGGTACAAGTCACTACCACTACGACTACTGTCTTGATTCCGGGAGGGGACGCCTGTGTGTCCGCCCTCGCTCAATCAACCCTGCACAAGTATACAAGGACCAACAGACAAGGTATGCCCGCTAGAGAGACCCAGGGTGTCGAGTGGATCACCGCAAAATCGATAGAAACGGTACCTGCGGCTGTTTGAAAGGACCAGGGGACGAAAATTGGCACCGCTGGGCGTCTCCATCTGAGGCTGCTTTGTCTCCGCCCGTGCTCTGCAGGGCGAGCCGCTTTTGAAGGCCAAAAGAGACTCGGAAGTATTCACTGATTAAGACAGATGCGGCGTGGCAACATGAACCAATGCACCCCCTAAGGCAAGACTAGCACCAAAGGGCTGAGCCGGGGTGTGAGCCACAGGTAGCGACAATGGATAGAGACAGAGACAGAGGCATAGAGACAGAGAGCGCAGAAAGAAAGCGCATCCCCAAGACAATAGCTCAACTGATCCTGGCTGATTAAACAGAATAACACAGTTTCCAGTTACAAAACAACTAATCTGACCCGCCATCTGTTGTCAGCTGAGGTCTGTAAGCCGCTGGACGCTGCATGGAGATGGCGCGTGTTTTTTGAAGCAAGGAGCCCGTCAAAGATGCACGGACACTGTGGATATTGCAAGGAACCAGAGAGGACCGCGGCAGCATTGAAGAGATCCCCCAATAGCACCACCACAAGTGGTGTTGGTCGACAGTTTGTTGTGTTAGCCATCAAAACTCAGCACCAGGTGGCGTAGGAGACCGACCCTTGCCACGAGGCGCCATCCGCATGAAATGCGAGCTAGTAGTACAAGTACGGAGCAAGAGTAGTACTCGGACCCCATGCTCGAACATACCTGTACAGGTGGTACGGCCAGCATCTTGGCCAGGGAGGCTGCATTCAGATACACTAAACTGGGGGATTTACATCAAGATTGACAGCAATCTTCTGCGTTGGACCAACAACATGGCTTCGGGCACGTTCACATACGCACACAGTGCCACGCGTTGAATTGGCTCACGGCTTACATGCTTCATGCAATGCGTATTGTTTGAGCTCACCCTTCAAGGAACTGAACCCGAGAGGTTGGAAATGCAGCCGCAATTGGTCTTTCGCTAACAGCGATGGAGACAGCTGCCTTTCTCAGGGAAGCAAGACTGCATAATGGCCCATGCCAAGCTGAATTATGCGATGATACATGTCATGCGCAGATGTAGATGGCTGCATAGAGTTGCGGTCCAAGACCCGTCTAGACGGTCGTGGCCAGCTCACAGAGAGGATAAGCACATTCCAGGTCTCGGTGCTGAACAAATCTAATTGGGCCAAAGTTGTCCGCATCTCGCGGGGGGCGAAGTGCGGCTGCTGGTGTAATCAGGCTTTCCAGGCGTCTTTGCATAGAAGCTTGGATGATTGCGGGTACGGGGCGAGGCAGGAGGAGTAAGTAGTCTGAGTCGGACGTGGCTCGCCTGGTGCCGTCGAGAGGGAAACGAACAAGATCTGAGAAATGACCAGCTACCAAAGGGCTGGTCTGCCACGGCCGAGTCAACGGCAACCCGCTAGCCGGACGAAAATGCCCACTTCTCACATACGGCCTAAGGCGCTGGGCCGTTTTGCCCGTCCAGATTAGCGTAGCCGGTTCTATTTTCTGCAGGAAGATGCGACGGCTAGTTCCTGTGTGTCTGAGGGCAATGAAGCAGATGCAGGGCAGGGCCCGTAAAGAGACGGCAGCTACGGAGCAGAGGCAAATCCAAGCAACGAAGACCAGACCTCCTTGCCTCGCGGCTGAGCCCGCCGTGCAGTGCCGGGTGAACTCCGCGAAGCACTTGGCCTCACGGAGAGGCCTAATAGCCCATGGTCCATGCTCTCAATGGCGGCGCCCCCCTTTCAAAGATTTGCGGCTCTCGCCATCGTGACAATATCTATCAGCGCCGGTATCAATTCTCATATCATCAGCATCATAATCATCATCGGCTGCGTTGGGCCGAGACGTTGCAATGGCGTTAGAGGCAGCATTAGTGCCAGTTGCTGTGGACAAAATGGTGGCCTCGTCAGACATCGACGCTTCCACAGGCCATGATGGGGACAGTGCTCCCTGACACTAAACACTGCGGCGAAGGACTAGGGAAGATGAAGAAGAAGAAAAAGCAAAAAAAAAAAAAAAAAAAAAAAAAAAATTTACGTGGCGCGGCTACCAACAGCCGCACGAGTGAGGGCAAGATTTGTTCCTTTTTTTCGGCCGCCGTCGTTGCTTTTTTGTCGAGAGGAGGTTGCCTTAGAGCCCTTTTGGTGCAAGGGAGCGGAGAAGAGGCCAATCAAGCCCCTGTCGGCGCTAAGCCCGATGCGAGTAAAGCCATCGCATCAGCCATCGGGAAGATCTGATTGGCCGCGCCGCCCCCTGCGGTTGCATGGACCGGTGGGCAAGCTGCAGCGACCCGGTAGATGCGAAAATGCCAGCAGCGATCAGTTCCATGTTCCCAGGCTGTTCGGCGACCTGAGAGCCCGTTCTGACTCTGATGGGCCTTGGTTGCCGTGGTATCTGATACTACTGCGCAAACAGGCAAGGCCACTCGATGCTACGTACAGTGTACATGTTGCAGCCTTAGGTAAGGCGGCACCCACGCGCCTTAGTAAGACGAGTTGCTCTCAGCTCTTCTTATCCCCCACCCCAAAGCCAAGACAAGATAAGGAAAGACAGCAGACACCAGACATCAAATTAACCACGACACACAGCAACGGGAGCGACAGCCAGGGACGCGAAGCCAAGGGACACAGGATCTGCGGCTAGCACAGAGCAGGACTCGTCACTGCCAGAGCCCTCCAGCTCTCTAGGCGGCGTCTGCGGGCGCAAGCACGCACAAAGGGAGCCAAAACGCAGAGCAGACCGGAAAGGGAGCGCCTTTGATCTACGGAGCACCTTGGCGACCCGGTTTGGCTTCCGGGTTGCCGCCATGTCTCAACAGGCTGCTTGACCGGTGAGCTCCAGGAGGGCATCGCCGCATGCAATCGCCCCGTGCAGGCCTATCGGGATGCGGTGCTGCATGGGCGATGCTCCGCTCGAGTGCGGCGCGGCTTGCAGGATTGGTGCTCCGTCGCAGCAGCGCTGCTTCGTGTGGCCGGGAAATGGGGTTCCAGCCGGTCGTCCAGACATACTTGTCCATGCACGCCTGGGCTTTCGGGCCATTCATACATGCGCCAATGCAACGCGCAACTCGTCTGTCGAACTCGTCGTAGGCCTGACAACGCCACCCGACGGAGCAGCACTTGTCCTATTAGGTCAAAGCCTGGCTGGAGTCGGCCGTCGCTCCAATCATGCCCGCTCCTTGTTGTCTCGTTCTGTTTTCTCATCAAATTCACACCGGTACACCGAAAGAAAAGGCAGCAATACTACCCGTACCCCATGTCAGAGGGCGAAGTAGTCGGTAGGTATCGATTCCCACGTCAACTCCAAGCTGCGTCAGCAAAACCCCCCCGGGGGCCACTGCATGCTAGGTATGGAGTAGTGTGGCACTACATACATGCTATGGAGGCAGGTATCTAATAGTTCATGTCCAGCACGTCGCACAAAACATGTGTACTCGGTACATGATGCCATCTCTTGGTGCCTTACACAACATTCTACCGCTGCAAAGATGGCCGTAGAGCAAAGTCCATACTAGTCTATCCAGGGTTCCCCCTCTGCCAAGTCTTGTGCAAACACACGTCGACCTGCCTCTTCTGCCTCGTCGTGGTTGGCGCATGGGCGTCTTCTTTCGGTATGCATGTGTTGGTTGCCCAAAGCGAGACATGGCAAATTGCACAGTTGCCAGTTGAGGTTTGCTGTTCGTAGGGCCCGGATCGCGGTATGCCACAGTTCAATCGGGTAACTCATGCCATCATCTTCTGTGCCTTGTCTCTGCCGCGCTCACCGTCTTTGTACTTGGCGGAGCTGCGTCTTTCCCTCTACCAATAGTGATGGTACGGCGTGGCGCTCCCCCTCCCTGACTAGGAGTCAATAGAAGTCAGAGAAAAAGTGATAGGTTTATTTCTGGGGCGCGGCATGGGAGCAATATTCTTGGCTCCATGCAAGATAAAAAGAAACGAAAAAATAAAAGCCATTTGACAGAAGGGCAGAGACAGATCTCAGCCACAATTGCGCTTATTACATGGACCAGTCTACAGATCGTTAATCCGATGTACCTTACATGGCCCGTCTCTTCATAAGGGCAGTTCTGTCAGATCTCATAATTCAGTTGTTTTTATTAGTCTCTCCAGTACGAGTAGTAGGAGCCATTCTTAGCGGAACACAAGGCAGCACTTGCCGTCTGTGTCTGTGGAACTGTGTGATTTACCTCTTCTTTGAGGCGAGGGCGCGTGCTCTGCTATCTCCCATACTTCCATTTGTTAGTACCCCGTCTTCATAAGTACCTGCCGACCAATATCTAAAAGTACCAACGCATCTATCAGTGCATGAATCTCAGATGAAACCCGTCTCTTCTGTCCTGCCATCCTGCCGGTACTCAAATCCCCATGAACCAGGCGCACGGGCAACTGGCCACTGCACGAACGCGAGCTCCCCAGTCCAAAAAGCACTTCAGAAGAGCGGCCTCGCACGCTGATCGACAAGCAAGGACGCCACGTTTCCACCCCTTCTTCTTCTCTGAGAGCCGTTCATACCGTGAAACCCGTAATATGAGAGTGAAACAACTTCTTTAAACACAAGGGAGTTGTGGATCATTTCAGAGCCCGCCGGTGCGTGTGTGTGTGTGTGTCTTTTGATGGCCCTTACATGCGTAACATTTGCTCTGCTCCACAGCGGATGTCATCAGGTGCATTAATATAGGCTTTAAGCTTCCTTAGCTTGTGATCGCCGCAAAGAAAAAGGCATCACGACTGTTAGGCGTGCGTATGGCTTCAAAAAAAGGAAAGAAAGAAAAGACACTAATCATAATATTTGCTCCCGCTTCACGCCGATTCTGCTGTTGGGCGAGCTCACGAGAGCACATTTCCCCGCGGAAGCAGGCGCAAATATTGTGATAAATCACCCTGTGGCGTTACTTCATTCTCCCTGCTCCAAGCTGCTGTTGGTGGGGAAATATAGCACCACTAAAACGAGGATAGTCAAATCCATTGAAACATGGACCATCAACCTGCCGGGGTCTCTCTTCAAAATTGCAACACGGTCTGCGCCCCAATCTCTCGCAAAGGTTGACAGAACTATTCATTTGTCCCGTGCCTGAATGCAGAAGAGTAAGACCGGTGGCGTTTCGTAGATGCCCATATAGAGACACCGGGCTGTCAAAATGCGGTGCAGGGACCAGCGGAGGCCCCTTTCACTGACTAGATGACGAGGAAACCGTCTTTCCGACTTTTAGTAGGGCTACCATCCGAAGGCTCCATGGAGCGGTTCCCAGACGCAGTGTAAAGGTACTGTCCCTTCGGATAGGCATCCAAAGACAAGGCTCAATCTAACAGGTGAGTTCAGCCCAACAAGGCAGCCCGGAAGGGGAATCGCATGTTACATCATGCACGGCCATTTTTTGATGATCATGTCGCTTCTTTATCTAGGAGTAATTTGCCACGCGGTGTGATTCTGGTGACGAAATCTAATAATACTACTCTGTCGACAGCCATGTATAATCGAGTCGTGAGCCTAAGTAAACGTCACAGCCGGGCCGCGACAAGGGCTATCCGTGAGTGGCCCTTCTTCAAAACTCTATACCCCTCCGTGCTCCGTACTTGTTAACAAACCCCCTCATCATCTCTTTCGTAGGCCCTGCTACAGCTTAGGCTCGGATGCCGATTGAGAAATGGAGCCTGTATCTGGAAACTCTTCATCTCCCGTGAATTTCCTAAAGCCGGGAATCACGCCATCAGTACAGCCCTATAACGGAACAAGTGTGTGTGTGTGTCTGTGTGTGTTGTTTGCCTTGAAACGTACCAGCCTCGTTCTTCGCCGCAGTCCAGGAAACTGCAGTCGCTGTTGGCCTCGCATGACCAACCTCCCACCACAACAGAACTGGGGCCGGACTCTTTCTCAGCCGAGTCCCCCTTTCCTCGCAGCCCTTGTTCATCTTGATTGATAAGTCTCCGACGATAGACGCTCAGCCCACAGGTAAAGGCACGGAAATCATCCGCGTCAACAGTTTCGGGGAACTGACCCGTGAGGATGCGGCCCAACACGATGACCACTGCGGCGTGAGTACACAGGACGACGGCTCGTCTGTCTTCAGTGTCGCAGCGTTTAATGATACTCTGCATCGTGGCAGTAAGCCTAGCCTGCAGCTCAGCCAGCGTCTCGCCCCTCCTCGGAGGATGCTGGGCCGACACGTAGCTCTCGTCAAAGGCAGGGAACAAGGATTTCAAGACTGAGGGCGAGGCTGGGCCGGGATGCTCGAACGGAGCGGATCCAAACCACTCACAGAGTCCGTGTTCAGGACGTATGACCGCGGCAGCAGAGGAGGAGGAGCCACTGCTCGGAACACCGCCAGCGCCGGCATCGTTTCTGCACGCTGCCTGTTGCTGGAGCTCCTGCTGGAGCTCGACGAAGGGGTTAATGGTCTGCAGACACCTATAGTACGGGCTCGAGTACACGGCCGCCACGGGAGGATCTAGCGTGAGTAGATGCCGCCCAAGTTGTCTCGACTGATCGACTCCGTGGGCGGTGAGGGCCGGGTCCACAGCGATTCCTGTTGGTGATGGGATCGAAGCCGAATACACTCCTGTGGTGTGGTCGACGGACCAGCTAGACCGGAACTGGAGTTGACAATAGCAACGATCAATACAAGAGCCCTCAGCCTCGTGACGCCTTTGTCTACAGTGCAGGGGGGGTGAGGGGATCAAGGGGAAGGGGCGCAACACTTTACCCCATGGCGGACGACGTATATTGTCTCGAGAGGCATATTTTGCCTGCCACAGAATGAGTCGATCCGGGAAAACACAACGAGGCCGGCCAGAGAGTCTCGGGGCAGGTATGCGAGATGATGCAGCCAAGGGCGGAATCTAATCTCGGATCCGGGGTTGCTCAGGCCATGAAAATAAGGTAGTTTCACTGCAACAGCACCGAGTACATTGGTGATGTGTGTGCCATGCGCACAGAGCGCTGTACTTTTTCTCTTACCCGGGCACAAACCCCCCCCCTGCTGGACCTCGGGATTTTTGGTGTACGGCCAGATTGAGTTCCGTGGGGCCTAGAGAGAGTCTTTTGCCGCGGCGGGTGGGACAGGATAGTACTAAGGTATTGAAGTGAGCCTACGCTTCTTTTCTTTGAATGGCTCTCAACTACTGCTAGTGCGCTTGCAGGCCGTTGGAAAAAAAGAAAAATACGCAATTACTGAGGGGAAGGGCACCTGTTCCTCTGCTCTTGAGAATAGGCGGGTGCCAAACTGCGTTGAACGGGCCGGATTGGACGAAAGAGAGAAAATCAAGACCGAACTGATCAGGTACCGGGTATGTACCCTCTCCCTCAGCAGCAGACTAACACAGGCTGTATCACTAAATCAGGAATTTGCACACAACCGATGGCGAACATGTCCATCATACAATCACTCCGTGCCTAAAGCCAGCAAAGCACACGCCCAGTTCAAAATCAACTGAAATAAACACCCCGGGCGCTACTTGGTAGTTCCATGTCAATCCTCCGCGGAAGCACGGGGGGGGGATATGGATAGCGTCTAGCGTTCGCCCTCAGCAGGCAGTGGGTGAGGCTGGCAGCTATAATGGCGGCGCAGCGCTAGCAGCAAATCTTCAGCTGCGGGCTGGAGACTTCCGCTTCTGGTAGAGTTAGCCGAGCCAGAAACAACGAGCTTACAAGCATTGTCCTCGAAGTCATCTCAGGCATCATGGATCCAGTTCTTCCGGAATCTCCAGCCTTTGGGCCAGCCAGTTGTTGTCTTCAGACAACATCCTCCGCCGGATCGACAGAGCGGTTTTCGAGACGATAGGCCAGGCCCTGTGCCCAGTGTCCTGCTCTCTCTGTGCGTGCTGCTCCGCTTCCCCATGTGCCGATGGCATCAAAGAGGTATGTACCAGGTAATAGGTAACAATGGAGCCGTCGAGGCAGAACGAAAGAGTCGGTGGGATGAACCCCCCAGGTCGACAAGACAGCAAACATGCTCTCGCTTCTCTCACCGGTTGCAGGGATGATGCAGCCACCTACACAGAGGCCTGCAATGCGAGGTATCCCGCGTCTGTCCTGCCAAGATATCTTCGGGGCCGTCAAATCAGCTGCCCGGAACAATATAAGAAAATACGAACCCAAAGCAAGGCCAGGCAAAATCTGCATCTGCATCTGCATCTTTTCGTCGCACACACGTGCCTAGTCTCAGTCTTGCCGCCTGGCCATTGGCGTGTTTAAGACAAGGTTGATCCATGCTTGCATCTGTGCGCAACGTACTTGTACATTACATATATGCGAGCCTGGGGGGTTGGTCTCCACGCCGGTGAGAAAGCTCAGAAATCAACCCACCAGCGCCTCTCGTTGTATTGGCGCGTGCATGTACCGGATACTTTGCTCCATGTGATGAATTGCTCTGCATGATGGTCCCGGCCAGGACAGCGAAGCAATGCAGCCAATTTACTTGGACCTTCGAGGCCTTCCGGGCGCCTAAGCGAGGCACCATGCGTTTGCGAATCATGCTGCGAGAAGAGCCTCCCAACAAGGCGGCGACCGCCACGAAATAGCTGGCCTTTTTTTTTTTTTTTTTTTTTTTTTTTTTTTTTTTTCAATGGGCATTGACATTGACTTGGGTGGTCTGCTCCGTATACTTGGCCAACAGCGTTCGATTCTGCGGGATGCTCCACGCAACCATTTCGGTCGTCGAGATCCGATGCACAGTGCGCATTCATCAAGCGAAGCATTTCTCTGTTTTTGCAGCAAATGTGACAGCCCAACTGTCGTCGTAGAAGGATGTTGTCGTCTCGCCCCACGACTTTCGACAACGCAAAACCCTTCTTCTGCGGCACAAGTACCCGGAGGAGAAAAGTCTCAGCCTAGAGCTGGCGGACTGGAATAGGACCGGACTTGAATAGAATTCCTCGCAACCACGTGGACTAGCATCTAAGCCGTTGTTTTAAACACGGCGAGGCGAGAAACTAAGCATAGGTCTACTATTCACTTCACTGCAAACCATTGCTAGCTAGCTAGTAGAGCCACACCTCAAAAAGCCCCGTTTTCTCTTCAACCGGCTCACCCACACCATTAGGTTCTCGGCACGGTGGGACAAGGTACCAAAGTAGACAATGGCTTCTCAATGAGCAGATGCATTCAACGGTTTGTCTTGCATCGTATCATTGACACGCACCGCCGACGAGGAGGTGCGGGCTAGTCCGGTGCAGCGTCCATTCCAGACCTTTGTCAGACTTACAACCAAAGCACTCATCGTCACCACCAAGGGAGGGCACACCGAGTTTTTCATGCCGGGGCTGCATAATCCAGCCTTCTCCTCATGCTGCTCCATACGAAGCCTCCCTGCATCCTTATCCGGCGGCAGCATGTAATCTCTGCGTGCCTTCATGTGTGGCTGACCACCAGGGCCAGCCTGAACATCCAGAGACTAACTGACACATGGCAGGCATCAATGACAAGTAGGCGTGCATACGAGAATCAATCTATTCGCCTCGGGCTAATCCCAACCTGCAGGACAGTCGTAGACCGTGCTGGCAGTCCAGATCGGCCCTCTTGAAGTTCAAGCAAGCCTGTTGCATTCTCAGGCCGGAAAGGGGGCCTGCCCAAAAGCCGACATCATCTTAGAGAGCGCCTAATCTCTACCGCCACCGGTAAGTTGGGTGTTCAAGAAAGAAGACGAGAGAATAGGGAAAAAAAATCAAGAAAAAAGATAGCCAACTCCCATCGTCCACTCCAAATCCCCTGTATGTTCTACCGCCGAATCATCATCAACACCAGTGCCGTGTGGCATTCAGGAAACGCCACTGCCATATGCAACACGCGAAATAACATGACAAAAACCATGACAAAAAAATAAATAAATATAAAAATCAAAGTTCAAGTCCCATCTTAAAAAAAAAAAAAGCCCCCCTGCAAGTGGATGAACAAGACGCGGTGATCGTACATTCATGATATGGGAACCCAAGTTTTTTGTGGTGGTCTGCATCGCCAGACCATCACATTACAGAGCAGGATCCCAGCGTCCTTGCTCTGCGACGGCCGACAATGCCACCGTCCTCTTCATCTGCATGGAGAGCTTGTGCGTGCCTTGCTCGACGTCGGCGCCTTCGGTACCCAGCCCCTCCTGCGCCGGCCTCTTCATTTGCCTGCATGTAGTCTGCCCACTTCCTTTCCAGCCGGCCGGCGGCAACAAGGTCCCCTCGGAGGACTCTCTTCTGATGCTCATCAACAGTCATCTGGAAACCGTAGAAGCATTTCAGGCCGATAGTCTCAGTTGGGTAAGTGATTCCGCCAGGCTGTCCCATGGCCGGCCTGATCTGGGCGTTTCTAAATAAGATTTCTCGAATGCCCGTCCAGGTTACATTTTGGCAGTCATATACTGCCAGCCGTAGCGTTACCTTGGGTCGGGTATCGGAGGCGGAGGATGGCTTCGAACGCTTGATGACCATTGATGCGGCTTCTGCAAGTACCAGATCGCTGATTTTGGTATTGTCGAGGTCGGCACTCTTCAGGTGTGTGCATTTCTGCATGACTGGAAGCATCCCAAGATCTCCAATGTTCTCGCAATAGCTCAGAGCAATATGCTCCAAGTTGCCAGCACATGGTGCCTTGGCAAGGTGTTCGGAGAAGAGAGAGTTGGTTATCTCATCGAGATCTTCCAGCTCGAGATGGGTTAGTCTTGGTGTTGAAGCAAGGATGGGCTCAAGTGCCGCGTCGGTCAACGACTTGCACCCTGAGAGCTGCAAGCCTTCCAGATCTGGGACCACATGGCCAATCGCTTTCACACCCACGTTAGTTAGTCTGATGCAGCGGCTCAAGTCCAGATGGCGAAGCCGGCGAGATGGAACCACGGGATGGCCAGTCAGAATATCGATCTCAGGGTCAACCCCTTGCATCATGATCTTCAACGCTTCATCATTGAGCTCAGCACATCCGCTGAGAACAAGCCTCTCCAGTCGATTCGTTTTAAAAATCGACTCTGCCGTTGCGAGGCAGTCGAAACCCTTTACCTCGCCGGCACGGAGATCCTTCAATTTCGTGCATGCATCGATGATTGTCTGAATCCCGCGAGCTTCCACCTTCTGACACCATGAGACATTGAAGCTCTCCAGCTGAGGACATGATTCCGCAATTATCTTGCACGATGTATTTGTCACCGCCGAAAGTCCCGTTAGATTCAGGTGAACGAGCTTTTCGTTGCTCCTTAGGAGGTTATGGAGTGTGTGCTTCTGAAAATTCCGGCAGCCTTCAAGGGTTGCATTCATCAGGTTCTTGCAGGACTTGACGATGACCTCGGTGCGCTTATAATGTTCGACCTGAACACAGCCTCTCAAGTTCAGGTCTTTGATGAAAGGACCAGCGGCGGCGATGATGCGTGCCAGAGATGCAGCAGGAATATCCTGATAAAACTCGGACGCATCAATCGACGTCCATAGCTGGCCGTCGAAACAGAACCCGTAGAACGATTTGCTGACTCGCGATATTCGAACCAACTCCTTCGGTCGGAAATGGGAAAAAATGTGGATTCGGACTTCGTGAGGCATGCCATCCCAAAAGTAGAAATCTTTCTTTTCCACAACCTTGGTTCGTCCTTTGAGTTCGGATGGCAAAGCTGACGTAGTGGGTGAGGTGCTGGAAAGGCCGTGATTCACTTTTCGAATGGCCAAGTGCTCCTCGCCGCCATCGTCCTCTTCTTCTTCGAATGTAAATCCTCCTTTACCAATCTGAGAGTCTGGATTCAGAGCGCCCGTCAAACCCACGGAAGATACCTGTGAGGGCCCAGCAGTGGACAGACTGACACAAGACATGGAGCCATAACGGAGGCTATAAGGGTTGCTGACGGATCTGGATCGTCCAAGGCCGGGAAGAGATGGCGATGATGAGATGCGCTGTATTCCACGGAGAAGTCGCTGGCGACTCTTACCCTTGAAAGGCACATCAGGTGGAGTCGCAGCAGAGCCCTCGTCAGCGGACACTGGAGTGTCTGTCACGACGTCGATTAACTCCGCCATTGTAGGCTGGGCTGGGCTCGGATTTTCCGTTGGACGGATAATATGCGCTCCCACTCTTCTCTCGTGACCTCCACTGCCAACAGTAGTTCTGACGAGCGTATCCCGGCGTACCTTTTTTTTTTCTCTTTTTGAAGGCAAATGTCAAAAACTTGGCAGATCTATCTCGTATAAAATCTTAAAGTTTAGGTGATGAAAGAATGGCAGCGATGCGGGGCCCGGGTCCGCCCAGAGAGAGTTTAAAGGCCGTCGAGGCTCTTGTCAACGCATCACCATCAGGCTCTCGCAAACGGATCGGTTGCTCTCAACTGCTCAGAGGCGCCGCCTTATTCGACAAATCGATTCGGTAGTTGAACACTAGGCTCGTGGTTCAAATAAAGACCCCGTTCGACGCCGTTGTCAAGGCACGGGGCAGATTCGACGAGAGGTCAGCCGGGCTACCAAAGTGGCCGCGGGGTGGTCAGCGTGACCGCACCAGGAGACTGGCTCACGCTCGCCGAATCGCAATCAAGATAACAAACAGCGGCGATGTCTATGGCTGAAGGGCCCATGCCACCCAAGCGAAGCGGGCTGTTGATCACAGGAGCGAAGATGAGGGAGCGAGAAATCCAGAGGCAAAAGGGGGAGAGGGAAAAAAAACTAAGTTGTTCGGTGGCGTGTTGGAGGACGACGCATCGTCTACTCAGTAGCAAGAAAAGGCTCAGGGAGGCTCGTCTTCGGTCGGCCCCCCACCTCGGTCGCTAGCCATGCAAAAGCCCACCGTCCCAAGGCAAAGTCCCAGTCAGATGGGCTGTGGCTTTTCCCAGGGCGGAACCTGTTGGGATGGCGCGGGCTCTGGTTGCGGAATACGCCATTATACATTACTCGCGGCGTTGCTGCTCGGGCTGCCTGAAGTAGAGTACCTTGCAGCGCGTGCGGGCTGACACTTAGTTGCTAACTCGGGCGATCGAACAGGCCTCTAGCGCCTAGCAAGCTGGGGTATATCGATAAGATACGGAGCAGGTCCACGCCAGCGCTAGGGCAAAGCGGTCGCTAGCGCTGCATGGAGACCCTGCGGCAGCGCAACCCCACCGGAAACTGAAAAGGGCTCGTGGCGAGTATTACGGAGTACCCCGTCCGCAGTGCCGGAACCTGACGATACCTGGGCTCTACGAGGCACAGTCCTCCGTACCGTTCTACAATTCAAAGACGGCCGTATTGCATGCACCATATCTTGTGGCACTCTGGAACGGCCAGTCCTACCATGTGACGATCGCGTTGCATTCGGAGATCGCTCGTGTAATTCGTATATCGCTCATTTGCCATGGCAATCTGGGGTTTCCGATATAAGCTCTTCTCTTAGGGCGGCAAACTATTAGGTGGCAAAGGGGGGGAAGCTACTATATCACCACCTATATAACTGCGGGCGGTAAATGCTTACAGCATAGGGGGCATTATTCGTATACAAGTGTGAATATGAGGGGGCTCTGGTGCAGATAGGGTTGAGCAAAGTAGCGTTATTCACCTCGTATTGTTCGTGAGCAGCAAGGAAATTTCCATATACATGTGGCATTCGAGGCAATGATCGGCCTCGACTTGGCCAGTCAAACCACATGCCTCTTAAATATCGCATGCCCGCTAGTACCCGACAGCTACCACTAGGCACTTGGACGGCTGATAGCTCATTGGGAGAAACCCGGGACAGGTCGCAGGTAACTAAGGCACAACATCCGCGGTGGAAATTATGAGGAGAAAGATTGGGCATAAATGATGCCGGCTGACCTGGGATAAATGTATATAACGCGATGGGCGTTGGGCTCTTTAGGCCAGTTCTAGGGTATCTTACCATACATAAGGTACCCATGCTAGTAAAATAGAGTCGAGAAAGCCAGACGTCACAAGACGGGGAGATGGTCAACTTTCATTTGTGTTTTGTCTATCTGAGATGAATCAGATAAATCAAGATCGGCAAATAAAGCGAGCCATATGCACAGGGCCATCTCCAGCGCCCGGCGATCTCTACGTCGGCTGACCACGGGTGATGTCTCGGGTCATTTTAATTTACTTTGAATGTCTTGAAATTCTGTAGTAGTCCTCCCCAACTTTTGACTCAGAAACTGTCTGCATACCAGATCTTACGTAGCAGCTGATCATAAGCGCCTCGTCTTGTGCTATTATTTCATACTTCCCCCCTTATTGGCATCCGACTTTTCTTCTTTCCCAGCTTTGCTGCCGGTTATAGGTACAGACAGAGACCGTGGTCTTCCCCAAGGGCTCACCAACCTAAAATGTGTTGAGGGGGGGCGATCAAAGTATGTCACCACAAAGCGAATGCTGTAGGATTCAGGAGATAACAACCAGAGTGTGCAATCGATAACCTCCTGCCGGGTACGCGAACTTACCTGTAAATATGTAAAACTTGTGGCTGTTCTATCACTTGGTAGTAGCATGTTAGTCACGGACTAGCAGTTCTAGTAATATTCACATGTCGAGCTAATTGGCATCCGCTGAAATGTCTTGGAAACTGCGAGGTTCGGATGCTGGCGTTGGTGCTCTTCCGCTGAGCTGATCCCGGCCAGCCCCAATTACGTATCAAGTCTCTCGATCCAATAAATTTGTCGCATCTGACATTGCTCCCTGCAGAATAAACCGCACTGCTACAGCATCGTTGCCGAGCTCAACACAAGGTTGGCGCTACCCACGACTAGGCATTCTCGTGGTGTATGAGAAATAAGGCGAGTAGTAATATTGTTGAAATGTCTCGTATTACCAAAGAGGGGAAAGGAGAGAGACAGATGGACAGAACTCGGCTACCTGCTTTGAGTTGCAGAATTGTCCGTGCTGTCACGCAGACGAGAAGATTTCTTCGTAGGGCATGAGTTAGTTAGTACCTAACTAACCTACTAGAGCTACCTAACACCATCGATTGGAATTGCCGTTGCGCTGCCGATGCGCCTAATCCGAACGTCTGGTTAAAAAAACCCAGCGAGGTCTCCCAGAGTTTAATCGGCGTAAGCCAAGAAGACATCTTGCTCTGCAGAAAAAAACAAAAGTGCCTTGGATATTAACACGATAGGGCCTACTTTCGGCCTTTACCTGCATTGTGAAAATTTCCCTCCTTGTTATTGGCATATCGATGCTCGAGTCTGGCTTCTCTGCAGATATTTGATTTGTGGGCTGCAGTGGCTCCTCCAGCGCCTTCACCCCTCTCGCGCCTCTGGAACCCCTCGCCCCCAAACAAGTCGCCCAACCACAGATTTGCCTGGCTTGCCAAATTGTCCAAACCGACCTCAATTCTCTCCCTTCTGGTCTCAGGCCGAGCAAATCCTCTCTTGCAGCACTGGCAAACCAGACTTGGGCGCCTAAGCTGCATTCGACGCCCCCTGCCACGGCAGCCGATTAATATCCCTTGCTTCCCACGGCATCCGCGTTCCCGCACCGAAAACAGCGAATCTCCGTAGACT
Source organism: Trichoderma arundinaceum (assembly GCA_025919625.1). Taxonomy (NCBI): domain Eukaryota; kingdom Fungi; phylum Ascomycota; class Sordariomycetes; order Hypocreales; family Hypocreaceae; genus Trichoderma; species Trichoderma arundinaceum. The sequence goes on along the minus strand of JAMQTF010000008.1, from coordinate 866,654 downwards.
CCCCAGCGTTATAGCCTGCTGTTGCGTCAATCGGCCTGCCGACGACCTCAACGTCAGTCCAAGCCTGGGGCTGAGCTGATCAATCGTTCGCCAGAGCCGGGCTCGATTCACGCCTCCTCGCCACGTATCTCCGACACTCTGGCCCTGCTTGCGTTGTACACCACTCCACTACCTAGCGAGGCGCGCAAGCTGAGGTCTACAAGTATGCTTCAGACACATGGCGGCCCCCAAGACAACCGTATGTTCGGAGTTTGATGCCAATCTGCAGACGCCATGACTGATGCCCGTCCCCAATTTCAGGCACCGATAGCAACACGAGAGACGATGACAGAGGACATGACCGAACCATGCACGCTCTGTCGTTGCCCAAGAACCGCAGCACGGGAAACCTGCATCTATCAGCTGACCCGACCGACCGCAGTCGATACCGAATGTCCTTTGAAGCTTCGTCGGCCGGCATCATGGACCACGACCCAATCACCAGGTTCGTCCCCTTGGCGTCGGCGTGTTCTAAATTCGTGCCATAGTAGCTCGCCTTTGTTTGCTGACCGCGCACTCTGATCAGACCATCTCCTATTACCGACCACGAGCATGGCTTGGGACTCTCTGGCCTGCGCCGCATACGACAGCAGCATCCGCCCTCCCGAGCACCAACCCTGCCCAGCTCAAATGCCTCTTCACGCAGCACGTCCGTCGTTGCGCTTACCCGTTCTACCTCCATGACTGCAATGCTGAGCAGCTACACCACCACAGCTTTCGCGGGAGCACCAACCTCTCCCAGCTTTTCCGAAGACTTGTCGCGGTTTCCTTCCGAATCTCTGCACTCCTTCTCCTTCGCGCATCAGTCGGAGGACTTTTTACACAACCGCCAAAATGTCCTGAAGCGTTCCTTGGAGTTCATGAAAGACCGCATGGGTCTTTCCATGACCTCCACACAGGCCGGCCTTGCCAGCGCCCAAGCCAGGGTCTCGGGCGATGTCGACGCGCAACACATGCTAGAGTTGCTAGCACGGGCACAAGTCATCGGCGCTGGGAACCTGCCAAATCCCGACCCTTCGGCCGTCGTTGTTCCGCCGTTGACGGGCCCGGCTGGCCTGCCTGCAGAGAACGTGTTCGAGAAGCAGTTTAGCCCGAGGGCATCAATATCAGAACCAATAGCACCCGATGTCACACAGCCCGCTTCACAAAAGGTGCTTGTACACGATAACGAGTCGATACCTGCCAACGGTGCGGAGTTGCCGAAAATTGCAGCTACCGATGCAAAGCCGAAGCCTGAAGATTCAAGTAGAACTCACAATGATGACAGCGGAACTGCTCCCAAGGCGTCCATACCTGCCTCAAGGCCAACGAGCTTGAAACGGACCATGACTGACACCCTGAGCATGGCCATACAGGATAGACTGATGGACACAATATCTCAACCTTTCCTTCCCGGCGAGGCGTTGTATGAAGAGCCACTTGCTTCTCCAGGGTCAACGCTGCCTGCTGTGCAGCTGAAGAGCTTCCCCGCTGCTGTCGGTCCAGCCGTCCATGGCCATACGAATCGATGGGTGCCAGCCGCCCAGGCAATCTTCACGACAGAGGCTAAGCCGCCATGGACCATCTTAGCAGCCAATGATCTGGCTTGTCTAGTTTTTGGCGTAACAAAAGCCGAGGTTCGAAAAATGGGCATTCTCGAGGTCGTCCAAGAGGAGAGAAGATCGTGGCTTGAGCGGAGGCTTTTGCAACTGAGTGACCCAGATATGGATGAGAACGGCGAAGGAGCTCACAAAACCACTCCTGCTGCTTCGGCCGCATCTGCATTGCTGGGTGGCAGATCAGGAATTACTGCCCAGCTCCTCAGCAAACCCAACTCGCGGACGCCGCCATCACAAGCGGCATCCCCAAGGCGAGCCCAGACAGTTCACAGCGGAGACCCAAATCCACCGGCCACACGCACCAGCGGTCATCAGCGCAACAATCTTTCACGTGGCGTGTTGTTGTGTGGCGATGTAGTTCCGATTCAGAAGCGCAACGGCGCTACGGGATCAGCAAGCCTTTGGGTTAAGGAGAAGCGCGTGGGACTGATTTGGGTTCTGGAGGAAATTCACGAAGATGTGGCTTATATAAAGTTGGATGAGGAGGGAATTGTGCAGTCTGTTACGGGAGCAACCGAGCCAATATGGGGCTTCAAGTCAACAAGGCCGGGATTTGATGTTGCAAAGCTTATCCCTAGGATTCCGCGACAGGGCATCGACCCTAACGAAGGCGAGATCGACTTTGCCCAAACTACTCGGAGACGATACTTTACATGCCCAAACTCTCACAAGTCTAATGTTCCGTGCGCCATTGAACAAGTTCGTGGAAAGCTAGAGCTGCGCATTTCAACCTTTCCACACATGGCTGGCATCGTTGTAGTCGAGCCCGAAACTTTGAAGATTCGTAGTTCAAACTCGGTCTTCTCCGGCGCCTTGTTTGGTTATGAGAAACCTGACGGCATGCCTATATATTCCCTCATCCCCGACTTTGATAAGATCCTTGCCACGCTTACAGAGGAGGATGGCCTTCAGTTACTAGATGGCATGGTAGTTCCCGAGCACAGATTTCGCAGAGCAGCCGCATTCTTTGCCTTGAAAGAGCAGCGCCCCAATGCTGCCGCGGCCTTCCTCCAGCCGGAGGGCATACCGGCAAGGCATCGTGACGGCTCCGAGTTAAAGATCGACGTGCAGATGCGCGTTGTTGAAAGCGAAAAACACACTGACATCATTGAGGAAAGCGACTCGGACAATACCGAAGCACACGATACTTTAGGTTCTGTGCCACAAACAGAGATGGTCTTTGCTCTATGGATAACGTACTCACGCCACCTTCACACTGCGCCTCTACATTTAAACATGGAATCCCCCGACCATTCGGTCGCTATAACCCCTCCCCATCAACCTTCTCCTGGCCAAACTCCTGCACACACTCCAATGGAAATATCTTCAGACTCCGACGAGCCCAAAGCTGAGTCCACCAAGCAGCCTATAATAGCGATGGCTTCCGCAATTCCAAAGCAGATCAAGGATGCTGCGCTTGACGCTGCTGCAAAGCTCACTGGACATGCCAAGCCAGAGCCGCCAAAGGCAGTTGAGAAGCCGGAGCCAGCCCAGGAAGATGAACCCGATCGCAAGACTACCATCGACGACTATACCATACTTGAAGATATGGGCCAGGGAGCTTACGGTCAAGTAAAGCTTGCTCGGCACAAGAAGTCAGGCAAGAAAGTTGTGTTGAAATATGTGACTAAGCGTCGAATTCTTGTCGATACTTGGACTCGGGACAGGAAGCTCGGAACAGTCCCCTTGGAAATCCACGTCTTGAACTACCTACGAAAACCCGAATTCCGGCACCCTAACATTGTGGAAATGGAAGGTTTTTTTGAAGACGATGTGAACTACTACATCGAAATGGCTCCACATGGCCTCCCCGGCATGGACTTGTTCGATTACATTGAGCTTCGTGCAAACATGGAAGAGTCTGAATGCCGGAGCATCTTCGTTCAGGTTGCACACGCCGTCCACTTCTTGCACACGAATGCCCAAGTTGTTCACCGCGACATCAAAGACGAGAACGTGATCCTCGATGGCGAAGGAAACATCAAGCTCATCGATTTCGGCAGTGCGGCATACATCAAGAGTGGCCCCTTTGATGTGTTTGTGGGAACAATTGGTAAGTTTATCCGGCCACATTTAGTCCTGCAGTCTTCCCTCCCAGATGCTAATTGAGTCTCTCCCCAGATTATGCTGCACCCGAAGTCCTAGCCGGAAAACCCTATGGCGGCAAAGAGCAGGACGTTTGGGCTCTTGGCATCCTCTTATATACCATCGTCTACAAGGAGAACCCCTTCTACAGCATTGACGAGATTATGGATCGAGACCTCCGTATCCCGTTTATTATCAGCGAGGATAGCATCGACTTGATCCGCTGTATGCTTAACCGAGATGTCGCCCAGCGATATACCATTGAACAGGTGCTGGATCACCCGTGGTGCAAGGCACACAAAGCTAAATAAAAGCGGGGATGAGCAAATAACTTTTGGGGGAGAGGCGAATCGGAAGGGCGGGCAATGACCCTGGAAGGTCACGATAACCACTATACATTTTAGTCATGATACCCATGAAGTGGATACATTTATACTACAGGGAGAGAGGAAACGTTGGTTAGCGAGGACGATACATATGCGCGACATGTCCTCGTGGAATGGTGATTACGACAATAATATGCACTTTATCATAAGCGACAAACTGGGGGGCGGGTTGCAAGACTCACGTCTTGACCTGACTGTTGGGAATAGGGGCAGGGCTATGGGGTGTGGAGTTATACATATCATGAGATCTGTTGGATGTTGGAGGGGGGCATACTTCTCCTCTTGATTTCTTTTCTTGTTACTTTTTAAAAAGGGGCCAGTGGCTTGTTATTTGGCATTAAAGAGCGCGAAACCTTAGCGTTAAGAGCGATAAATAAACAAATCTGAATTATACAGTTACAAAAAGACGCCTTTTCCATTACGAGTTGTTCACACCTTGGATATATCCCATCGGAATGAGGACTTTATTAAACTTTGGCGTGGCCCTAATGGTAGTTCAACTCCGGGTTTGCCCTAAAGTTGCACCGGCAGCGACATTCCGGGACAGGACACTCGACGTGCCTCGCAAACCACTCCCTCGCGTGATCCAAGTGCAGCACGTGCTCGCACCGGAGGCAGAAAGTAGGGAATCGGCTCGCCATACGGGTCTCCTCCTTTTCCTCTGGCCTGTCGGACCGTGGCACACCGACAACCTCGTAACAGAGAATGCACCGAGGGAGGTGCCTCCCGCAGTTGGGGCAGCTCACCCCAGAGTTGATACTCGTTGCGAGCATGGGGTTGCGCGTCTCCATGCTGGATGAGGGCACGATGGGCGCGGCGTTGTGATGATTGGCGAGAGACGTGCTGGCGTCGCAATAGACGCAGCGGAGGGCTATCTGGCGAGACGGTGGCTTCAGCGCTGGGATGCCGTCACGCTTGGAGCGCTTCGTGGACTCAACTTCGAACTTTGTCCTTTGGAAGAAGAAGCGATGGCGTTGAAGATAGGTGCGGTAAGCATTCCGCCATGCTCGGCACCGGATGTCGTCGATATATCGCGGAGCGCAGATGGACATGACCAACGTGGCGGTCTGGAAATCGTTGAACTTCTCAACATAGCGGGCAAAGATGTCCACCATGGTGTCGGTGATGCCAGTTAGGCAGATGGCTTCGATATCCCCCTCCCTCACAGCGCGAGAGACTTGTCCATGGAGCCACGCAGTGAGTTGCTCGTCCGTGAAGTTGCGGAATGCAACGTAGGCCCTATCGGCAAGGGGCAAGGAAGACTGGTTAGCGATAGTCGTCCAATCACCTGTAGCTATCAGCGACGATATAGCCCGAAGATAGGGGTCCGTTTTTGACGCAACTGCCTCATCGATATCTAGTTTCTCTTTAGGAAGTTGATTGCCTTCCCGACCCATGAGCTGCAGAGCTAATGAAACAAAGAGCAGGTCTGGATGTGACAAGCTCGCTTCCTTCAAGATATCTATAGCCAATTTTGTGTCGCCCCTAAAGAGAGCACGGGAGGCTGCCATTGTATGGATACCAGCTGGATATTCCGGGTCGGCTTCCCTATCCAAACCACTGGGGTCATGATTTTGGTCGTCTCCCCAGCTACATATTTCAAGACATAGCTGGCGATGGTGCGGTTTTCTCGTAATGGTTCCCTCAAACTTGGGTAGCTGGCGCTTCTTACAATATGCGCCGATATAACGCTCCCATTGATATGCATCGGGGACAGGAGCGCCCGCAGGTAGACGAGAGCTCGGATTTCGCCCTATGAAGGTAGGCAATGTTAGATTAGGTTCTCTCCACGCCTAACTGAAACGTGCTGCTCACCGAGATTATTGGTCCATATTGCATGCACCCCCAAGTAGCTGAGATCCATATGAGAGAGCAATAAACCACCATCATCTGCAGCCCGCTCCGCATCTAAAGTCTACTTTAGTGACTGTAGGAAGAAAAAGCGTTGTCATCTTGAGATACTCACCACCAATCCAATCCCAGACAAACTTTTTCCAAGGGTCATCAGAAGTCACATTCCTATTGGTGACGGCGTCAAACAGGTATCTCTCCTTGGCACGGAAGAGTTTGACATGATCCACCACACATTGTGCCTCCCTGGGGAGGCCTGATGAGGACACAAGGGTGCCAAGAAGTGCTTCATGTATCTCTCTGCAAGAGCCAATACCGTTGGAGCTAATGGAAGCAGAGCCAGGTTTACCGTTAGTTAACCGCTTCACATCACTGGCATGCGGCCTGCCTTCATCAGGTGAGCCGAGGACAGTGCTTTCATCGCGCACATAGTTACGCAAACTGCGGAGCTTTTCTGCAATTGTCTCGGCCTTATAGAAAGACTCAGGCAAAGGCGAAGAGGTTCCATCCACGGCTTCAACGACAACTGATATTGGTGTTTTTGGATCCAAAGCCCGCTCAATGCTTGCCTCAATGTTGACCCTTTCCGGCCCGAAAATTGAAACGTCTGATAATTTTTTTTCAATGATAATGGGAGCAAGCATCTTTGGGGCCTGCGTAGCTTCAAAATGCATCAAATCTTGATATGGAGTATTCTCTAGTAGCATATTAGCACATCAGTAATCTAAACTTCAAGTAAAAAAGTCAATATGGTACCTTCAAGGCCACGATGAGGTGACTGCCAGGGCACGAGCTTAAAGATATGATCAGCCGTGCGAGAAGACTGTTCTAGTATATCAAAACCGCCATTTGCTCGCAAAACTAAAAGTCTAGGCCGCAAGGCAGTTGAGCCCAATGTCACCCAATCAAATGAGACGATTCTATCATTCTTTCTAGAGTTGTCGCGATATGACACATCCATCTCGTGGGATCTCTGCACCTTGAGGAGCTCAGGGCCCTCAGGCGGGGCGGCATCAGACGATGGAAGTTCTTTGTTCGTTTCTAGGACCTTGAGCTGTCCATTACGGGACAAGACAGCTAGAAGTCCTCGGTGGTCACGACAATAACGAAGAGAGCGAATGAGAGAGTGTTTCTCTTCGGCCATGGAGGAATCGGAATCCGTATCAACAACCGTGTCAAGGCGCAAGGCTCCGCCCCAAGGGAGTTCATCTTCCTCAACGGCTTGTGTGTATGTATGAGAAGCTATAGGCCGAGAGGTTGCTCTTCGGTCCCATATCATGACTCCTGGGTGGTCAAGAGCTGATGATGCGAAGTAATTCTGATCCGCATAATCGATGGCTAAATTATTATTGCACTTGGTGTGAAAAGTGATAACGCCGGTTGGATCTGGATGGGAAAATTAGAATCCTACTCACCCAATAACGCATCTAGGTTGCACTTACCACGAAGGTCATGTATCCTGACCCCTTGGCCCTTAATGCCGACGACCAACACGTTGGGGCTATCTTCGAAGAACTTGATACTTGAAACCGACACACTGGGCTCAACTCTCTTGGGTTCTGAAAGGCTGCCCCAGTTATCAGGGAACCCTTTCCCTAGAGATATCACGGATGAGAGGCGGTTGACATCCCATACTTGCAGACTTTGATCCATTCGGACTCGGTCCAAGCCCACTGCCAACAGACCTGTCGTATTGAACGAGACAGCTTGGCAAGTGCGTGCCATTTTAAGACCGAGTTCAATGTATGCGTTGGAGCTATCATCGATCCTCAAGAGATTTACGATACCAGCCCCCGTACCAACAGCCAACAGGCTTGGATTCTCGGGAGACCAGTCATACGTCGTGAGAGGAGGAAAATCATCGTGCCTGCTGACCTTGGCATAATCAAATCTTCCGGCACGCGCGTGGCCCGTGGGCTCGTAGAGCTGAACAACCCGGTGCTGCAAGTTAATATGCACAAAACTGTCGATTGAGGCCTTGGGGGACCATTTGACCAGTCCAGGCTCTGGGCGATCCATCTTTGGTGTTGCGTATGTGAGGGTGCTATGTCATCAAGGGCGAGATAGCGTTTGTCGTTCTCACAAGGCGGCGACCCCGGGGCTTTAAAATCGAGACTGCCTGAAAGAAAGCAATAGAATCACGATTTATGCCAGTCTTAATAGGGCTTCGGGCAGTCGGTAGATTCCTTTCAACGGCTCTGGGCTCTGGGCTCGCGGGTTGACTCAGGCACATAACATATGTGAGATTCCGCTTCTAGCCATGACCTGGTGGTGCTGGACAAGAGACGAGCTCAATCTTGGTCCCGAATTGCATGCCGGGGCCACCGACGGTCCAAAATGCGATAATCGAGGAAATATACAGTATGGAATTCAAACGAGAAAGCGAGATCACATGGAAGAGCTGCGTCTCGGTTAAGCTTCACAATAGATGTCTAAGTTAATGATCATCAAGCCAGCTCTTGAGCTTGGGGCGGCAAGACAAGCAATGCTACAGAGCAATAAATGCCACCTGATTGGCCACAGCTGGCGCGGAGACGCTAGTCTAGATTTAGGTTTGCGCTGAGATAAGATAAGCAAAAGTATGTGCGGTTTCATTGATTTTCCTTCAGCCCATGCACCAACTAGGTCTAAAAAGTTGCGACAGCAAGCATCAAAAGTTGAGCCAGGAAACGCTTTCTGCGTGCTCATTGTTGCCCTTTTGCCATTCAATTACGCCTTCTCATCATCCAACCGCCTTTGGGGCGCAAGAAGTGGCAGCTAGCAGAAGCCACCAGCAATGGGTACCAAACGGCAATTCGACGAGGTCGAGTCGCAAGGCGCGGGCCGCGGCCATGGGGCGTCTGAAAAGAGGCAAAAGTCCTACGTCGGCCGCAAGCGCAAAGCACAGGAAGACTCTGGAGCCAAGAAGCGCATAAGAGCGATTGAAAGGAGCCTACGACGAAACCAGGATATGCCCGCCAATGTGCGGATCGACCTCGAGCGCGAACTAGCATCACAGAAGGAAATCATTCAGAACAAGGCATACAAGAGGAAGCGGAGCACGATGATATCCAAATATCACATGGTGCGGTTTTTTGGTGCGTAGAGAGCCTCATGATCCATTCTCCACCACTATGTTTTGCCAGCTGTATTTACTAACCCATTTACAGAACGGAAGAAAGCCTCAAGGCTGGTAAGGCAACTGAAGCGAAGGCTCGAGAAGGAAACCGATCAGAATGAGGCGGAAAAGATACGGCACGATCTTCACATCGCTGAGGTTGACGAAGCATATACTCTTTACTTTCCCCATCTTGAAACATATGTCGGTCTATACAGCTCCAATGCAAAGAAAACGGCCGAAGAGGACACCGAAGCAGGCAAAATTGCGGCGGCAAAGGCAGCTCTGGAAGCGGAGAGGCCACCAATGTGGGCAGTCATTGAAAAGGCCATGGCTGAAGGGCCTCCCGCATTGGAACAACTACGAGACCGCCGATCACCAGACGATACCGGGGAGGTTGACGACACACAGCCACCAATCAGGCCGCGACCAACAGCTCCTTCAAGCACAGTTGGGCCACGGCACAATGGCGCCTCCCGACACAACCAAGAGCCGCAGCAGCGCCCAGCTAAGAGGCCAGAGTCAGCATCTACACACGGCAGCAAGGATAAGCAGCCAGAGCTCAACCGAAGAGAGAGAAGAAGACTAATGCGGGAGGCCCTCACGGCCGCCAATGACGAGGATGACGAGGATGGAGACGGCGGCTTTTTCGAGGGGCTATAGAGCGTGGGACTGATTGCAGACCTCCTCACACAAAGTACATACATGAGTTGCCCCAATTGGGCCTGACGTGGACTGAAGCTAGTCCGCTCGGGCAATCTGCCTTAGTTCCCTTCATACTAGTAGTAGCTATCTCGCACTCACACATGGCATGCCGCCGTATCGCGGTTTTCTAGATGCAAGCATTAGCGTTTTTTTGCTCATTTCGCCGCGTCCAAAGGATCCCAAGTTTCTGCCTTGTTTGTAATGATGAAGTGGAAGAGCGTCGATGCCCAGGCCACTGATTTGTACATGCGCTGCGAACCCCGCCAGCTCTCCGGCTGCCACCTGCTGCTCTTAGCCAATCAATCACCTAGTGCTGAACACAGAGCTCAAGCCTGGGAACCTGCGCAGGGCTTCATCCAGTTACACAGCCAGGCCGGAAGGTCGACCCAACACCTTTTGCATGGTAACTGTTACCTGTACTCTTGTCATACTGTTATCGTCATCAATATGCCTAGGCATCCTCGCCGTTCCATTAGGGCCTTTGCATCTCCATTCGCATCTACGGCGGGCGGCCCACAGCCTGGACGCCTTTCGCGAGCTATAAGTTCCAGGCGCTCCCGCCTCACTCGCACCCGCAACTCCAGATTGACTGCAGCCCAACATCGGTGGCTTTTAGCCTTATCTCGACCTTGTCCTGCTCCATCCTCCCCTATTCGGCATTCGACAGAAGACACAGAGCCTGCCATGCCCAAGGAGAGTAAAAACAGCGTGCCCATGCCCGTGCCGTGGGGCCGGCTGAAAGCCTGGATTGAGGCTCAAGAAAAGGCAGAGCAGGAGGGCCACAATCCGCAGCCGATGACAAAGACTCAGCTCTCCGCAATCTCCCAGATTGTCGATTTTCTGGATGGGCCTGAGCCGGATGTTAGTGACCGCGACTACGTGAGCCTTCTAATGCGTGAGTCCCCCTCTCTCTCCATGTCAACGTCAAAAAGAATAAGCGGAAGCGAAAGAAAGCAAGGCAAATGCCAGAACTGGTGACTAACTCATCCTTATGAGAGGACATGCAGAGCAAGTGCAAGCTTTGAGAATCGCTCCCCCGAAGTATGAAGAGAAAGAGCCCGTAGAAGTCCCCGCCGACGGGGTATTTTCCCTAAGGTGGAGGACGACATGTTTCCTGCCATATGCTGGTGACAAGGAGTTTCCCTGTCTAGGCCATGGCCTTTATCGGGACCGACACGCTCCGTTATTCAAGTTGAAAAAGGTTCGTCAAGATCTTGCCTCCGTGTGCATGCGTCTGCCTATCTTTACAGATCCTGTAGCCCTCTCAAGTAACGGGAAAGGGGAGAGAGTTGAGTGCAAGAGCTGACAGGCCTGCTTTCGTAGAGTTCCAAGCAGTATGCAGCCAAGCACGCATTGGCATATCTTAAACGCCATCCACCACCGCCGTTGGAAAATCCATCAGCAACCATTTCCATTCCAAGCTCCGGCGGTGCCCCCTTGAGACCGCTCGCGAAAAGCTCGGGGCCAAGCGGCAGCAACGTCAGCATCGGCTCCTCTCAATCTGGTGTTCCTCAAGGAACCACAGGTGGCGCCCGCATAAAGTCGCCATGGTCCTCACCCTCATCTAGCACAGGCGATGTCGCCAAAGCTGATCCTCTTGCTGGCTCCAAAAGCGAACCAATGACGCCCGATAATGAATTTTACGACAACGAAAGGCTTCCTTCCATCCTAGAACAGGTTACCCAAGAAGCACTCCGTCTCGGAATCGGCTGCCCCCAGTACGAGATTGGGCCCGATCCCGATGAACCGGGAGCCTTCGCCGGAAGACCTGTTTTTAAGAACGGTGGTCGTATCCCGGCGGATATGGGTCATGTCAAGGGCGCTAGGTCGAAGGGACTGGCAAAGGAACTTATGGCGGAGGCAGTGCTAAAGTTTCTTAGACTTGAATTGAAGCGAAGGCAAGGAATCTTAGGATCTTTCCAGTCCAAGGACTCCTCTTCAGAGAAGGAGAAGGAGAAGGAAGTTGAGGGAAGTTGAAGTTTGTAGCTGTGCTGTTAGTGCTGTTTTCATACCCTCCTTGAGGGCAGGACTCCGGTGTTGGATTGACATGATATGTCTGATACCACTTATTTATAGCATATACAGCATCACATTAGGATAACAGCAATGCTATTTCTGAATCTCATGGCAATGCTGCTCTTGACTCCTCACTTGCGCCCTCTTCCTCTTCCTCTTCCTCCTCCACCTCCTCTCCTCCCCCCGCCCCCAGGCCCCTTACCCGGCGGAACTATAGCCTTGATCCCCTCAGGGAGACCAGATAGCCTCTCGCCCTCCTCCCATAGCACGCCAATGTCAATATTCCGCCCCGTAACCTTCTTGAAGAACCTCGTGCTCAAAAGTCCATCCTCTCCACCCTCAGTCAGAAGCACCCCATTATCGCTCTTCCACCACTGTATGCCCTCCTGTAGGCTCTTCTCCACATCAATCTCAATCACCAGCTCCGCATCTTCCCGCATGCCACTCAGGACGCCTTCCTCCGGCGTCCCCGTCGAGCAGTGGATGTGATTCCTCCTCATGACCTTGAGCCCTCCGGACTCTTCGATGATGGGCCAGAAGGCAAAGTATGTCCCGTGAAGGACCCTCGGCGGCACGTTTCCCACCTCGAGGGTGACGGGCTCAAGGAGGGCGGCCGATTCGATTTTGATGGAGTGGCCTTGGTTGGCGCGGATGAGGTAGTGAGATGGCGCTGCGTCGTCGTCTTCTGGGGAAGAAGGCTCCATGGAGATTGATGTTTTCAGCTTCATCGTGAAGCGCTGTTTTTCATTTGAAGCCACGACGTTCTTTATTTCAGCAAGGGTGACTTTCAGAGACCGGATGGGACCCCAGTTCAGCTACACGCACACACACATATAGTCAGAATCAGGCAAAGAATATCAAAAAGTAGCAAAGTGAAGAATGCAAGCCAAACTCACCACCTCATCAAGAGCCGCAAATCCCTCCTCGTCAAGCTTTATCCCCGCGTTCCCAGCCTGATGCCTCAGCAGCTTCGACAGCGCCTTCGAGACCTGCACCTCTCTGAGCTGGCTGCCACCGCCACCGCTTCCTCCTCCTCCTCTGCCTCCGCGACCGCCGCCTCTTTGTCTTTTCCCGCCCGCGTATTTCTCCTCCAGGGCTAGGTGAGCGGTGGTGCTCGAGCCGTCTTCCTCGAGCGCACTCATCTCACCTGTACGACTCCGTAAAGTTGCTCCCGGTTTAGGAGATGAGATACAGCGCCGGTGGTTCGCCGTAAAATCCTGACGCCTCGGATAACGGCCTTTCGCTACGAAGTCGAGAAGCAAACAACTAAATGGCCTCTTCCAGCAGGTAAGAGAAGATCTGCCAGCCGACTGTGCTATTAGATTTCCAGAGCGGATGCTCATTCGCTTTCTAAACAGCTCCAGTCCTCTACAAGTTTAGGTTAGGTGCCTGGGGTGTTTTAACGGTAGTCGCTTAGTGTGTAGTAGCTTCAAGTCCTACTACGGCAGTTTTTAAGCCTAATGATTCTCATTGGATCGGCGTGACTCAGCTAAGCTCATCGCCACAATTCTCTCTTTTGCCAACGGCCCGTTCAAGAGGATATCAAAAACATTCAAGACTCAAAACAAAGTTGAGCACACAAAACCCAAAATTATACACACTTGTTAATCGCATTAATTCCTCGTCAAGGACGGTCATATCCTAGTTGCATGTGTGTTTTCATTTGCGGTCCGAATTTTTTTATGCCCGCTTGCCGCTCAACGGCGCGGATTCTGATCAAAACATCCCGATTGAGCTATGTAGTAGCCTGTCATTAATCCTTTCCGGGGCATCAATCACAGTTTAATAAAATCGAGTCAAAGAAACACAAAGCGTAGCCCGTAGTTAGGAGAAGAAGAAGAAAAAACTAAATGTTATTATGAAATGCACACACACATCGATGCTATATTTTGCTCGCTCCCTTGAAAAAAAAAAACACAAAAAAAACACAACAAAAAAAGGTATTGTAACTCTGCGCCCTCCCCTTTTCCCAATAAGACTTCACGGCCTGCCTTTCAACCAATCCACTACTTTAGAAAAAAAAAAGTAAGTTGTAAAAAAAAAACACTATCAAACTCCTCTCTTCGCCCATAAAATAAAAGGAAGTGGTCGAGGCCACCCAGCACACCAGCCCTCACAAGAAAAGAAAAGAAGAAATTGCTTTTTATGCTCGGAAAAAGAAAACAGACCAGGTAATACACGTATTGTGAATAGAAAATCAGAATGAGAAACAAAGAGAAATATGGTTTCCGTGAAGGAAGTCGAGCAGGCCGTCCGTCGTTAGGTCGTCAAGCCAGTGGTTCTAGAAGGAAATAGTTGGCATGTATATGTTGATGATTGAACAGTAAAAGGAAATATGAGAGAGTGACAAGAGGTGACAAAATGAGAGACACTGCTAGTGAGAGATGGATAGCAAAAGAAAAGGACAAAAGACTGAAAAAAATAAAACGCTCGCAGATGGATCAGAATGAATTATGTATGGTACAGATCATGAATATAAACGTGTTGTCGTTTAAGGTCATCTCAAGCCGCTGGAGGCTGTTGTCGAAGAAGCCGGAATAGCCACGTTATCCCGGTTCGTCCGACGGATTTGTAGGCTGCTGGTTCGATTCTGTAAAGAATGATAGGTAGAAGTATGGTTTGAACCATGTTGAACTGATAGATGCCGTGACAGACGGCCTTCGCTGGGTCTCTCGGAGCCGCTCTCACCGCCCTCAGGCAGCGACCTCTCCAGAAACTTCCTAGACGAGGGCGTGCCAGAAGTGGACGGAACAGTCAGGCGAGAAGGTTGCAAATTCGAGGTTATAAATCGCCGTCGGCTGAGGGCTGATGGTGGCTGTGGGGATTTGACTTCAGGCCGCGGAGTTGGGGCGTCGGAAACATATGGGTATTCCTTTGTTCCCCTTATCCCGTTCACTTCAGTGATGGCCCGGGATGGAGCGCGAAATCTGGAGCCTTCATCCTCGTCGCCAACCGTGTTTCGACGGCTACGGACAAGGAAGGAAGTTCTTCGGCCACCATCATCAGATTCGTCGCCAGCGCCCCGTCGACTTCGTAAAAGAGCAGAGGATCGTCTGCCATCCTCTGGCTCTTCCGTCACCGCCCGACGACTGCGTGCCACCATGAGTGATGCTCTACGAGCAGCCATGGAATCGCTAGGAGTTGTTGGGGTAGAAGCAGAGTTCCGAGGACTAGTCAGAACGCTGCCATTCAACATCATGTTTCGTCGCTCCTCAAACTTGGACATGGCTCTGGGGCTGCTGATGACCTGTATGGCTTGTTCAGGTACGACGCTGGAGCGACGAGAAACGGAATAAGTCTTGCTATTCAGCATAGTCGGGGTTACGGGAGGCTCCAGATGAGCATTCGGGCTTGGGTTGAGCTGTGTCGTCACCACCTGCGGAACTGGCGCTGTAGATCGAGAGGTCCCCTCACCAAGGGCGATGCAAAGCTCTGTCAGACTGCGACAGACGCTGTCCGTCCTACGACGGAGCTGACGATCCGTAACTGCAGGTCCACCGGCCACCACACTAGCAGAGCCCGATATGGGGCCAGGCTGGCCAGGGGTGCCCATCATGGACGACAACGCAAGGGCATCGTTCGCCGCGGTTTCAAGCGCGCGATACACCTCCGGGCTAAGAATCGTTTTGATTTTGACAAGAGCCGAGTGCAGGTTCGAGTGCGCCTCTCGTTGTGACGAAGTAGTGCTACCAGCATCTGTCTGTTGACCAGCTGCTGATTTCTTGGGGGAAAGTGACATCGTGGTAACGGTCGTCGTCGCCGTTGGCGGTCTCTCTTCTGAGGCCTTGATGACTGCGGCCGCAGAGGTGGGTGGTAGCTTCCCAGTCAACTCTAGGCGGTGAATTCGCGACTTCAAGTCGTCCAGCTCATCCCAAACGGTGGACGGCGCGTTGGTGGAGGTAGTCGACTCGGTTCCCTCAGCCAGATTGCCTTCGGGGGTATCATCCTCCTCTTGAATCTCGAAAGACCGTGTCAGAGGCGATGGGTTGTAGGTTTTGTTCTGACTTTGAACTAGCACAGTGGCTTTGTGAGCCGAAGAGCGGGCTGAACCAGAGGTTGGAGTATCAACAATAGATGACCTTCTTCGGCTGTATAGGGGGTTCTCCGCCTGGTCCTGGAAGCCCGCAGAGCGGGGAGTCATGAGCGAAGGCCGCAGACCCGAGCTGCTGGTTCTTGAAGGAGTGTCTTCGGCGGGGTGAGAGGACGCAGCCTTGTCTCTCAGTTGGCTGCGAAATGTGCTGCTCCGCGCGATTTCGCTTGTCAGCTCATCTTCGTATCTAACTGAGCGGCGACGCTCCCGATCCTGCTGGTCAGAGAGCCTGCGACTCAGTGAAGGGGGGGACATGGGATAATAAGAGGTGACGGTATGGGAAAGCGGGCGCTGATTCGTAGTGCGATTAATCTTGTACTGCTAAAGACATGCGTTAGATTCTCAAGGTCCAACATAAAACTCAAATTCAAAAAGAAGGGGATATAAGAGCAAAGAGCGCAGGAAGCTAGTCAAATCTCCTTCCAGGCAATAGAGGGGGAGCGAGGGCAAGGGGTCTTTATTTTCTTTTTCCTCCTACTTACCGAAGTAGGTTTATTGTCGCTCGCGTTGTCGGCTCCTGAATGGCGCGCCGCCTCTTCAGAAGCAATTTTCAAGAAAACATCGCCCGTATCGTCACCGTGGGTGCCGTGCCTGGAAGTGGGAGGACTTCTTTGGTCAAACAACTCTCCATCTAGGGCGCGGAGAGTGTGGTCGTCGGTCGAATCGATATAACGATCTTCCGCGTCGTAGAAACGAGAGTTGTAGTTCATTTCGTCTGTAGAGCTCTTGCGAGAGCCCGTAGATCGGAAGGCCCGAATGGGCGGTACACGAGCAGTAGTGGAAGCCGTCGGCTGGCCGGTGGTGACGTTGTTTACCGGTTGTTTATAAGATACGGGAGGGCGCTGCAGCGGCTGGTCCTGATTTTCATCTGAAGGACCCGACGAGGACTGCGGTTGGGAGGCTGTCAGGTCTCGCTGGCTCTGAGCCCGCCCCTTCACAGCCGGTCTTGAAACTGTAACCACCCGCGTGGTGGGAGAGACGGCTTCTTCGATTGCTGCAGGCCGTGCGCTGAGTGACGACCGCGGGCCGTCGGGCGTCACTGCGCCGTTTGAGCGGGATGCTGGCAATCGGCGAGTGGCCTGCCTGAGCGAAGAAGAGCGCGCGACGCTGGGGGCCTTTGCTGACTGCGCGGCCTCGTCGGCGAGGGAATCGGGATACGACACGGGTCGCCTGACTCTCCGGTACTGTTCGACGATTGAAGGCTTGATGGAGGTTTGGTACGAGGCTCGCGGGCGCAAATTCGGGCGCGGCGGTGAATCTGTCTTGTCGGACGCGGGCGGCGCCTGGCGATTGCGCGCAGTCGCGGAAGAGGTCAGGATTTTGGCCGATGCCAATTCCGATCGCGTCTTCGCGGACGCTGGGAGACTGCTTCTGCGGGAGGCGTCGAGCAGCGAATCGGCTGAGACGATGGAGGCCACAGGGGGCGCGAGCTGTCGGGGGGAGAGAGGCAACGGCTGCTTCGCGGCGTGCGGCAGGGGGGGATGCGACGAGGCGTTTGGCCCGTTCTTGATGTCGGCGAAGCGAAACGACGGCAGCTTGGAGGAATTGTGGCTTTGGCGATGCGAGTGCAGGTTCGACGAGGGGCCGGCGATGCTGGAGGCGGGAGGGCCTGGGAGCGATTTGCCTGGGAGGCTGGCGGCTGTGGTGGAACTGGAAGCCGCCTGGCCGTAACGAGCCGTAGTGAAACTAGCAGTCTCTGTCATGTTCGCGCCGGGCAGCAGTACAAGTACTGGGCAGTACAGCGACGGGCAGTGCAGGCAGCGTGTACATGCGACCACGGGCAACCGCGTTGCTCATCAGCCACAGCAAAGGGAAGATGAGAAGGGGAAAAAAAAGGAAAAAGGGAAAAAAAAAACGACGGTCTGGAAACCAGGGCTGCACCAGACGATTTCGAGTCCCAGGTTTCAAACGACGATCTATCTGGCTCTCAAGTCTCTTCCCGTGTCGCCGTGGCCCGCCGCGGGAATTCCTGAGAATTGGGTATTTAGGAGGGCCGTCGGGCGTCCACGGTGCCTATGGCCAAGGACGGTCGAGTTTGTAGACTTGGAATAGGCGCCCCTTGCTTTCATAGCATGGCGGCTGTGCAGGGGTCTGTCTCAATCGCGAGACAAGAAAAAAAAAAGAAGCGAGCTGAGCAGGCGCCCGGGCGGCGGAGCAGAGCGCAAGTGTGGCAGTCGGAAGGGATATAAAGGCCCGCCAACAGACCAGCGCAGCACTGATATCGAGGCAATATGGAGTACGGAGTACACCAAAAGTACAGCTGGGAGTAAAGAAATTTTGGCGAGTGGGATTAGAGAAGAGTTGGAATCACGGTGAGCAGCGCGACGTCTGAAGGGAGGGGAACGCGAGGGGGTAGCGGCCCTGGACATCAACGGCAGCCCAGCATGCAGCATGAAATAGGCTAGACAAGCATCGGTGGTCCCCCTTGCAAAAAGACTGGACATTGAAGGACTGCAAATGGGCTCTGGGCTACCATGGGGGGATGCGTGGCATGGCCTGCTGCAGATGCTGTCAAGCGCGATACGCCGTGTATGTGCTCCGTTTTGCATACAAAGCAGGCCGCCAAACGGCAGCCTTGGACACGCATCTGCCAACGGTAGGCAAAGGCAACAGCAGCTGCAACGGCTTTCGCGGTGGAGGCGATTCCCAGGCAATCCATCTACGGATAAGTACGGAGCGCCGTCCAAGTACGTATGAACCGCTGCTCCAGCGGGGGGCGCGTCATAAACTTGCAGTATGCATGTCAAGACAGCTGGATGATTCGGCTGCTGCTTAGGGTCGTGGGGCAGGCCTGGTGCGCTGGCCTGGTGAGTGCATGCATGCGTATTGCATCCCAACCTCTTAAATAACGTCGGCACATGCAGGAATATGGAGTCGACGGAAGCTTAGCAAGTCTGGTTCCACGGCGGTGATCATGGGAACATGCCACTTTGTGAGATTCGACTCGCTGCCTGCCCCGGCCAGCATTGCATCGCTCAGAATGTTCCGTTTCCATACATGAGGCCAAGGCAGGCAAAGAGCTTGCGTTCGGGACGACGGGCGGTTCGCGAATCAATCGAGCTCCGGGATAATATTGGATGGATGGTCCAAGTTAGGGCTCCGCAATGTCGTGTTTGTTGCAGCCAGCAGAGCTAGAGGTAGGTACCCAACCCCGACTTGGCACCTCAGACTCGCTTATATCATCAAATGGCAGAGACGTTTACTGGCTGTGAGAGCCTGATTTTGCGCAGACTAGGCTGCGCTTTGTCTCTCAAGGCAGCTATGCTTTAGCCTCCGCGCCTTACATCGGGCTCAGCTTCCCTTGTTTTCCTCTTCATTCTCGCCCATTCTTCGACTCCATGTTTTTCACCATCTCTGGGCTCCCAAGGCACGAATACTAACAACAGAATTCCATCAGGGAAGAAAACGTGCCCCGGCCCACTGCAGTTGCTAAGCGGGCGCTGCTAACAAGTGAACCGAGCCGCGCGAAACTCGCGACACGTGCATGGGCCTTTATTGCGGTGGATCGTCCTTGTGTGAAAATGGCGCTAGTCTCCTTCAGGGCTATTGAAATCTCAAGTATCCAAGGCTCTTACGGAGCAGCAATTCTCCAGGCTCCCTATAACGACAGCCTCATTTTGTCGGCAATGTCAAAAGCGGATGCGCAGGCATGCGGATATGACCTTTTTGGAGGTGGCAGATTGCTCTGGGTTTCAGCTTCTACTAGAGGCAATACCTCATACGAAGTACTGCCATTGAGGTCGATAGCCAACCCTTGATTCCCGGCATATAAAGCACCAGGGGGTTATCAACCAGCCGTTTGCGTATCAGGCGTTGCGAGGGTTCTCAGTTGAACTAACCTGTTCTTGTAGCTTTTTCATTTGCGCCTGCGGAGGAGACGATTTACAGCCAATATGCCCGTGGGCAGCGACCAATTTTGCGATGCTGATTGCAAAGCGCCAAGCTAACCGTTATTCTACTCCATATATTAGATGAGATTACAATGGTCGGATTTGGAAGGCCCCAGACCGTTTTTGCGCAGCCCATTTGTTGTCCAGCGCGCTTCACAAAAAGCAAAGAGCGTCTGGGTTACAGTGCAGAATTGCTTTTTCTTGGATGCCAATCTGGCCCGATCCGATCGCCTGTGCGCTCTCTACCTTATCTGTAACACGTACGGAGTAATACTTTTAACCGGGGATCATGGGAATGCCGTCCGATTAAAACTCTCGGCGATGCTGGCCGGCCGCCAACAATGCCGTCAATGGAATGGGTTGAAACTCTAACAATGGGATTCGCTTCCTCCCATGAGAAGCCTCTTCGTGCCAGGGGGCTTTCCTGTAGAGCAGCCCTCAGTCTGCGTATAAAGCTCAAGCCATTCTACTTTGCCCAATGGCATTACACTAATACGGAGCGTAAATGGGGACAAAATCGGTCCAGAACTAGGAGCTTTAAGCCATTTCAGGTTGCTTTCAGGGGTAAGTTTCTTATCAAACATCGTGTCGTGGCCCCTTGCGGAGACTTTTAACCGAATCCCACATGGCGTCACGCCCGTTTTGCTATTAAAGCTACTGTTTATTTGTTTTTTTCCAACTCGGGGGAATCTCCGACGTGCATTGCAAAAAAAATTGACAGTGACCCACAGCATTGAATGAAGCTTCGTGCCAGCTTTTTCGAGAGCGGGACAGGGCCCGTGTTTCATGGCATTGCATACTAGTAAGCGATGCTTGACAGCGTTTTAGCGTCTTGTGCGTTATTGTCGACGGAGATCAGTGTGTTATGCACAAAAGGCTGTCAGCCATCCGACATCAGAAATTGCCCGCACTCACGATGGCTGTTCTCGCTCATCATTGTTGCTGTTACCCTACATCTTGATTTTCCCCAGGTATCTTTATCAGTTCAACGCACTCCAGAGTGGTGCCGAGACAAGAACATCCCTTGCCCGTCTCAATTGCTTCATGTCGAGTGTCAGGTATGTCGGGTCTGGTCCGCGGCGAAGGGCACCATTTGCTTCAACCTCTTGGTGTTTCCTCACCTCGTTTCATTCACAATACAATGAGAGGTACTCCGTAGACATGTCGAAACCCGTGCAAATGTCACAGAAGCAACCTGCAAAGGTGTCACATTTTGAGCATCCCCCAAGTGCAAATAATGCTCCGTGTACTGGTCAAGGATGGTAGGAGTTCTTCTGTCTTGCCACTCGATGGTAACTGAGGCACCACTTGGTAGAATATCTAGGTTTTGTGCGATTAGGACGAGGTGTTCTAAGCCGTAGATGTTGTTTCTTAGTTCGACAGAGCTGTAACAGTAAAGACTCTTCCAGCAACTCTCGTGGGGGTTTCTACACAACGTCAATTGTGATGGTGCGGTTTCATGATGTTCCGCCCAGTCGCCTGAGGAACATCCGCCCCCTTCATATTGGGGTAATTTATGAGCTCCCGCGTTGGTGGCTCGGTAGCTTATTTGCACCCTGGAAGTGACTACAATCTATAACCAGATGCGTCTCAGGGTCCCCTTTCTTCCGTGCCGTTTAGATTCACATCGGAAATGAGAGTATGAACATACTTGTATAACTTGTATAAGGGCGCCGGCACACCTGCTTGGGAACTTGCGCATACAGTGTCGATTTTATCGATTCTATCGCGTATTCTGGGAAAGCCCCACGTGATGGATAGTGTAATTAAACACACGCACTGTACAAAAAAAGTTACTAGACATGACCTTAATCTGCAAGTCGTGTTACAGCTAGCAAGTACTACTAATTTGGCGTGCAGCGATCGGCGCAATGAAATTGTGATGAGCTCTTTTGTGCGCGCAGCCCTTGGTCGACCCTGCACCTACCCTCTTATGTATGTAAACATTGTGAATATTTGTTCACGGAGGAGAATTGAGCATTATCGTATGTGTTCCGCATTTGTGTTGTATGCAACTATCGCCGCTGTCCCCTCAGCAAGGTGGTTCTATTTGCGAATGGAATATCCGATTGCCCACGGAGTACAAGCGACTACAGGAGCGAAGCTCTCACACGGGGCATTTGGGGTAATTCTCGACGACCCTTGCAGTACTCCATGCATTCTCCACAGCATGCTGATACTGATGCTACCACTGGAACAGCTACCTTGAGGTATCAGTAAAGTATGGTGCCTCCTACAACATACCTTGCCTCTGCGGACATGAAAAGCTTCCATCGGCAGCCCGCAACTACAAAAATATAGCTAGATTACTAAATTGCTGGTCATGTGAGGACCCCATTCTCTATTCAAAGTTTGATAGGAATTGACTCTGCCAGACTGACGCAGCCGGAGACAGACGTGTTTACTATATACATGTCTATTTATAGGTGTACAGGTCTTAGTCCCGTCAGCGTGGCTGCTAGTTCTTGTAATGGCTTCTTTTGGGTGCTGAGTGAGAGCCAGATAAGAAAAAAAAAAAAAGAAAAAAAAAAAGGGAAGCTCGGTACTCCGTACCTGGGTGCTCCATATGATCAAGCAAGTGAAAAGAAGTGTATGTACCTGCCATGATGACACAAACAATCGGTGGGACGGAGTACGGAGTAATACAGAGAGGTACAAGTTTGCGTGCCGAGTGCCATTACGAAAATGGGGTACGACTCACTGCTTGTACGATATCGGTGCTTCGCTGAGGAGAGGATCTCGCACCTGCCAAGGTGAGACACATGTACTTGTACAGGCATGTATGCATGCTAATCTGAGCATGCGTGCAGCAAACCCGCGGACTGGCTTGTCACCCCCCTGAACCAAGCTTTGACAGTAAGAGTTTCGAGTTTGTCGACGCCGACGAGATGAGGTCATCATCCGTACGAGACGGTAGCAAAATATGACATGATGCTCTTGCCACCTCAGCTGCTTTGGTTGCACTTGCTGAAACTATTGGAGCTCCGTGCCCGCAGTCGTTTGCCATACGGAGTCACCGTTGTCCGTCTCCGTCTTGTCTCCGCCTCCGCGAGGCAACGACACGGTACCTGATCTTTGGTACCGCAGCTACGGAGCTGAGGTCCGGAGTTCTGAAACAATCGATACAAAAGGGAAAAGGAAAAAAAAAAAAAAAATCAAAAAAGAGAGAAAAGAAGGAATGAAAAAGAGAGGACAGCGTAGCAAGAAGAGAAGAAATTCCAGGTTGTTCCTGCCTGCCTACTGATGTACCCAGCCAGCTACAAGGGGAAAAAGACAAGCACTGCAACCAAGGCAGGCGCCTCTCTAAAATTTTCTGGCTGCTGCGGGTGGACACAACGGGACCCACCGAGGGCTAAATTTAAGAACTCGTCCTGCACGACAATTTGGGCGCCGGGCTGTGATTGGCTGGCCGTTGGCGCCTGGCGGGCTGGGCAAGGCTATATTTAGCCTAGGCGCTGTTTCGCACGCATCCCTGTCCTCCGCTCAACCAGTCTCGAAACGAGGAGGTGGGGGCTTCCCTGGCGCTGTGCTTGCGCTGCCCGTAGCGCATCCAATGACCCCCAGGCGATGCCCCGGAGGCGACGCCTTGAGTGGTTGGGCCAGCCGTCCAGCACCTATCCGCTCGAGCATCAGCTCCGTAATTGATGGTTGTATCGATCAATTTTGTTGAATTGCAGAGGGTCGGGCGCCTGCGTGGGGATGCGGATGCGGATGCGGAAGTCGATGGAGCTGGAGATGGAGCAGAGCATACCTGCACAGTAGCGCGTGTCTACTTTTAGCATCTTAGTAATGTGTCAAGCAGCGGGTGCGGCGTGAGAAGAGAGACTCGCTGTGCCTGTAAAAGTAAGTACAGCACGCTAAAAAAAAAAAACAGGACGGGAGAAATTCAGGTCATCAATCACTCAATCGGGGCAATAGGCCCTCCAGCGCACGCAGGTAGCCTGTACTTGGTCTCACCCCGTTGCCGTGGTGGCTGAGCACCCGGGAGCCCTGCCCTTGACGCCGGACAAGGTCACCGTTACCTGGGGCCACCTAGCGTCTATAGCAGGCGCACTTAGCACTTGGTAGCGCTGCTTCGCCTGGCTCGCTGCAGCTGCCCCCCCCTTCCAGGTAGTAAGTCGGCCCCCAGCCGCCGTTTGTCGCTGTCGAACCCTTCAAACACCGTCACGCCAAATCCAATTCTTCCTCGTCCTGTCTCGTCTTCTATTGTTTTTTTCTTGCAACATCCAGCACCAGCAGCAGCCCTCCCTTTCCCGCTCGCCCTCGCGCAGGATCCGGCATCTGCACCCACGGCGCTGCCTTGTTCTCATTTCTCACTTCTTCCTCTTTCTTCTTGCTCCAGCGGCTATCCTGTCCCCGTTCAGCTGCATGTGGCCGTCCGCTAATTAGGCGCCGTTCTGTTTCACCTCGATTTTTTGGTACCATTCCTTCCATCTCCCTTCCCGACTCAATCTGGACCTCGAGATCACGCCTCATTGTCCTGGGTTGTCGACGATCCTCGGGGTTTTTTTTTTCTTCGTGCTTTTTCCTTTCTCTCTCTCGAGTCTATTTCGGTCCGCACAAACAGCCGCAAACGCCTTGCCTCCTCCAGCTGCTTGCGTCCGTCCTAAATACGACGCCACTTCGGCCATAATCCCGACCAACTTGGTCGTGTTTTGTTCCCGCGAACTGCCAACGACTGGATTCAGCTGTGCTGTCCATTGATTACTTTCTTGAATTATTGCAGTTTGCCAATCCGTTCTTTCGAAACGTCTATTCAACACTCGCTCTCTCGTTCCTGTTTTATTTTTATTTTATTTTTATTTCCTATCTTCAAGCCATAATATTGAACGAATCGCTGCACTCTAATACCCCAACTCTCGTTTCATTCGACACAAGCAAGCGATAACAGACGTATCCAATATTGAGAGGCGATACTAGCCAGAAAAGAAAAGAACAAAAGCTCTTGAGCGCCAGAGACCCAAGTCTTTAACTACAAACAGATAAAGGGCAATTCTTCGAAATCATGCCCTCAGCCGCGGCGCGTCAGGTATACGAAGATCAGATACCGACCTTTATGTCCGTTTTTGATCTTGAGAACGAGGCCATGGCAGACCAGGAAACATTCACAGTGGTTGGCTCCAAGTTCCTCGATATAGGGTCAAAAACACCCTCTCAGCAGACTAGCCTCCAGGATTGTCTTGCACCGGACCAAAGCCATAAGCACCGCGACAGCACTTCGACTCAGACTTCAGAATCCGACGACTCTTCTCCCACCACTACGCTCTCCACCACAGATTCATCGCCCCTCTCAGATCCGTCGCCATCATCATCGCCGGATTCTCCACTCAATTTGATCCCGCTCAACAGTTTTCACTCTGCGAGCTTTAGCGGCCCGTCAAACCCGGTTTCGCTACTCAGCATATCGGAGGCAAGCTCATTAGAGCGTCCTATGACATCTCCGGCTCCAAGGAAGCCAAGGAATATGAAGGGTCTATCAATCCAGCCCCCATCGACAGCAGCAGCTACATCTAAGACCATGGTTTCAGAGCCTTGCTCTCCGTCCTTTATCAAGCCTACAATCCCTGCCATGAAGAGGAAACCCAGCCTTCTCAGCCTCAAGACCAATGCCTCGGATCTAATCACCAAGACGTCGTTGGAGATACCAGCATCCCCAGGCATGCCGCCGATCCTACAGCGCCGCGCGCTTAAGCATTCCACTTCATCACCGTCCATACAATCCTCCTCGCTGAAAACATCCACTTTTGGGCCGGCTGGAGGAATGACCTTCCCAAAGGTGCTTGAGCGCAACGAGTCCGGGCTGTCAGAGTTTTTGCGACCAATGAAATCCAGCATGAACTTGACGTTTGACGCGGCAATCATGGAAGAGGACACTCCCATCAAGACGCAGCTTGCTTCTCGAAACGACTTTGACGAGCCTTATCGGGAGCACGAGAACAATGAAGACCAGAAAACGCCTGGATACCCCGATGGGCCGATTGCCATATATGGTGATAACGTCTATCTATACCTCGAACCCACAGCCGAAGAAGCCTCTCGATTTGACGTAGTCATCAACGTTGCGCACGAAGTCCGGAATCCTTTCCAGGCTAGGCAGGAGCCGGCCAAGCCTTCCTTGCACGGCCCTTCCTCTCGAGGCAAAGGGATATCGTCTAATCTGAGCCCCATTCCAGACACAGCCGGGTCAAACGCCAGCTTCTCTACGGCATGGGAGTTCCAGCCTTCCGATGACAGCTCGACGGACACGCCCACAACGCCCAAGGCGAACGCTCTCAACATCCCAGAGTACATTCATATCCCATGGGATCACAACACTGACATCGCACCTGATCTTTTGCGTCTCTGTGAGACTATTGAAAATCGCACAAAGGAAGGAAAGAAGGTACTTGTCCATTGTCAACAGGGGGCTAGTCGTTCGGCTAGTCTTATCATTGCCTATGGCTTGTATCAAAATCCCGAACTCAGTGTCAATGATGCATACTATGCGGCACAGGCCAAGAGCCGCTGGATTAGCCCAAACATGAAGCTTATGTATTCACTTCAAGATTTCCAAAAGGAGATGTCCAAGAAGAAGCGCATGTCGCCAGGTTCTGGCCCCTATCGGCCTCGAACCGGACGGAGCCCATCCAAGCACAGACTGACTCTCTCCGCTGATGCAATTGAGATGACTTCTAAAGAGCCACACACTGCGCCGTTACCAGCGGAGAACAGCAGAAGCAGGCAAGGAAGTGAGAGCAAATCTCCCCTGAATCTCCTTCCAGGAAATTCAGACTCGCTTCAGTCTATTTCTCCTGGACCTGCTTCGGCACCCCTGACTTTTTCGTGGAGAGACAGTTTTGAGAGATCCGAGACGAGGGAGCCGGAGCAAAAGAAGGCTAAGCAGATGGAGCCTATGATTATGGAACCAGAACCCAGTCCTCGACAGACAAGACCAGACCTTCTTCCGCCGCCATCTCCCTCGCCTTTCAGGCTCCAAGCTCCTCCTCTGCGACCAAAGTCAGCCCAGGGAAGGATGAAGTCGAGCTTGGCTCCCATGGGCGGTCACAGGCTGAGGCCGACTCCGTCCTACTCAACCCTGGGGCTTCGCGGCTATTCGTCTTCTCCTCCACTGCAGACTCCGGGCGAAAAAGCCGTCCATTTTTCGGCCATCTTTCCTGACGAGGATGTCCCAATGTCTCCCCGAGACGAAGAAATGACTAACAACCCGGTGCGAGACTTTCCAGCGATTGCTGGAATGAGATTCATCGAGCGGCAGGAGTTTACCGAAAACCTATTCTCTCCAAGGCAGTCAAACTTTGGCCGAGATTCGTTCTTCGCATTCGGCAGGCCGACTCAAATAGCAGACCCGCGAAGCCCACCGACCAAGGGCGAGGCACCAATTATTCGCTCCATTGACGATATCCTATGATGGGTCGCAACAAATGCTTTCATGACATTTTCTAGCATCATACCCCTCACGATTATTTTGGTACAAAATACATTGTCTTAGAAGGAAAATGGCGAAGACTGGGTTTTCTGTCAAAGCATGGCCTGTTATGGATCTTCGCCATTGGCTTCTCCCCCCTGCTTCCTCGAAGATTTTCTATGGCATTTACAGGCGTTCAACAGTGTACAACAGAACTATTGATTACTACCCGCGGGATGGCGGAAGCATTCATGAATGGCGCTACTCGGTTGAATCAAGAGCTAACCATCTATGGCTTGACATACTCCTTGTCTGCGCGTCATCTCTTGACCCTTATCTCGATTTTGCTAAAGACCGGCTCAGAGTTCAAAGGGGGGAAATCTTAGCAGCAGCCGCTAACCAGCGTTTTGGCACGAGTGCCCCCCGAAGGAAAGGGACGAAGAAAAAAAAATTTACACCCATCTTGCACATATAACCAAACTTTTTTTGTTTTATTTCCCCATGTACTTATCAAATCTGTTTTTTCTTGTGTTTATATACTCGCTCGTTTGTTTTAGGCTCGGTTGTTGGATAACAACAAAACTTGGGTATGTAGGAGGAGTAATTGGCTCTTTGTCGGGATGTTACAGCCCTCGGGGATTGGTATACATTAGGAAATCAAAGGGGACTCCAGAGGTGGTGACGTTGGAAGCAGGTCTTCAATGGGAGAAGG
Source organism: Trichoderma arundinaceum (assembly GCA_025919625.1). Lineage (NCBI taxonomy): Eukaryota > Fungi > Ascomycota > Sordariomycetes > Hypocreales > Hypocreaceae > Trichoderma > Trichoderma arundinaceum. The sequence continues at coordinate 838,780 of JAMQTF010000008.1, read as the reverse complement.
GGTGGCCACAGAGCCGTGTCGATGAAGAGATGAAGAGAGAAAGATACCACGATGGGGTAAAAGGTATGGGTAGATTAAAGAGAAAAAAATGCAAACAGAATTTAAATCAAGATATCCATCCCCTACTGCCATTCTCTTCTTTACATGCGTGAATTTTTTTCTTCTACTCTGCCATATCCCACTACATCAGCGCCTATTTCAGAGAGGATCCCAGCGAACGCCATATGGTAAGAAAACAAAAATGTATCATCCAAACATAAAGGGCTATGCATATGTACGTGGCCATGACAATAGGCGGCCTTTCTAACTCTATATACTTCTAAAGAAAAAAAAAAAAAGCAGAAATCTGATTCTATCACTGTTCCCTTTCTATTTCATGAAGATTTCTTTGCCTTGGCGGCTTCCTTGGCCATCTTTTCTTTCCTGGCAATGGCAGCTTCGACGCCAATGCCGCCAAAGACAAGAGTGACTCCGAGCCACTGCATCTGTGTAAGACGGTGGCCGAATGCAACAACGGAGAGGATCATGGTGAACATCTTGCGAGTCACAGTCACGGTGACCAGCAAGACGGATGAGAATGTGGAGAGGGTATAGACTAGGGGAGAAGATGGCGTTAGCATATGAATTCTCCTTTTGCAACTGATTCGTAAATAGACCTACAGATGAAGACTTGACCCAAGGCACCGCAAGCTGCGAAGCCCAAAACGTCCTTCCATACTGCTGGGTACTTGGTCATGAATTCGATAGCAGCATTCAGCTCGCCAGCGCTGCCAGCAACGTCCATTCCGAGCCACTCTCCAATTCCAGTAGAGACAAGAGCAGGACTGCCGAGGAGGTACAGAGATGTCACGACGGTGCTCATAATGTTGTTGGCGCACATCATCTGCGGTCCGCTGAACGGGCGGAAGGTCTGGAAGATGTAGTCCTGCGTGCTGTTGGTAAGGCCATCGAAGAGAAGGTTGATGCTCAACAGCAGCAGTCCCCAAGAGACGTTTGCCTCCTCAGATCGGGTGGACTTCTTGTGCTTGCGACCAGAGTGGAGGGTGAAAACGGCAACGCCAGCGGTGACGGCGGCAACGACCAGGTACTTGTAAATGGGGTAGCGCTTCCGGAAGATTGTAATGTGGAGGAACATTACGGGGAGAAGCTTGCAGCTCTTAGCCAGCAAGAAGGTGATGTAGTCGATGTGCGCAAGGCTGGCGTAGCCAAAGGGGCTAGCCAGGCTGTTGGTAATAGCGACGAGCGCGAGCGGACCGAGGATGCGACGCGAGGGAAAGATGGGCGGGATGGCCGCGCCTTTCGGATTCGAGGCCAATAGATAGACGAAGCCGACAGCGGCAGCGAAGAGCGACTGTATGGTGTTGAGGAAAACGGGGAAATGCCAGACTTCTGGTGCGTCGGCCGGGCCGTAAGCCTTTGTCGTCAGCTTTTCTTGGAGGTACGCCCATGTGAGGCTTGTGAAACCAGTTAGCTAGATGAAGGGGAAGGGGATTTCATGGCCAAGTGTGGTAGGCAAAACCTACAAGGAAGCGTAGATGCCAGCAACAGCAATCACAAGCTGAACCAAGCCCGCCTCGCCCTTCCCAGACTCTTGCGCCGCCGACTTTGACGAGGCCGCGTGTCCATTTGTGGCTTTTGTCTCCTTTCCATTGGCCGTCTCCCATGTCGCAGATTGCTTGTTGAAGAACTCGGAGGAAGATTCGCGTTTTACAGCCGGTTGCTTTGTGCGCGCCATGGTTGAAGGCGGAGGAGCGCGTCGTCGGTGTGCGCTAATGACAATTGCGAAATCGTATAGCTGTAATGAGGATAAAAAGGAACGGAATGAAAAGGGGAAAAAATCAGATAAAGAAGATCAGAAGGAGCGAAGGGCCAAGTGCGCTGATTATATATGTGTATGGATGTGTATATGAAAGCGAGAGTTTCAACAGAATTTGAAAGTGACAAGTTGGCATCATCTCGCAACCTGGCGCTCTGACGTCTGGGGAAGGAAGGACCCTGAGACTGGTGGGGTGCACCTGCCGCCTACCGGATGGGAACTTGCCGGTTTGGGTTAGCGGCATTGAGAAGCGCATTGCCGCCAACACCAAATGTTCGAAGGCGAGGAACTGGGATAGTGGCTAAGTGTGTCAGTAGGTAGCCTTTTTATACTACTCCGTATTAATGGCAGACAAGTATTCTTCAGCTTTACCGCTTGGTTGCGGCCGAGTCGGTATAATTCCGCCTTCACAGCGACGAGCAAAGGAACCAAATCACAGTCAAATCAGCTTGCGTTCAATTATATTTCAGTCTCTTGCACAACGACTGACTAGATGCACTATTATCTAGACATTCCCAATCCCAGATCCGTTTCATGCACATAGCATGCTTTTCATGCATGCTACGGGGTATTGCCTGATTCCTGCTCGAAAAAAGAGAAAAGAAAGTCATCATGCACTGTCAGAGACAACAGTGACGGGGATAGAGGGCATTGATGGGAGGTGACGTGTGGGTTAACGACATGTTTACAAATCGGTCGTCGCGCATCGATTGTTAAAGTAAGAGGATTTTGTGTGTTTTTGAGAGCGTAATATTCTTTTTGTTTTTCGTTTTGCTTTTTTTCGGAGTAAAGATGACACAAGGGGGTCGCGGAGCAAGTTGAGAAGAGAGTGATCATGATAGAGCGGCCGCCGAAAAGCGAAGTTGAGCCTTATAATGACATAGCATACGTAAACGGCACTAGTCGTCTCAAGCTACAATTTCGACTCGGTTGTATCGTGTCTTGATTCCGTTAATCTCGGGAGGAGGTGTTGGATAAGAGTGATGTTAATTGATGCAGGCCGGTACGGCCACAGTTTCATGTTTGAGGAGGAAAACAAAGGCGTGCGAGTCGAAAGGTTGAAGTAAGGATAAAAAAAAAATCTGATGAATCTGTATCGTGTCGTATTACAGACACCGAATGAGCCCTGCTCGCGGAGTCGTCGTCTTCGGGTGAAGCTGAGCTACTGTAGCAAAAGCTCAGTGGCATCATAATCGGCGCGAGAATCAACTCACGTAGTAGAGATAGAATTGTTCAGGAAGGCGAGCCAATTGGGATAGAAATGACACGTGAGAAAGCATAACCTGGGGTAAAGAGGGAGAAATGAAAAAAAAGGGGGAGATGAAAGAGAAGAGGTAAAAGGCAGCAAGTAAAAAAAAAAAAAACGAAACAAAACAGGACGGTGGCTGCGTTGAATGCTTTTGGTGATGAACCATAATCATCAAAAATCCTGTCCCTGTTCCAGCGGGGGAAAGAGGAGCCTTGCGGCAAACCAGATCTGGACGCCCTTAATCCGCCAAATCCGGCCCAAATACAGCTCATTCACAAGTGGTACGAGAAACATAAAGCAACAGCCAGTGTGCTCATCATTAGAGAGTTGTTGCCTTACTCTTGGTCTTGCATCTGACTGCGGCGCATCTTCTCAGCCTCCAGGTTCTCATAGAGCAAGAAGAGCGCAGACTCGTTGGCCTTGGCGGTGCCCATAATGGTGAACATACGCTCGCCGGTCTCGTCATGGGGGGCCTAATGCATGAATTGTTAGATGCATATGAATACCAAGGGTGGACATGATTCGTCGAGCCTTACCTTTGCGATAGAGATGCGTGCTCCAGAAGTCTTGCGAATGTCGCTAATCTTGCTGCCGCCACGACCAATGATGCATCCAACCATGTCGGCGGGGATGCTAATGTTCTGAGTTTGGATTTCCTCGCCGTTCTCGTCGTGGGTCGGGGGGCCGCGGTTCGCAGCGTCGGAATCCGAGCGACGGCTGAATGGTCTTGAGCCTCCGTTGCTAAAGTCAGCTCCATTCCCGGTGCGCATCACGCGAGGGCTGCCGTAGTCGCTTCGGCCACCGCCGTTGCCATAGCCGGTGCTACCTAGGCTTCCAGAGCCGGAAGGCTGGGTTCGAACGACAGGGTTATAGAGCACGGTGCCGGTGCCCCGCTGCCAATCATCAACCAAGCACTTGGAAATCTCCCAGATCGCTCGCTGGATACCATCGGGGGTGCCCTGAACTTCAACGATACGCTCAGTCGACTGTGGCAGCATTTCCTTTTGCGCAACCATGCGGACGCCGGAAACGTCCTGGATGTGCTTGATCTTGAGACCTTGCCGGCCGATAATGGTACCCATCTGGTTGTGGGAGATTAGAAGTTTGATGGCTATACAATGTTAGCTAATGCACCTCTTCCTTGTTGCGAGGAGAAGAGATACGTACGATGAGTTCCATTGCCCTGGACGATGCCGCCCATACCAATGGCGGGTGCACCCTCGAGAAGGGCTCGGGCAACGATGGCGTAGGCCCGAGAAATGGCATCACAGCCGCCAGTGATGGTGAGGACCCGATCATGAACGCCCTGGACGACCTTGCTAACACCGGCCTTTACGCCGGTTTCGTCCCGAAGGTCAGCAACATTCTTGCCGCCTTTGCCAATGATAACGCCGGCTTCCTTGGAAGAAACAATGGCGCGCAGAGTCAGCTGAGCCTGGGCATATTCCTCGTCCGTCTTAGGGGCGAGCTCCCCGTCAGGCCCGAGACGTTCGTCCATCTTTAGCTGGTCCAAGGAGTCCACGATGTCACCACCGTTGGACGCAAGCATATCTTGAGAAGAGGACATGACTATTTTGGAATGGTGGTAAGAGAAGAAGGGAGGTGAAAAGATGAGGTGTATGCGACGGAACTTTTGATATCAGGATAGAAAATCAGGAACCGTCCTCAAAACTATCTGTTGAACGTTAGCTCCGAAACCTGTAGCCTATCTTTGAACAGAAGCAGAGCTGCTTCGACTTCAGTGCCGGGTCGCGCATGATGGCGCGCGCATAGCAGGAGCATCTGTGACGCAACTTGCATCGACGCCGTCGCCTGTCCACCGAGAGCAGTAGACGCGGGACCGCACCCGCTCCAGATTTGGAATGCGGCCGAGGTCCCATCATGAAGGGGGGGTGGAAGAAGGAGATGAACTGACCATGTAGTTTTTGAGAAGCAAAGAGCTGCGCGAATGTTGAGAAGAAGAGAGGATGCGAGGGCGTTCGTAGGAAGTCGGCAAAAGGTCGAATGCGTTGCCAGACTCTTTTTTTTGTGTGTGGTGTTGGCAGGGATTTGGCGGGGTCGAGAGGCGAGTGGGCGTAGGAGTGCGAAGGAGCAGCGAGAAACGCGACAGCAACCGATCTTGAAGGCAGGTGGTGCGCAAGAAGATCCGGAGGCTGGAGGTTGGGAGGGAAAATTCTAGGGGGAGGCGAGGGCGTGAGAAAAGGTAGAGGCGGGAAGAGGTGAGGAAGAAAGCGGGTTTGAGAGGAAGAGAAACGGGGATTGAGATTGAGAGGCAAGGTGAGAGAGAGCTCTGGAGGGGGATGGCGCAGAGAGAAAGTCAGGTGGGGAGAGGAGAGGCCAAGGACGAGGGAGAAAACACCGGACACATGGGAAGCCAGGGAGCAGCTCAGAGGGCCATGCAGTGGCAGCGCTAGGCCATGGGCGCTGTTGCTGCTGGAGCTGTCACTGCTGTGGCCACTAACGAGCCCAGTGCGCTGGAGTGTATGGACCTGCTAAACCTAAAAGCAGAAGAGGACCTGATGGGCAGAGAAAAAAAAAAAGCGAAAAAATCGGAGACGCTGATGCGGCGGGGGGAGGTCAGGAACGGCCACGCTCGCGGGTGGCGATGATGTATAGCCCGGCAGTATTTGGCAGTCGGGGTACATGAGTTTCTGTGCTCCGCCTCGACACACCACCTATGGGCTTCAAGCTTCTTTGCCGGGTGGACCTGTGTGGCAGGTATCTGCAAGAGGCTGTACGGAGTACTTGACAGTACCTGACAAATACCTTGGCGTTCATCTGGCTGCATGCTTCCAGAGAGGTACGGCAGGGTCCTTGTTTGGTATTCTCAGCCACGCGATGCCAACTTTTCCCAGCGAGTCTAGGCCTGCTTGCCTAAAGCGGAAATGCGAGAACAGCGTCTCCCAGATCTCGGTAAAAACACGAGGGCTTCCTGTTCCTCACCCGTCCCCAGTACCTTCTGAGGTACGTTAATAGGACGTGCTGCCTACCTTGTTATTACTGGCATCACCATATCTACCTCCAAGTAGACACCTGCCGGCTTATACAAAAGTACCAAGCTGTCCGCTGTCAGGTTAGGAGTACTTGCTTGGTATCAATTATGAGAAGGGCGACGTACCAGACTCAATACAACCACACCGACTGCATAGGTCCTCAGCAGCGGATCGGGAAAACGACCAGTTATCCGGATGGTGTCTTATATAGATTATGCAGTACAGCGCCCACAGCAATTGTTGAGCTCTCACGCCCAGTCTGATATATTGCTGGGCAGCATGTGTAAATTCCCAAACCCACGGATGGTACACCCCTTCCACACTGATATGACTGACATGAGACCTTGAGCCAAGAGCAAGGCAGAGCTCACCACATTGCGGCAGATTGACGCATCATCATTCGTCCCAATATCGCCGAGTACCTATGTAGCTTACTGCCATGTCCACCTGGTAGGTTTTCTGGGATGCATAAAGAGGTGCCCTCGCTAGTTCGCCGATGTGACTTGCGGTTGCCGACATCCAACGAGATCCCGGTTCCCATACCTTGACATTCATGCAATGTACTGCGGTGCAGTTCGTAGTGGCATTCCAGCCCCTCTTGTCCAGTCGCATGTGTGAATTTTTGGCTCAATCAGCGTTGAGACTTGTTTAGCTACTGCTCCCTTATGTGGACTGAGCGGTGGGAGCTATATAAGCCACCAGTAACGGCTGCAGTAGCTACACCAAGCATATCGTTGTGCCGCCAACACTACGCCTGTCGTCGAGAACGTGCATGAGAGACGGTGACTTGGTCTCAACAATGACGATACGAAAGGCCCATGGCAATCAAGGGAACCTACCACAGTCTGGAATACTATCTTTACCTGAGGACGCATAATAATGTCGGCTGAGGGATGAAATCCTGAGTGGTAGATGTTGCCCTCATCCTCTGGCAGTTCCTGGATGCGCTCATTCATCTTCTCTTTTCGGATACTAGGGAAAATTACCTGCCGTAGCATCTAGTAGCCGATACTTTTGCATAGATTCTGCTATGTTACTGCGCTACATTAAAAAAAAAAAAAAAACCAAATGCCATTCTATTATCAAGTAAGTCAAGGCAAACTAAACTAAGTCCAATGCTTTATCCTTTATCATATACTTTAAGTCTTCATTGTATAGTAGTATATCTATATTCCTTTAATCTATATATCTCTTATATCTAACAACAGACGGTTTTGTAATGATGTAGTGTACTCTTTGAATAACTCCTTTACCTCTTGGCCGAAAAGCCCAATCCAGAAAACCTCCTCGGCATACTTGTGCTGTCTTAGCTTTTTATTAACTCGCCGAACAATACCATGGCCGAAACGCTGTTCAAGATATTCAAGAAAGTAGGCTGTATGCTGGTACCTGGCATCCCAGTCCTCTTTGATCTTCTGCTTCCAGTGCGGGGTGATACTTCAAGTGCCTGTTTATTGGGGTTCTCCCTTTGTCTACCTGCCTGAGGGCCAACCTTCAGTAGTAGTAGTAGTACCTGTGGGTAGTTAATTCCAAATAACCGTGCAATGTTGCGTTACATTAGGTGTACTTGGCTTCTTGGCCCCCTGCCCCATCACATCACCATGGGACGATGTCGGCCGGCAGAGGCAGCTAACCCGCAATCTCCGGGATTGTCTTTTGACACAAACCTGCCTGAAACCTCAGTGGGAGTGGACTCTTCTAGTGTGTGTCATAAGGCAATCTTTGGTGTCAAAGTACAAGAATTCGAGCCAGGTCTATCGATGTCACCCGTCTTAATTTCTTATTTCTAGGCAATGTACGGAGTGCGCCTCTAGCATTCACGGTTATATGTAGTCCGCAATCTTAATTTGTATTATGATGCTTCCTCGTGGATACGAGAAGGTAGGTACCTATGATTACCTTACACCATCTATCTTTTCCAACTTCAATAACTGCCATCTGTGCCTTGCGAGGCAGTACATGCTCCAGATATTTCCGTAATTACATCTAAAAATTGAACAATGTATATATGCATCAACGCTGTCGCAACTTCTGCTCGTGCTCTACCCAAAAATTCTTGCAAGCTCTGTGGCCCCAGTGCTCAACCCACCACTCTCCAAAGCTGTCCTCGACATCATAGTCAACCTTGGATACTCTCTCTTCTCGCTTCAGCCCGCATATTATACATGGCTTCGGCCCTGTCGGCACCATTTTGGCTGTTTGAACAAGCATGTTCTCGCTCAGCTCAGGGACCCTGAGGCTGAGCTTGCCTTCGGCGTTGGTGGCTGCAACGGCAGACCGCAGGCGTCCGACATATTCACGCCAAACAGCGACTACATCTGCCGCCTCCCTGTCTTCTCGAGCCGACTGGGTCTTGTCTACGCCTGCAAGCTTCATGCCCTTACTGCCAGCAGCCGATATTGACATACTCTTGGCCAGGATCTTATCTCGGTGCCACCTGTGTTTGCGACCTGCAATCACTCTGGCAGCAGTGGCGGCAAGCAGAATGTACCCCTGGAGGAAATGGATTGCTTTTGGATTAGAAAGTACTTGCTGCTTTATGGAGGCACTATGACCGGATATTGGCTTGAAGAAGACACTCGCTGAACTAAAGAGACTAGGGAACGCGGATAAGATGACGGATGGCGGTGGAACGTTGGTAGGAGGGGGGTCATCATCGCTTCCCTTTATGGCATCAGATTCACCATCGCCGGCGCCCCAATCCCAGCTCTCAGCCTGATCAGTGCCGGGAACATCATCTTTCGCATTCCCAGCTACGTTGGGAGTATCATCCCAAGCATCCCAATCGTCATCGAATTTCTTGGCACCAGATGACTTCGCTCCACGATTAACTGCTGGCCATGCAGTAACTGGCGTCCTTGATTTTGGGACATCGCGTTTCTTCTTGGCTGCCTCAACAGCGGTTACATTTGTCTTAATTTCGAGATCTGGGAATGGGTTTCGTTCCTGAAACGAAGGCGACTTTGGTGGGTTCGGAAGCGTGGATGACGCGGCCCCAAAGCTCAGTGCTCCTAGGAGTTGGGGAGGGGGCTGCTTCTGAGTAGATTTCTTAGCCGGCTGCTGCACCGGGGGGTCATCGAGAGAGAGCAGATCTAGCAACGGCGCAGGGTTGACAGGAGATGCCGACATAGAGGTAGCGCTTTGTTTCGGCTGCATCGGGGCCGGTGCCACCGCTTCAAAATCACCAAAGTCATCCTCATCCTCATCGACCTCCGGTGCCTGGAGCTCAAAATCGTCGGCATCAAAGAGGACGTTGGGATCCCTCGGTGTCGACTTCATGGAATACCTTGGAGGACTTTGCACCGCGTTCCATGAAGAGCTGCTCTCTTCGGGCTTTGGTTTTGAATTCCAATCCAGCTTCGGTTGGATATCGACTAATGTATTGGTCATAATATCAATGGTAGGAGCCCGGACAGGCCTGTTTCTTATTTCGGGCTCCTTGGGAGGAGCCGAAAACGCTCCAAATGGATCAGAAGGCTGGCCGAAAGTAGATACCGCCGGAGTAGGCTGTGCCGTCTCAAAATCTCCCCAGCCATCGTCGTCAACGTCGTTCAGTGCCTGTGATGCTGGCGTGGTCTGTGGCAGTGACAATGCCGGCCCCGTTGCCCAGCTACCAGTTCCGCTCGGCTGAGATGCGATTGAGGGCCATTGTTCAATTGGTGAGGCTGTTGCTGTCGTAAAATCGTTGAAGCCAAAACTGAAGGGGGCCTTTGCCACAGGGTTATTCTGTTGGTCAGTCGCGGCGGATGAAACGGGTGGCGGTGGTTGTTGTTGTTGAGGTGGCGGATTGCTATTAGCAAACTCGGCAAACAGATCAGCCGACATGCTGGCGGATGTCAAGACGCATGCTATTTGTTAACGGTGAGAAGGGCCAAACAGAAATAAGACAAGGCCGAAGAAGACCTGCTTCTTGGTCACGCTGCAGAGATGGAAAGCTTCAATCAGGTTGTTATGTAGTAATGAGAGCAGGTGTGGAGTTAAGCGGAGGACACGGCCTCGCCAGTGAATGTTTGGAAGCTGAGCGCGAGTATTGGAACATATGGACCCAGGGCCTAGCCTTGCTAGCCTTGAGCATTGCAGGTGCCTTTTAGGGGTGCGGCACTGGCATGCCGGAGCAGGGATATAGCGCTAGCCCCTCGCCTACAGCGATCCAAGGTAGCTGAGTATGCATGTACCTGTACATTCAAGTTGGCCATAGGTGCGGGGCTATGGCGGTGCTTCCGCAGTACATCAATCCTCTCACTCTCTCAGCTCGGCATTGAGAGAGTAATCTTGGGCTGCAGTCTCGTCGCAATACTTATTAACCTGGCCCTCCCAATGAGGAGATAGAGACTCATCTTGGAGCTGAAACTGAGTGTATCATGTCAATAAGGCCGATCGCCTAGCCCTACTCATCAGAACCGTCACCAGGATGAGATCGCTCGCAGAGACGCAGTGAGTGATAACCTGAAGTCTCACAACGGGATGTTGAAGGCTGACAACCAACTCCTTGGGAAGAGCGAGATGGCAGGCAACTCAAGCACACTGCGCCAGCGTCGATGACTTGCAAAATGCCGTCCGGCATAACGGCCCCTCAAGCCCTTGCTTATCGGGCTGCCGCTCTGTCTGCTGGAAGGTGAGTTTGCGTATCAAATGTGTCTGCAGATAGTGGCCTGATGTTGATATACCGCGTAAAGATCTTTCTTTTATCCAAGGATGGAGATGGCTCTGAGTCAAGCTGGCCTCAGATCCTCAGCGAGAAGCGGGAGCTATATAGCGAACGATGTGATCACTTTCTCAAATTCATAAAACATCCTGAAGCTCTCACGGAGCTCACCATCGACCCCTTGGCGGACGATCCCAAGGTTAGTATAAACCTCCTGCCTAGACAGGCGCTCAACAAACTCTGACATATCCAAGTCTCCTTGGAATACTGTCCGCGAAGACGAAGTTATCAGAGCGGAAATCCTGCAAGACGTGCAGAGGCTTCCGGATGAGGCAACATATCATGAAGATTATATGCAGCGCATGATTTTGGATATCCTGTTCATCTACTGCAAGGTAAATCCGAGTAGGGGTGGCTATCGCCAGGGTATGCACGAACTCTTAGCCCCGATACTGCATGTCGTCGAACAGGATGCTCTCGATCGCGCATCAATCTCCGCCGATGATGACGAAAATGACCTTGAGGAGCTGATGCTCACAACCATCGACTCATCGTATGTTGAACATGACGCCTTCGTCTTATTTTCGCAGTTGATGGAGAATGCCCAATCTTTCTACGAAGTTACAGATGTGCCAACCCCAAATCAATCGGTTGATGGTCCATCGCAACCTCGGTTTCCTGAGCAAAGCTCCGCCATTGTCGAGCGCAGCAAGTTCATTCATGAAGTCTGCTTACAAAAGATTGATCCCGAATTGGCAGCACATCTCACAAGTGTAGAGGTACTTCCTCAAATATTCTTGATGTGAGCAAGACTACTCATTTTCATGTTTATGAACGGCTCTTATCCTATATGTTGATACTAATTGGATCAACAGCCGCTGGATCCGACTTCTTTTCAGCAGAGAATTTCCATTCAACCATTCCCTTGTTCTTTGGGATACCATCTTCGCCGTCGACCCTTCATTAGAGCTGATAGACCTCATTTGCTGTGCCATGCTGCTGCGTATCCGTTGGCAACGTGAGCACCCCTCTGCTTGCTTATTCTAACCCACCATCCTAATCTGTTGATCTAGTGCTAGAGTCCGACTACTCTGTTTGCCTACAACTGCTTCTAAAGTACCCACCCCCCAGTCAATTACACGGACCACATACATTCGTTGATGATGCCCTTTATCTCCGTGACCACATGAATGCATCCGGGGGAGCAACCTTGATCAAGAAGTATTCGGGGAAGCTTCCCAAGATCCCAAAGAGCCCCGAGCCTTCTGATGAATCTCCCAGCTCCCCCTTGCCTGGATTTGATTCAATACGCAAAAAGGGCTTTGGAATGAGGTCGCCGATCCGCTCACCGTCCAAATTTCTTCAGCAGCAGGGTGGGGTGGAGAACATGATCCAAGGTGTGCTGGAGAAAAGCGAAAAGCTTGGAATCAACCAAGCGGTAAGGGATGCCGTTGGAGAAATTAAACGAAATATGCAAGGCTTAAACGAAGGCCTCTCTTCGCCATACCCGAGAGTCGTCCTGGCGGATGATGGTGTGGCCAGGGCATTGGCTGCTATGGAAAGACGAAACCAGCAACTGGCAAGCCTTCTCGATGAGACCGTCACCAATCTCAGGGCTCTGTCATTGTCGAATCTCGAAGACAAAGCTAAAAGCATTGAAACGATAGAAATTGCTGCGGCTAAAATCCAATTTGTGCAAATATATCTACAGGACGCTTCCATGGATATTCCAACAATAAACTCCCACGCTACCCAAGAGGCCCAAGCTGTGGTTGAGAAGAGAGAGGAGAAGGAAATCAAGAAAGCTCGGCCTATTGAAAAAGAGAACCAGCCACTATCACCCAAATCTTCTGTTACAAACGTGTCCACACCAAATCCAGCGAAAACTGCGCCAGTACTGGACGAAGTCAAGAAACCTGCAAAAAGCAGTGACCCCCTATCCGATATCACAAGCGCCGCAAGCAATGACGCCAAGATAGAAAACGTATCGAGCGAGGACCAGCCCAAGGTTCGGCCGGCTGCCCCCATACCTGCCAGATCGACTATAGCACAGTCTTCATTCTCATGGATGCTGGAGCCTGAAGAGTCCGGACCACCCCAAACTCCTCCAGCAGGCAGGCCACCCGCGGCTCAACAGAGGAGACGCGGGAATAACGCTAGCCGCGAAAAGAACGCGTTTCTGTTTGGGGACGTGACGTCAGAGGTGGACGAAAGAGATCCTCTTGGATCTGGCGACATTTTTGGCATGGAACCTATTCAGAGTTTACAGAGAGCGAAGGGGAAATAATGATATGACATGAGATACTCATTTACAGTTCACGTTTCATATAGGAATATGAGCGAATGATTGATTTTCTTCAAGTGGCACATGATCAATTGATCTATTCCTCCCCATTCGGGTATGTGGTAGTCAAGCAGCTGCCTTTGATAGGTTGATTATGGGTTATTCTTGATTGGGCACAATATCATCTTACATATACTATTACAATGGTTGAAAAGAGAAGAGTCCAAAAAAGGGGTTCAAAATCACACTTCTTTAATGAGCAGCCATATATATGCCAATGAGGTAAACTTTTTTTTTTTTTTAAATTCTGAATCCTATATAACCAACTAGTCGACCAAGGCCTTTTGCTGCGAATTCAGAGCCATCCACAGTTCCAGCTACACAACCAGCCAAAGAGAGAAAACAGGATCTCTGCCACTTAGAAGACAAGCTTTTGTTTTTGTTTTTGTTTGACGGATCAGCAGCCGTTTATGCCAGGTTGGCGTTGATGAAGCTGATGAAGTTGCCGAGTCTGGTGTAGACACCAGGGAAGCCGGCCTCAGCACAACCGTTGCCCCAAGAAACAACACCAATGAGAGTACCGCTGGCATCGACGATGGGGCCGCCGCTGTCGCCGGAGCAGGAGTCCTTGCCGCCCTGGGTAAGACCGGCGCAGAACATGTTGTTGGTGACGCCACCGCTGTAGTCGGAGTTGCAAGTGGTGCGAGAGACAACGGGGACGGAGACCTTGAGGAGTCTGGCGGGGAGAGTGTTGGAGTTCTCGTTGGTGGTTCCCCTATAGAGCAATTAGCGCCGATTGTCTCAACAAAGAGGATCTCAATGAAGCTCAAAGATAGAGGATGTGCTTACCAGCCAGCGGTGGTCACGGTAGAACCGGAAGCAGGGTCATTGCCGGAGGCAGTCAGCTTGGCGTAGCCGATGGTAGAGCTGGCGGCAATGGGGCTGGACAAGTGCCAGACGGCAACGTCGAAGTCGGGGATGCCGCCGCTGCGGACAACGTAGTTGGGGTGCACAATGATTTGTGAGACACCGACCTGAGTGCCACCAGAAGCCCAAGTCTGTAGCAAAGTCTAATTAGCGTCACATCTTTTGCGTGCGTATCTGATAAGAAGCAGTCTCCAGCAGGGGTGACAAACCCCCCTTGCCTGACACAATACTCGTGATATCGAGGCTAGTTATTCGAGGGGAAGATCAACTTACAAGAGTGCCAGCGCGGACCTTGACCGATGAGGCCGAGGTGTCAACGGAGCAGTGGCCGGCAGTGACGACGGTCCTGGAGTTGACCAGAACACCACCGCAGAAGTGGCCGTTGGAGTTGGACAGAGAGACAATGTAAGGGAACTCGCCGAGGGCAGCGGAAGTTCCTCCGACGATGTCAGCGCCACGAGGCTGAATGGCTGCTCCCAGGGCGAGGGCGGGCAGCATAAGAGCTGAAACAAGAGCGGAAACGGGAGCCATTGCGAACAAGGAGCTTTTGAGTCTTCTGAGATGGAGAGAAGCGGGCTTCGAGATGTGAGTTTTCGAGTGGTGAGCTGTGATGAATCTCCAAAACGAAACGAAGGGGAACGCATCCCCTATTTATGTACAATTCAACTCATTAAGGCAGACGGGCTAATCGACTACATCATCTAGCCCACGACGTGGTTTTGCCCAAGCCATTCGCTTAGACGCTCAACAGCTCCCCAATCGTATACCGAAGCCCCCAGCAACCAATCCCATGGCATAAACCCCAATTCCCATCTCCTTCCTAATGGGAGACTGCAATAGAGTCCGATTGCTAGGGCTCGCAAAAGATCCAAGCTGAGAGAAGAAGAAGCCGGAAACAGAAGGCGACGGTGATGGCATCGCACGACGAGGACCTCTTACTGGCTGGATACCTTGCAAGGCCGTGCATGCGGACAGAGAAGTCCAGGCCAGGATCCCGGCGGCGGGCAGGAAAACGGGCTGGACAAGGCCAGGCAGAACAACAACAACTACAGCAGATGCCAGCCCGCTGAGGAGAATCACGACTACGAGATAAGCGCCTCGACGATGCTACGCGGCTCCGACTCCATGTGCGGCGTCGAGGACGATCGGCCGGCTCCGGCAGTTTCGAGGCAAAACAGCCTGCCGTATCAGTAACTTGCTTCCGAGCCCGATCTTTGGTTGAGATGGCCTGGAGGAATCTCGCACGCCTTGCGACCTTCTGGATTGAGCCGCCAAGACCGTCTAAGCTTGTTAAAAAGCATGTCCTGCGAGGTTTGCGAGGCGCCTCTGGAGTCGCAGCTGCAGCGTGGCGTCGCGATAAAGCCCCCGGGAGCCAAAGTGGCGCGGGGTAAATTGCCCCGACGTCAAGTCAGACAGAAAACGCTCCGGGGGGCCGGGTAGCGTGTACATGCGAGATTCGGAGGTGACAGGTGAGCAATCCATGTACAAGTAACTCCTACGCTCCTACGCTCCTACGCTCTGATAGGGACATTGGACCTATCCAGCAGGTACAAGGTATAACGGCACACAGCTCCCAGGCACCCAAAGATACCGCGCAGCAGGTCCTACCTTGTGGCGCTGGCAGCAGCCTATTGCTGCGCCTATTCCCGCAGGGCCTTGCAGCCTATAGCAGGAGGCACAGCAAATGGGCAGCCCAGAAGAGCTTGAAAAGTACCGGGCGTCTTCCCAACTACCAGGACGCTACGGTAGTGGGCACCTAATTAGGCAACTAGAAATCGGCGCGAGCTCGAGAGATTATACGGACTGCCGCATGTCGATGTAAAAATAAACAACAAGAGATAGCACGCAGCCAGAAGTACCTTTGCCTTTGCCCTTTCGTGTAAGCGGTGCCGACTGACGCCACTTCGCTAAGGCGGGCGTGCGGCAATTAGCCTACATGTAGTACAATGTTTACCATTGAAGCATAATATTAAGATTACTGACCCTTTTTTGTTTATTATGTGGTCTGGATACAGAGTACTACGGGTAGCAGTTACGTAGGAAAACGAAGCCCGCTGCGTCGTCGTCGCCATTCTCTCAAGCGCCGAAGTTCGGAAGGGCCTCGGAGGTCCCCAGCCAGAAACCCCGGCCAGGCATTGCGCAATCGCGCAGGAAAAGGCAGAAACAAAATGGCAATTTCAAGCGTCAGGGTTACATGTACGATGGTGCATCGTGGCGGGCGCTTGTGCCGGATCCAATGCTCGCCAAGACTCGCGCCCTTCCCTTGCCCGGCAGCAAAGAGGGCTGGGGAGCTGTTCGAGGCGCAATTGCTTGGCGAGGGCCCGTAGTCTGCTGCGCTTTTGACGATCTGCTGCTGAAAATGGGGTAGCTCGATGGCGGCCTTCGGGGGAATGGGGGAGACTGAAGCAGCATTGAGCTTGGACCAGGAAGGCTTGATGGGGCCATCGCCGAGCTCGCTCACAGGTTTGCTTGTGATTATCTGAGCCTGTTTATCGCGGTGGTATTGGGCCGTTTTGGTGAAGAATAAACAATTAGTCATGGGCTACCGCTGCTGAGATGATAAAGGCGAAAATAACCCATGGTGGGCTTTCCTTATCTAATGGATCTCGCCATCGTTTATGATACGATCTGGGCATATATATACAGGCTCTGCATGGTCTGGGCGTAATGAAACCTTTCATCTCTTTCCTCTTCCTTTCCTTTCCTTCCCTTTCATTTGCCCTTTTGCTTGCTTGCATGTGCCTCTCTACCTCTTCAGGGACTTCTCCCTCACCCAAAACGTAGCAATGAAGCACGCAAGACCAAACAAGAATGACGGGACAAAGGCCCCAATCGTAGCAATCTGGTAACTCGAGCGTACCTGTTCAGCCAGCAACGGCGGCAGCTCTTTGATGATGTCCAGACTCTGGCGCACCTTTTCCTCAATCTGGCTGGCCTCGTCCCCTAAGCGAGAAGCAAGCTGCGTTCTGAGAACCTGCTGTAGGACGGCTGAGCTGACGCCAACGCCGATGCTGGAGCCAAGAGAGCGGAAAAGATAGGAACAGGCGGTGGCCACTGCGGTGTCCTCCGCGGCTGCGTTGGCGAGAAGTGCAATGAGGATAGTAGTGATGCCTTCAAGTGAGGAGTTTTTCATCCATGTTAGTAGAGAGCGTGGGGGCGGGGTGAAAGGAGATTGAAACATACCACCTCCGTTGCCAATAGCCGTGAGGATGAATCCGGCGTTGGTTCCAAAAAGCGAGCGATACCATACTGAAACGATCAGGGGTACCATTGCGAGGAACAGGGTGCCGAAGCTAATGACTGTTGGCCAGTAGAACTTCCCTGTCCTCTTAATGACCCAGCCGCCCGCAAGTGATGCCAACACACCAGCTATCGTCCCAGGCACAAGCATGGAGCCGCTCGCCGTGGCGCTAAGGCCTTCGACGGCCTGGAAATATAACGGCACGAAGAACATGACGCCCATCCCGCCCGCCATGCCAAACATGTTGACTATATAACAAGGGAGCATGTCCCGATTGAGGATGACGTGACCTGGGGCGAACGGGTGCTTGGCAATCTTCATCTCGACGAAGAGGAACAGGGAAAAGAAGACGGGCGTTAGGCTGAGGGCGACGATGGTGATGCGATGGGACCACCCAAGGTTCGGCCCGGAGTCTAGGCCAGTTAGGAGGGAAACAACAGCCAGGACAAGGGTGAAGGCGCCTAGGAAATCGATCTGGCGAACTTTTGCAGCCCAGTGGTCCTTTGAGGGAGGTTCGATGTCGAGGATGAAATATACCGAAACAGAAGCTACCAAGCATAGCGGTGCCTGAATCATGAATGACCTTGTTTCCCCAGCTCGTGTTAGTCAAGACCCAGCCGTTTTCAGAAGCCATGTCGTGGATCAACCTCACCATCGCCATCCAAGAGAATCGGCGAAAAGCCCTCCCAAAGGACCCCCCGTAGCCGTCCCGGCAGCATATATCACATTGATGTAGCCCTGCCAAACGCCGCGCTCTTGCAACGGGATAATGTCAGAGAAGAGAATCGACGTGACCGAGCTCATTCCTCCACCGCCGATACCAGCAAATGCTCTAGCAAGGCACAGCTGTGTCATGCTCTGGGCCAGGCCGCACCCCAGGCAGCCGATGCCGAAGATGGCGTATGCAAACAAGAGGCATGCTTTTCGGCCGAAAATGTCGCTGAGCTTGCCGAAGAGAGGCTGGAAGCTTGTAAGAGTGAGGAAGTACCTGTAACGTGCGTCAGAATCTTGAACCATCTCATGCTGGGGGGGTTCGCGCTTACGCCGTGGCAATCCAGCTGGTATTGTTCAACGCATTGAGCTCGCTACCGATCTTGGCATATGTTGCAACAGCAAGTAACTGGTCAACAGCCACGAGATAGACCTAGATGACGCAAATAGTTAATCAATGAAAGGGAAAATGTCCTTTGAAGAGCTAGTTGGATGGGATGAATATTTACTCCAACTCCAATGGCAGGGAGCAAAAGGTGTATTTTGTCAGCCATGGGATGTTTCTTCTGCCCCCTCGCCACGTCCACGCCGCCATCTTCGGCATCGTTTCCATCAACTAGGACGCCATTCCCGGGAAGAGGCTGAGAAAGAAGTGGCGACGTCTCTGTTGGAGGAGCAGTTGCCAGAGACCCTTCCCTGTTGGAGCTACGCGAACTCATCTTGACAGGAGATGACCCAGTTGCAACAAACCCGGATGCTCCGATAACTATAGCCTTACTCCTGGAGAATTACAGCTAGTATCCCGATAGAGGCAAGGCCGTGAGTTGCAGAGTCGTAGCGATAACAGCACGTTATACCGGGAGGCTCAGCTGCCGGTGTGGGATGCGTATAGTCAAGCTGCCACGCAAACAATCGGTGAACTGCGTCGAGATGTAAATTGCCGAGTGAGTCACCCACCTGGGCCTCATTTAGCCAGGGGCCTTCTTATATTAGCGCATTTTCTTGTCATCCCAAGGGCGTTTCCTTTGAGAAAAACAAGTATATCCAAACAAAACAAAATCTTGAGTGAACATGGTAAATATATCACTAGCGATAGGCCAATCTGTAGCCTATTGAGGATATTAGAAATACTTTCGCTGAATAACACAATCGAATATCGCGTTTAGTATCCGATTATAGCTTCGGGCTGTCTCGTATCATTTCGTATTAAGTAAGGGGTGGTATAAGCCGCAGTTGGGCGGTGAATGCTGTTCAACATGGATATCAAGAAGAGCGCGAGAACACCATATGAGGCGATGGGCTGCTAAAGGTGCTTAACCGATAGAGCATACAGCAAAGCTAAGCGGTCATAACAGTTGCAGTCAATAGGCCCAGCAGATATACTCTCAGTCAAAAGTGTGTGCAAGATCTAACAAAGCATGTGGAGCGCGTGCAATAATGCTCCGTGCATGGCTTACGCACTCCGCAAAGCTTCTTCGATAAAATCTGGGGGTGGCTGAAATGGGCCTAAATGAGCACTCGAACAAGCGACCCTCTGGCATTGATGGGACGCGATGCGTGTCAGATCCTTCCAGCCGCCTCGTCTGAAATCCTGCTATTGTCTTGTCTCAGACTGGCGAGGCTGGCTGAGTCAATTTTTTTTTTTTTTGCAATGGGAGCACTCAGACGAATTAAATCAAGCCAACCAAACCCATTTCAGACCAGCAGAGTATGGCGTATTAAGAACTGCGAGATAATGCGAGCTCATTACTTGGTAGGTGGCAGGCGTGGTCCCGGGTAGGCCGAGTTTACAGGCATACTCAAAGGCATAATTGCAGGCGTATTTCGTACTGCAAAGGCAAGGTCCTATACCTCTTTACATCAGCAATACTAGACCACAGTCCAATTATCCTGTAATATTGCAGCACCTGTCCTGTTGAACACGACTTTTACACCAATACTCATGTATCTTGGACCCCGGGACAATTTATAATGGCATCAACAAAGCCCGAGTTTTGGGCAGACTACCAATTTCATTCTCCAATTTCATTTAGTGTTGATAACTCAGGTGTCGTATTTTGTTCCCGCTGGCCAGAACCAAAGTCCGTGACCTGCATCAATGAGGAGGATCTGGGCTTGCAGTAGCCCGATAAGGAGTATGTGATCGTGTTGACGTATGATGAGAGCGGCACCATAAACACTTCAGAGGCCACCGTCAGGCAGATATGCTCGAGCTGGAGCTTACCGGCAGCGAGCGCAAATGCCCTTTTCTCTCGCGCTGGTGTCTACGGGCTTCACTCGGAGCCCATCAACATGTTGTCCTGCGTCTGGTATCAACTGGTGACACCAGTGGTCTCTTCGAATAGAGTTGGCACTGGGAAAAAGCTGCAGATTTGTCACGTCCTGAATAACGAGACCCGAACAGCTCAAACACTCGTCATCAGCCCAAAATCTCTGGAGACAACAGTCCTCCAAGAACTAAAAACACACGTTACAGAAAATGGCCGGACCAAGGGGACGCTGCTGTTGCCTGGATGGTTCACGGCCCATCTGGTGCTGGCAACTATGGTCGAGCGCCGAGCCGCCACAGAACATTTTATGCGATTGCGAGCAAGTGCAGCTAGCGCAGTAAGTTTTCCCTTTGGCAGAGTTGTCGGAGTCTACCTATTAAAGATGGAAAAAAGCATGGTCAAGCAACTAGGAGTATTGATGGTGCGCTTGATGCCGAGTGTTTGAAGAACTGCAACAATGCACTCGAATCGATTGAGCATTTTAAAGCGGAGATGGAACATGACAGACAAATTTTGCATCGCCTGAAACTATATCCAGCTGATTTGAGAACTGGCCAGTTCTTGGGGAGTCAAACACTCTCTCATGGGGTGCAAAATGTTATCAATGACATCGGCACAATCGTCCAGTCTTTGGAGTATTTCAAACGCAGCATACTCAGCGTCAGACATACTGTGAGCAAGTACCTGATATAAAAAACAGTTTATATCCATGGCTGTTATACTGAAAGCCTCGCCACAGCTCCTACACTCAATGGAAATTCGCAACGCGACATATATGCGACAAAACACTATCGCTCTTCGCAGGCTTGCAACCCAGTCGCGAATCGAATCAGAGCATATGAAGTAACAATCAGAGTTGGCAGCAAAGAATACTGCAATAGCGACGCGGATTGCAGTCCTGACCATGTTATACCTGCCCCCTACCTTCATCGCAGTAAGGGGTTGCCAAGCATTTCTTGGATCATGGCATCATGTCATTTAGCTAACAAGATTACCAGGCCGTGTTTAGCACACCGTTTCTGCAGCTGGACGACAGCTTGCAGTCCAAGGCAGTCACCAAAATATGGGTGTACATTGTTTCGTCGTTGATTTTTACCTTGATAACATTGATAAGCTATGTATACTGGTTCCCAGCGGGGAGTCACGAAGATTTTTCCTCCAACAATGGCTCTACGTTGGGCGGACAGTCCTCAAGTGCAGAGGATATTAAGCTTCACGACCTCGACGACGCACTGCTTGAACCAACACCGTTTGTCGCTCCTGCAATGAAGGACTTGGAGAGCGCATTAAAGAAGATTTTGTCCTCAAGGTATCCTATTAACCGTGGAGGATCTAACACTGGTGGTGCTACCGATAGCCCTGACGAAAAGGTAGACGCGACGTTTGATACGCCAAGGAGTCTGACAGAAGGGGCAGACCTGCTCCAATGAATCCGACAAGACATTTCTGCCCCCCTGCCAGCATTCTGCTACCTACATTGAAGTATTGTATTGCATTCACGGAGCTCTATCCAGCCAGCGTGGCACGTTTTAGCATCCGTTTATCCCTGCTGTGTCACAATCAGCCCGTGCGCATGCAGCTTTCCTCCTCCACATGCGGGGAGCCCGCAACGTTATTTATTGGCGCTGGCATTCCCATCGCTTTGGGGTGGGTTTTATTTGAAACTAGTGACAATGTTAGACCGAACGTTTATGCATTTGCTTATTATCTCTTATTCTTTTACTTTTTCTTTTTTTCTCGGCTGGTGAAGAGGTCTGATTGCTATTGGCAGCCCCTATGCTGGCTTGACTGGCGGCCTCATGCAGCGACTGCTGTGCCGTTAAAGACTCCCGTCCGTATGCGGTCAAGTAGCGACCTACAGCAGCTCTTCAGGCTGCTAGTGCCATCAAATGGTGGCGCAAGCTGGCGAGTGGCGTCAAGACATTTGTCTCGGCCCTCTCAGCCACCGCGCCGAATGGATGGATGCTTGTCCAGCTGTGGTTGTCATCCTGTATTGTTTCCTCTGCCGCTTAATATCTAGATGGCGAGAAACCGGGCAGGGAGAATCGCACCTTGCGCTCACACCTTTCGGCGCTTTAACTCATGACGTCGTGGCGCCTCCAAGAGGCGTCATTAATGCGATTGAGCGTATACGAGAGTGGTTGACACGGCCGTCATCAGTGGCAGATCACCCAATTATGGGGTTAGTAGGTTGTCGCAACTCCAACCTGCTACTGTACAAGTCATTGGATTGAATGCTCAAGTCTCGCCCGCCAAGCACTCGGTAGACGTAATACCAGCAGTGACAACGGCAATTGACGTTGAGGGCCCTGCCAAGCTGCAAGCTGGCAAAAGCTGCGACGCTGCCTTGGATTGCAGATTTGAATCCTTGCGCTCGCGAGCGATGCATTCCGTGCCAATGACGACGCACAGATTCTGCAAATATGCGGGACAATGCAGCGGCCCCCCGCCAAGGCGCCACCGGCCAGGGCCCTTCAGCCCCATCCACAGATGCCCGTTTCATCGTCCTGGCTCCCGCGACTGGCTGGCCCGAGTTGTATTAGCCAGGGCCTCCCTCGGAATCTAAAACAACCTAAGGCGACCTCCTCGTCTCAGCATTTCCTCTCATGGACTGCCAATTCTTGCCAATGCGCACTCACCAGAGCTGTGAAAAGACTGACTCCAACTGCCAGCCGTGAGCCACACAGGGGCGCCGCACTGCGAATCGTCTCAAGATACGGAGTAGCGCAAGCACTCTGTCCAGGAAGCCCTGCTGGGGACTCTGTGGTCAATCCCCCGCCGTCTCGACCGGTTTGGCTTGCCTTTTTCGCCTTTGTTGATTTCTCTTGTGTGTTATCCGTTGAGCCACAATGTCGCGGCGAGCCGATCTTTCAGTCCCTAAAAGCGGCGCATCCCGCTTCTCAAAAGCGCTGCCCACTGTCCCCGGACTAGACGACTACGACGACGACGATAGCGAGAGCAACATTGGTAGTAGTAATAATAATCATAATCGAAACAACAGCGAGTACAACCTTCCGGCAAGAACGTCTTCGCTGGCATCGCCGCCGCCGACCAAGAACCTCCCCCTTCCTCCCCTGCCTCCTCAGCCGCCGACAAAGACGCTGCCAGCAACACCGCAGCCAAATCGCGTTGGTGCCAATAATAGTTACAACAATACCATCGTTCAAACCAGCATCGCGGCGCCCTCGGTTGCGCCCAGCAGCAGCACGCCCACGTCGGCGCAGAGCGTCGACATATTGAGCTTACAGTCGCCGCCCTTGAGCGGCCGGTCCATGATGGCCATCCCGCGAAAACCCATTGCGAACCTGCAACTGCCGTCGCCGTCGCCGCAGTTCTTGGCCCAGCCATCTCCCACCTTCTCCTTGTCGAGCCTTCTCTCGGCGTACATGGGAGATGGCGACGAGTCATTTCGCGAGTCTCTGTACGAAACCACAACGAGCGTGAGCGAGACCGAGAGACAGGAAGTCGCGGCGCCTGGTAGCGAGAAGCCGGTGGCTGCTACGGCTGTCGTCACTCCTCCCAGCAAGCCCGAGGC
The DNA here is from genome assembly GCA_025919625.1 of Trichoderma arundinaceum. Lineage (NCBI taxonomy): Eukaryota > Fungi > Ascomycota > Sordariomycetes > Hypocreales > Hypocreaceae > Trichoderma > Trichoderma arundinaceum. Next base: position 815,109 of record JAMQTF010000008.1, on the reverse strand, counting down.
ACTGGCCAAGCCGCCCAGCTCAATAGGCGGCAGTGGCTCACTGCCGGCTCGCCCCAACATTGGCATTGGCGCTGGGACTGGCGCACCTGCTCAGTATCAGCGCCCTGCTGACCGAAACCTCCCTCCGCCACCGCCCAAGGATGATAAGATTCAGATTCAGAAGCCCAGGTCCTCAACCCCAGAACCAGCTGCAGCGCCACCGGCAACGACTCCAGAGCTGTCCAGTCCGTCATCCCCTCGGCCCGAGATCTGGAAACGCCGTCCACACATGAGCCAAGCCAGCAGAGAGCTCCCAGGCCTTAAGCTCGACTACAGCCACGGCTCAACCGCAGATACGCAACTCCCATCAGACCTGGATAACTCGCAGGCGGCGTCTGAGACGACTAAAGCCACGACACAACGAGCACCTCCGTTTCCCGGCGGCTTGCCTGGCCGGAATATTCGGCCTTCATTACCGGCCAAGGACCAGCCGCCTCCTGCCACGCAAACCATGGGAAGCGAAACTTCCAAGCTCAAGCAGATCAAAAACAAGCTTGGTTCTCAGCGCTCTGAGTCGGTATCCAGTACTTCTAGCGCAAAGGCCGGCTTCCCAGGGGCTCCAGCCGTCCAGCGGCCGCCAACCCCAGAGTATCAGAAAGAAGATGTCAAGGAGCCGGTGGTCGACCGTTTCATCTCCCCTGTCTCTCCAGCTTCGTCTCCGGAGGCGCCACGAGGCGCTTCTCCGGACTTCTCAAAAGATCTTCCTCCCCAACCTCCCAAAGACGAGCGGGCTGCAGCGACAAGCGCTCAGAAACCCATAGCACGAAAAGCACTGCCGACGAACCCTGGCCAGGATCTGACGACTGCCAAAAATGAATCTCGCCCAGCATCTGATGCGAAAAGTACCGCTGCGTCTAGCCAAGCGGCTGTGTCACCACAATTGCCCAAGGTCGATGCTATTCTAGCGCCGGTGGCCTCTACTCCTACCGATACTGCGTCTACCCGCTCACGTGTTTCTGGAGGCACAACCGTGGTGCAACCACAGCCTGCTGCGATACAAGCAGACGCTCCTCAAACAGAAAAGCCTCAACGGACTGCCCCTCAAGCGACCTCTGATCCACGACTGCTACAGTCAGAATCGCAAGGGCTTCTTTATCGGGGACGCGACGGCACGCTGTATCCTGAGATGAAGAACGACGGCGAGCCTCACCCCAAGGCTGCATATTTCCCCACACAGAAGTATTCGAACTTACTAAGAGATGGCGTCGTCAAGGCGAGACCGCTTACAGATACGCATTTCGATTGCTTTCAACAACACAGGAACATGAACCGTCGAAGCAACAGGAATTGTCCTCTTACATGCCAGACTTGCGATGGAGCAGATCTTGAAGATCGCTGGGTGTGCACTTTCTGCCACCTGCGGATATGCGATGCTTGCCATCGCAAGTTGGGCAACTACCAGAGGGATCTCCGCCGTTTAGTCGACAGCTTGGTCAACGCTGGCCCTCTTGGCCTCACATCCCAATCTCGGCCGGGCACCGCTTCAGGGCTGCAGGCAACCTTATAACACCGCATATTTCCTAATCTCACCAGCCACATACTCCCAAGATACCCCTATTCCGCCCACCCCCTTTTCCTTCTCCATTATTTTCTCCTTTGTTACAGCATGAGATATTACTGCCATGGGATCTGGAGTACCTATGTCATCATCAGTGTCTTCTCTGTTTTTTCTTCTTCTTTTCCCCCCAAGATGAACTTTTGTCGAGGTACCATTTTGGAACACTCTGGTTGGCTCCGCTGCTTTACTTTTTTTGATACCTTTTCCCAACTTAGCGGAGAAATGTCGCATGTATAGTATTAAGAGGATTGGTTCAGTCATTCGTTGGTTCAAAGAGAATGGGAAAGGATAATTCCAATTTTTTAGGGAAATGAACATGCCAAACGATGGTTTGTACAACTTTGAATTTGTTTATATGAGTCAGGGTATCTTTGGTTTGTTCTCTGAAGCAGAGTGATTGAAATAGACTAGCCATTGGGGTAACTCTCAACCATGATAAAGCTGTTTTTGAAGAAATTGAAGGCATTGGAAGATTTTCATTACCAAATTAAGTGTTTTCAAGTGAGATGATGATCTCGGTGCTGGGCTGATACTTACTTTTACAGGAGTTCTACCAAGAACTAAGGGGAGTACGCGATCAAGAAGAGGCGAGATGAAGGTAGTTTACAGGGCTTAACTAACAAACTGGTGAGCTGGAGCCACCCACCAGCCACACCATAACAGACTCACCGAGCCTGACCTAAAGGGGAGTAGCCAGGTACGGCAGTTGGGCCTACAGCGCCTAAGCTCCCTGACATCACCGAGGTAAGGTACTAATAAGCACATCAAGTGTCACCGTCGGGCAGGCCAACTTGAGTCTTCAACAACTCCAATTCCGCCCAATCGTCAGCGCCCGCGCCATGTCGTCTTCAATTCCTCGCTCACGCTCGGTGCGCTCAAACACCGGCATTCCATCAATACCGACCAGAACGTCCAGCACTCGAGATCCGTCAGAACCCCGAACCATCTCGCCGACTCGTCTGCCCAGCCTCAAACATGGTGCCCGAGCCGTCTCAGTCGCTTCTAGCTCCAGCAGCTCGACGACGAGCTTGAAGAACACCGCCACAAACAGCAGCAGCACTGCCAGAGCTCCCACGGCGTCTGGTATACCTGGACGTCTGACGAGATCGATGACCATGGCCACAAAGGAGGTGGCTGCAAGGAAAGAAAAGGCTGCATCGGGCAACAAGTACCCACCCTCGACAACTGTGACTCGGCCATCTATCCAAACCAGAGGGAGGTCTGCAAGCATATCAATGCCGGGAAAACCGAAGGAACTAGAGAGAAGGCCGACGGGACTTGCGTTCGCCAGGAGTTCGGCCACGAATCTTGCTGCGCCAACGGCAGTAAAGTCTACTTCGAGGTCAAGAGATCCAATTCGGCGGCCTTTGACGCCCACGGCCCAGACGGGTATACCGACCACGACTCGTCGATCGGCAACGCCAACTGCATTGACTCGATCCAATACATTCTCGGCTGCGGGAAGATCCGTCACTCCCACGGCGACGAAGGCACAGACGCCTCCTTCGAACCGGGCGAAAACCCCCCCAGTGGGCCTGACTCGTGCGGCCACCTTCTCGATCTCTGCTGCTGCTGCTCGAGCGGCGACTCGGTCTGCGACACGGCCTACGACGCCGACCACCACCCGATCTGGGAATTCAGCTGCTAGCAGCCGGGCTGCGACTCCGACCGCGCCCCCGAGGACGCTGGAACGCCGAGCACCTTCCACTGAGAAGATGACGACATCGACGACAACGACGACGAAGAGTCGTAAACCGTCATTAGCGACACTAAGTAAGGTGGTTTCCCGACTCGCGAAGCGTTCCTCTGCTGGGACGATGCTGTCGCAAGACCAAGCATCGCAGGTGAAGCCTCGACCGTCAATTCCTTCCATCCAACGACCAGCCTCGCCGGGCAAGTCTCTGGCTGCTAAACCTTCTGCGTCACATTTGCCCCCTCCCTCACCCTCTAGGCTGCCAGCTAATATCGCTGCGTCGGCTGAGGTCAGCAAGCTTCAGGCAGAGCTGCTACAGCTGTACCTGTTGCATCAGGAGGCTCCGGTTGTAGATGCCGAATGGCGGGCGAGTGCCAGACAAAAATTGGGAGACCGCTTCGCAAGGCTGAGTGAAGAGAGCAGGGAGGTCGCCGAACAGGAGAGCGTGGGGCTGGAGAAGCGGAACGTGCTGGCACTCAGGAGATGGGGCAGCGGTGGCAGGTTGGACGAGAAGATTCAGTCTCTAGAATCCATCATCACGAATGTATGGTCACTGAGCGACCCGGGCGGCCGATACGCTCGCGTGGTGCGCCACTTCGAGCGCTGGATCGATGGCGTGAGCGAGATGGAGGATGCGAGGAGAAGGGGCGTTGTGCTGGTCCAAGGAGACGACAGCTTATTCATCGAAGACCTGGATGCCCAATGGAAGGAGGAGCGCGAGGACCTCATTCATCGTCTTGACGAGTGGAAGCAGCAGCTCCACGATATTGATGACTTGTCCCTGGATGAGTTCTACTCCGAACCGCCGGACGAGGACGAGAAATCTAGCCTGGAGAAGATGCTGGATGGGTCGCGCAGCTTGATCGATGACATGCTGGCGGAGCTGAGGATCATGGAGGTGATCGAGCAAGAGGCGCTGGTGCGGGAAGACGAGTGGATCAGCAGAATGAATAGGAGTGACGACGATGACTACTTTGGGATTTCGCATGCGGGAGGTGCCTGGAAAGAAATGTGAAGGTATAGTTGAACGGTTAAGGGGTTAGCCGGTGCTTTCTCGTTTTTTCCATGATTTTCTTTATGAGTTTGCCTTTTTTTTTTTTTTCTGCTTTTCTGTTTTCTGTTTTCTTGTTAAAAATGAAGCTTTGACGACGTTATGATCGCGGCAAGGAGTATATACGCATGACGGTTTTGCACGAAGTACAGTCGAAACGGGCAACAGAACCATCATCAACATTTGGGCATTGGCATTAGCATTAGCATCACATTAGCGTCAGCATCAGCATCACTATTAGCGTCACCACCAGCATCAGCTCATTTGGAATGATTTCAAACCTGCTCTCAGAGTTCAGAGAAGCAATGCAGTTCCCTTTTCCCAGTGAAAGCATCATATATTCTAAGTAAACAACAAAAAGCCCTGCGGACTTCTTGAAGCCGGGGCATATAAAAAAACACGATTTAACCGCATGACGAGCTTTTTTTTTTTTCTTTTTCAGGGGCCAAAAGAAAATCCCAGTGAAGCGGAAGGAGACACAAAAAAAGGTACAATAAGTTGGCGGAGGAGTTGACTTCACCCACGGGAATTCTTTTTTGGAAGCAGGACTAACGAGGCGATCGTCGCATCACATGCCGTTACCCCGTCCGCCCATCATAGTTTCGCATCATCTCGTCATTTGCTGTGGTCATGCATCATCATCAACTCGGATTCGTCCTCCCATTGCTCATAACACACACTGCGTGAGTTTCCTTTACAAGTACGCCCTCCGGGGGAAAGCGACTCCTTCAACGGCCGGCTCGTCAACGAACCAGCTGCACCGGTCTCCCGCGGCCTCGTTGACAAGAGCGCATGGCAATCCCTCGCCCGCATCAAAGATCTTCTTCATGATATCGCGCTTGCTGCCGCCGGTGGCAACGAAAGCGACGCGAACGGCGTGCGTGACGACGGGGAGGGTCAGGGTGATTCGCTTGGGCGGCGGTTTGGGTGAGTCCTCGATCGGGGCGACCCAGGCGTCGGCTTCGCGCAGCAGTTCATGGCCGGGGAAGAGCGAGCAGGTGTGGCCGTCGGGCCCGCAGCCGAGCAGGAGGAGATCAAAGATTGGCAGGCGCACAGAGTCGCGCGAAGCGAAGCTGCCGACCAACGTCTGCTCGTACTGGTCGGCGAGCTCCTGGATGTCGTCTAGGTGCTCCGTCTTAATGGTGTGCACGGCGGCCGGCTGCTGGTCTGCGGGCAGCTTGTCGAGGAGCTCCGCCTTTAGGAGAGCGTAGTTTGAGTCTTCGTGGTCGAGAGCCACGGCACGTTCATCGGCGAAGAATATCTCCCACTTGGTGAAGTCCACCACGTCCTCGGGACCGGATGAAGGAGATAGGAGGGCCGAGGCGAGCGTCTTCGGAAGCGAGCCACCAGAGACGGCGACCTTGAAGATGCCATGCCGCTCAATGCCAGCGTTTTGGCTCTGGATAACGTAGGCGCGCAGAGCTTGCGCAAGGGCATCGACGCCCGGGAAGGCGTATAGGTTGGGTTGTGTCTTGGGCATGGTTATGAACGAGATGAAGCTGGGAGCAGGCGGGTATTGGGCATAGACCGGAGGCCAAGTGAGATGCGAGGGCGGGCGGTGCTCGGATCCTGTCGAAAGGCCAGTCTAAACGAGACGGTGGTTGGCCCTTTTTGCTTATTTTTTTTTTTTTGCTTTAGAGTTGTAGAAATTAATTATTGAGGTCCAGGTGCTTGGATGGCGGGGTTGCTCTATTTTTCCGTTTGGGGGCTTTGAAGGTCGCGCTGGTGTCCAAGTAGCTGCGGGTTGCGGGTATGCGCGCGGGGTTATGTCAGAGGCGCATGGGAAGATAAGATAAGGCCCTGACAAAGTTCAGGTAGCCGTTGCCACTGCGATGAAGGTTAAACGACTCCCCTTGGCTCTTTCGGGCAGTAGTTTCAATGTTGATGTCAGTACCACGTCCAAGACCTCGGAAGAGACAAACAAACAGCGCGCGCGCGCGAGTAAGAGAAAGGTGTGATTATTAAAGAGTAGGTGAAGATGGCCGATCTTGACAGCTTGTGGACAGTTGGAGAAGGTTCGCGAAGCCCAAGCAGTCATGTACAATGTACGCATTGAGCACCGATCTGCAGGGATGCCGCTGGTCTGCATGCCGCGTCGATTTGGAGAAGCATCACGTCAACGTCAAATGCCATCATGCACACTACAGAGTACATAATTACCCAAGGTTACCAGGCCCGGGCTGCGTCGGCGGTGCTGAATTCGGCACTGCGGTTAGTGCGTTCAACAACCTGCCTGATGCTAGACCCAGGGAGGTACGTAGTAGAATGTATGGCACATTGTCTACGTTGTGGGATCAAGTGAGGTTCTTTCAATATTGCCATGTGAAAGGGCCATTTGGTTTCTCTTTTGAATGCTCGTCAAGAGTACGAAGTACAAGCATAAGTATGCTTACATTGATAGGTCGATGCGGGGATTTTTGGAGAGGATCCAACGGTGCTGATCAAAGCATCTACGAAAATATGAGAGCGTGCGTTAGGCCAATGAAGCTATTTTTCCTTTATATAATGGCTGGATGCCTTAGCAGTAGGCGGAGCGAGATACTGTGTACCTAGTGCTCATATATGTGCTATAGCAAGAAGCATCAACAGTAGACAGCAGTGGCCCCACCTGCGCCGGTTAGGTGGCAACTTAGCAAGCATTGGACAATTGGAGGAATTTTAGGACGTCGGACCGGTTGCTTTCTCTGGTCTGATTATTGCAGGATTTAGTGCATTAGTGCTTCTAACGGCCATGGCGCTGCATGCAAGGGATGCCTGCTTGCAGCAAATGCCAAGCTTGCCAAGGTGGTGATGCCGAAGCAGAAACAAATGTTCGCGAAGACGTCCTCGATGCGGGACATGACACGGGCTTTCGGCCATTGAAGCTAAAAGCGCTTGTAACGGGAGAGGAGAGAAAGTATGAATCAATATAAATGTAACCAACCAGTGGGCGCTTCTCACATGGAAAGCCCAAGCAGTAAGTTCGGCAGTTTCGAGCTGGGCCTTTTGCAGCCCGCCACTACTATGCCTGCTTGGTAGCATTCTCTATTATAGCGTGCTTTAGTGCTGTGGCCGCCTGTTGCGCTTGGTGCCGGCCATATTGGTGTCTTTCAAAGTGTTGGCACTGACGATGGATGTTTGGTCTTTCCGGTAGTTTATTCGCCCATTGTAGCATTTCCCGTAATTAGCTGTTGGAAGGCATGTATAACATTTACACCTAAGCCTCAGCTAGGTACGGAGTAGGTGTATTCACGTTAACTCTAGTGGACAAGGTTTCCAGTTAAAGCACTGTCCCGCAAAGCTCCATCGCATGGGTACATCATGGCAGGTGTCATTTACAGCCACAAGGCAGCATCGCCTCTCTTGTGGCGGTACTGGTGCTGCAGCTAGGGATTGATTGGAAACGCACAAAGAGCATTTGGCAAGAATGACGTAATGATGAAGTCCGTACTGGACCCTTTGCCTACTTTTCACCAACCAACATATTTTCCTCTACATGCGAGGTTCAGCCTCACCAAAGTCTACACCACCAAACTCGTGCTCTTCCCATAAGCGAGTACTGATATATGACCATGGGTTTGGCGGTGCTACTGCACGCAATTCCCGATGGGTCGTCGGAAATATAGTAGGTAGCTAGCTATCCATGTTATTCCCCGCAGCACTGTGTCTCAAAGACCTTGTCATGCCTACCTTTATTCTACTTGTTCTTTGGGTGGCTCGTGCAAAGGTTTATAGGTAAATATCTCTTTGGGTACGGAGTCCAGCGAAACCAGCTCTCCATGGTTGGCCATATGGGCCGGAGCTGCCGCCGCTACCTCAACGTCCTCCGACTGGACAGTTCCTCAAATTGCTACGCAATCCAACGGCGGGTCCCTGTGGAGATGGCTGCAACCCAAGTCTGCAGGAAGAAAAAAAGAAAAAACACCCCGCCATGTGAACAAGAGGCCAAAAACTGAACTGGTTGGCGTGCTGCCCTCTATCCATCCATGGCCTCCCGCAGCGGAAGCAGAAGGCATGTCAGGAAACTCCGTGTTTGAAGGGGGCGAACGTAGCTACAGGGCCAGATTCCTTCGGATCTCTTGCCAGGGGGGGCACAAATTTCCTCAACCCATCTGCCGGTCAGAGTAGTATTGTTGAGCTTCCAGATAAAAACTCTGAATCACTGCTGCCGGCGGCCATAGCCTGACCTCCCTCGCCTGGGCCTCGACTTCTGGAGCTGTACGACGACGAACTCGTCCTCTTGGCAGGGCTGCCCTCTCGCTGTGGTTGGACAAGGGCAGCACCGTCTCCCCGCGCGCGTGTGCCCACGAATTTTCGTTGTGCTTCTGACGGCTCGGGAGCCTCCAGCCCAAATGCGACTTTAGTGTGTGCTAGACCCTGAAATGCTGCTGTTGGCTGCCACAAAGTCCCACCAACCCGGCGAACTGCAAGTCGGAATTCAGGGTCCAGCTGGGTCAGGCGGAACGCACACTCCGAGGCGTGCTAAAGAGCCAAACCACCCAATCCCACAGAGCTGCTGGCCTGCTAGCCCATTCGCCGTATCGTCTAAGGCCTCATTAAAATTTTGTCTTTTTCTCCCTCTCCCTCTCTCAAGGCTCCTGCTTCTCTCCACCCCCTCTTTAGCCTCTCCTGCTCCCGCTCCTTGCCAGCCTCGAGCCCGTCTATTAGTCCGTCGAGGTGCATAACCACAGGCTATTTGCCCTGTCGAGGTCCGTAAACCGTGCAGGATAATTGCCATTGGCTCTGAGCCATCCTTGGTGCCAGTAGGGGTGCCAGATTTGAAAAAGGTTGCGTGTCGCTGTTCGGGCCTGGCTTGGCCGCTTCCTTCCCTCCCCCAGTTTGTTCACCGATTGCAAGGCAGGTGCCCTATCGTACTACCCCTCCCGGATTCAAGAAGCAAGAGAGCTGTCCGGATACACCTGCCTGGGTAGTATATATACCTCCACGGCGTATCTAGACCGCGGCCCCAGAAGACCTTGGAATCTTTCCGTCGTCGGCAATTCTAGCCGGAGTCAACTCTGCTTCGACAAGTCTTCGCCCGTCTGTGTAAGGCCAGGACAATAGTTTCCACGCCAGCAAACAGAGCTATAGCCCGGCAGTAGCAGCAGCAGCCACTATTCTGGACCAAAAAAACGACCGGAACTGTAGCCGTACGGCAATATAGTGCGTCACGAGACAACCTCACTTGAGTGTTACGAACCTAGCCCTTGCTTATTGATTCGCCGTCTCCCTGAGCCATTCTCCGTCTTGTCACTCGCGCAGGCTTACAGGCTCCTCTTATCTCCTTCAGCCTGCCGTGCTTCCCCCCCTTCTCTGCGTCTTTCTGCCGGACGACTTTGGATACTGCGCCCGCCACCTTGCGGGGATATATATGGCCACAACCCGCGCCTTCCATCTTCTCTCAGAACCCTAGCAGCCGTTGCATTGGCAGCCAGTCCAGGAAATCCTGCAAACCGGTAAAGCGGCGCTACGCAGCCCCAAGCGGCACATCTCTGCGGCACATCTTTACCACCCGCCAACCCAGCGTCTTTCTAGGCTTGCGCTGTTCTAGGGCTGCCCGTTGGGGTTTTTTTTTACCATCTCCCACAGCCTGGCCTAGGTCTTTGTCCGACCTTGCTGCAGAGGCCGAGAGGAGAAAGATCTTGACATCCTTGGGAGCACAGCGTCTTGACCGCCCCTCGGAAGCTTCACGCTTGTTCTGGTTTTTCCTTTTTCTTGTCTTCTCTTGTTTCAGCTGGGCAGTCCTCTCGGGTTTGTAACCCTGTCAGGTAAACGACGTTCTCTGCTTCAGCACAGCTCGAGCGTGCATAGGTACTGACGGCCATTGCCGCTGGCTCTCTCTTCACAGGTCTTGCCTTTTTATTACATCTCAGCTGTTCCCTAGCACCCTAAAGCTGTGGTGCAGTAACTTTTCCAAAGCGAGGTTTGACGACTGACTGGTACCAATGTCGTCCCCGGATATAGACCAAACTGCTCTTAACGAGAAGCTGCTCGAGCGTCGTCAGTTATTGACCGAGGGTCTCAAAAGCCTCCCGTATGACCTAATTCTTCATCTCGAGCGCGCCGAGGTATATGCAGACCTCGGATACCCCGATCTTGCTGCTGGTGATGCATATCGAGCTCTTCTCCTGACTGACGAGATTGTCAATGACGGCTTTGAATACCACGACCAGGCCCTGGAGTCTTTGAGCAGATATATCGGCGAGCCTCTTCCAGAGGTCCTGGTCCACGGCCAACTTGCCGACGAGCACCCCGATCTAGTCAACGGGAACCATGAAGATGCAGACGCTGCCTCCGGTCGTCTGGCACGTCTGGCGTCACTACGAGCCTATCAGATCCTGTCATTGAGTCTCTTGCTGTGTGGCTGCCTGAAAAGTGCTTCTCATTTCTGCAATCGAGGCCTCGCAGTTGTGCCGGAAAACGGCAAGCTGCTTCACACCAGGAGCCACATTGACAACGTGGCCAGACAGAAGCTGGGCCGACCAGACTTTGACCTCGATGACTTGCCCGACTTTGGTCTTGTACGCAGAGAGATCTATCCATGGAACGATCATGAGCCAGATCGCTTCTCTCCGGAAGCATTGCAGTTGTTGAATGCCGACCTGAAGGAGATGGCTCCAAAATGCGCCGTCCAAGTAGCAACTCTACCCGTCTTGTTAGAGGGAGAAAGTGAGACGGATAACTACGAAATAATACCCACTTGTAAACAGCTCGGAGTCTTTGCTCAGGAGGACATCGAGGCTGGTGAGGTTGTGCTCAGGGAGTACACCCTGCTAACGGCCAACAACCGGCATAAAGATTCAGTTTGCGACGCCTGCAGCTCTGACCTTCCCCCGCTCGGTAGCGAGAATCAGCCCATTAGGTGTGAAGAATGCTTCGATACTGTCTTCTGCAGCCAGGAGTGCCACGACCAGGCCCAGGGCCGCTATCACCCTGCCGTCTGCGACAAAGACGTGGACTCGATTGCCAAGGATCCCAGCGCGTTCGAAGCCGATGAGACGTTGCATCTCCTTCTTCTCGCCAGAGTCTTGGCCATAGCAGCTAACGAAGAGATTCATCCATTGGACGTGCGCGAGGTGAAATTCATTTGGGGCGACTTCGTACCTTCTCGAACAAACGAAATCAATGTGTCACCCAATGCTGGCCCGCCGCCAGAGTGGACGCTGCCCTTCTCTTTCAAGTATAATATTGAGACGCCGCTCCACATCCTGGAGAAGATGGACGTAGATATCTACGCCGGGTTGCCGGAATACGACCTGTGGGTCCTCAACACATTGTATGCCAAGTTTCGAGGAACGGCTTCAGCTCGCAAGAATCCCCGAGATGGAAGGCCGGATGTTGCTGCAGTGCATCCATATTGGTGTCTTGCAAATCACGACTGCGATCCAAACGTCACCTGGGATTGGGGCGGCCGAATGGTTCTTTCGGCAAGGAAGGAACGTGTCGTAGGCGGCAGGCCCGGAGGTATCAAGAAGGGAGAAGAGATTCTGAACCATTACTGCGATGTGACGCTGCCGGTCCAGTTACGGCGCGAATGGGCTCGAGGAAGTCTGGGAGGCTGGTGCATGTGCAAGAGGTGTCGCACCGAGGCATCAGAGAATAAAGCGGCTGAAAATGGGACATCGGCATAAACAAGGGTAGTCTTTTCGGTTTGTGTCGAACAACAGCAACGATACCTACGGCTAGCGGGCTGAGTCGTCAGTGTGTGTCTATTCTCAGCAGAGAAAGACGAGGGTGCAGTCAAAATCTAACAGGGGCTGTGTAGCTTTCTGCCCCCGTGATAGTGCGAAAAGGGTAGGGCAGAGAGGTAGACGTCAGAACGCAATGTTTGATGACGGTTATCAAGATGATTCTCCAGTCACACATGACAAAAAAAATTGACAAACAGAAAAAGAGCAAAGAAAGAACAGACGCAAAAAAGGGTTGGCTCGGTAGTAGAAATGGAAAATCCTACAGCAAACGAGGAAATATGTTGCGGATCCCCGCTCAGCTACGACAGCCGCCGCCCCCTCAAAAAAAAAGAGAGAAGAAAAAAAAAGAAACGCCTTTTTGTTACTGTAGCATCTGCCCCTGTGTTCACTTAGTCTATGCCCGACTTTAACAGTGTGTGTGGCCTTTTTCAAGAATCGAGTCGCTACGGTCAGCTGGTCCCCCCCTTTTCGGACCCCAAATAGTCTATCGAGGGATTTCTGTCTCAACGATCAAAACTCTTCAGCCCTCTCCCACGGCTCTGGGTGGCAGCCTAACATGATTTCTACCTAATGCATGTCTCGACTAGGATATCAACGGCACAAGGGCTCTAAGTCCGTACTCTGCATACGTGTACGAGAGGATTGGAGCTACTATATGACGCAAGGGCTTCCTGCCTATTGTCTGCAGAGTTTACAGGACGATGGTGACGATGAGAGCGTTGCTGCTAATAGGCCAATTGAATCGGGAACACCCATGTGCCATTTGGCTTGAGAGTGGGTTGCCGCACCCTGCATAAGAGACCGACTTAGCAGAATTTGGCACCATCAAAATGAGCTACCCTGCTTGTCCGCCAAAGATTGGGGGTACCGTCAGTCCCGCTGGCCCAAGTATGACCAAGGATGATTTATTGGACGGAGAGACCCTTTGGAGGGGCGATATATGGTGCTAGTGGTAACATAACCAACAGATGTCATTCTCACGCTTCACACTGCAGATAGAATCAGAAAAAAAGAAGATAAAGATTCAAAAATCCGGACCAACGCTAAGCGTTTGCAATAGAATACAAAAGAAGATGAAGAAGAAGAAGAAGGAGAAGAAGGAGGAAAAAGGGGACGAAATAAAATGCAAAGAAATAAGGGGATGCCAAGAAGACAGAAGCCAAAATATAACATGCGCTATCCTTTCCGCCCAAACCGCCGCCTTCCTTCTTTTGTTAACTCCTCTCTAGCCGGATGGACGCCCACCAAAGATCATCTACGTATTTGCCCACGAGTTCCCTTCGTGTCTCTCCCCTCTCCCCTTACCCCTCTAGTATCGCCCGGTATTCGGTAGAGGTCGTGGCCCTACGATTTGCCTCCGCCCGGCACCGATACCCTGTGACCCTTTGTTCTGGCCGTCTCCACCAGTATAGCCACTCCACTGGCTGACGTCCCATCGGCCGTCAATTCCACCCCCGATGCCATCGACGCCATTGTCGCTCCGACTGATGGCAGCAGTCTCCTTCTGGGCCTCCTCCCACTCCTTTTGTCGCTGTCTTTCCATCTCCTTCTCACGCTCGAGCAGTGATTTGGACGCCCAGCCGCCCGCCTTGGTCTTGTCCTGGCCCTGGATTCGGCGCTGATCTTCGGCATCACGTTCCTCCGTCGCGCCGAGTTCTCGAGCATACGTTTGCTGGGCCACAAACGGCATGGGGGCCGGGTTGGACGCGAGGAAGCGGTCTGTGCGATTCTGGGGCGCCTCTCTGGGAGGGGAAGAATACTTGGATGGATCAGGAAGTGGTCGTCCAACCGGCGCAGTATTAGGGTTAGGAAGAGGGCGGGGGGACTTGGGCAGCGGCAGCGCAGGGGCCAGACCCTCTCGCTCGTCCTCCTTCAGGTCCTCCTGGTGTTGCTTCCACTTTGTGTGAAGCACCTCGCGCTCTCCCTGCGACCAGGACTCATGGCGATTGAGCTGCGAGGCATTGCCCGCCCTAGGGCTTCGCGGCTCGTCTGGCCGACCCCTGGATCTTAACCGAGCCGGCGAATCGGGCACTTCGCCGTCAGCGGCCCGCTCTTGTCGCTCACGCTCATACTCAGCCTCGCGCTGTCGAGCCTCTCGAATCCGCTCTTTTTGCGTAACCTCTTCGGCCTCGGCTCTATCAGCGCTAGCCCGTTCGGCTTGGTATTGGCTGAGATACTGCCCATGCAGCTTAGCCGGGCTGCGGTTTCTAACGCGGCGGCGTTCTTCCTCAACACGAGCCTCAGCCTCCGCTTCTTCCTTACGACGCTTATCTTCAGTCAATTTCCATTGCCGCTCCTGCTCCTCCCATTGCTGCTTCTCCTGTTGGGCCTTCCGGCGCTCATCCTCTCTCTGTCGCTCTGTCTCCAACGCCCATCGTTTCTCCTCTTCAGCACGAGCACGGTTTTCGTCTTCGAGCTGGGCCTGACGCCGGGTCTGAGCTTCTTGTCGCTGGCGCTCTTCTTCCGCCACCTTCTCTTTCCTGATCCGTTCCTTTTCAGCCAAGCTTGGTACCGGAGGTGTAGTGGTAGTAATCTGTCTGCGAGCCCCAAAAGCGATTCCCAAGTTTCCCTGACTGGCACCGCCCATATAACCGTACTGTGCAATGTTCCAGGCCGGAGCTGTCGAGCCCTCGTGTTCCTTCTTGCTCCAGGTGCTAACCGACTCAGGAGAACCAGGGGCCTTGCCGGGACTCAGCTTGGCTGACAAAGACTCTCCGGTAAAGGAAGCTCCTCGGCCGCGCGAGCCCGTGGCTCCGGCGCCTGTGCCTTGAGGTGTTACAACCCCAGGCTTTGCTGTTTTGGGCCCGATCGCATGAGGGAAATTCTTGGGGTTCGCGGCATTCGCGGCTCTGCTGAATGCGCCAATGCATTGTAACACCTGCGCCGGATCCTTCTGCTCAAACAGGTCGACGGTGAGGAAGGTATCGTGCTGATGCAGGTTCAAGGGCGGGGCTTGGCATGCGCGCAAGAAGTGCGATATGTTTTCCATCTGAACGAATGGCATAGCCGACTTCTTGAACTTGACGCCGGGAGCGGGAACGGCGAGATTGATAAGCCTGCGTAGGGAACTAGTTAGCACGCGACAAGAGAAATAGCCTCGAGGGTCATGGCGGCGGCGGGGGTGGGCGCATCGCATACTTGCAGAGAGCGACGCCATCTTTGAGGCCTTCTAGCAGGTCTTCTGACGGTAGCGATTCTCCCAGGGTCTCTTCGATCCACGCGCGGGCTTCGTTGGCCGCTGCGGGAGTGTATTTCTCGAGGCGCAGTTTGCGCAAGTCCTTGTCCAAGGACGTCACGGATGCCATGTCTGGGTGTGTCGGGGGAGTCGAAGAGTCAAGCGCGTCCTCTCCAGTCTATGAAATCTTCGTTCTTATGCGCTTTCTTTGTTTGGCGCTCCTTTGTCCTGAGGATTCAGACGCAGAAGCCAGAGGAAGGCGACGGAAACAGTTGTGTGTTTGTTGTCGGATGTCGAGGATGATGTCGTCACCAGGTCAGCGTAAGACGGGTGAGTAAGCGGCAGGTTCGGAATGCAGTCGCAACAGGAAAACCCGGGGGGACTGGAATTCTACAGCATAACAACACTGGGCAGAGCTTTAGGATGTATTCGCTAACGAATGAAGGAATGTCTGCGCACAATGACGAAGGAGCAGGATAGGGAGAAATATGTAAGTAGCGGCAGCGCTTCGTAGAGGGAAGAGAGGGAGAAGAGAAAAGAAAGGGTTCAAGTACCTGCGCTGCGTCCATCTTTAGCGGGCAGCCCCTTGGCAGCGAGGTGACGCACGTCAGCTTCAGCTTCTGGCGAGCGCAGGAGCAGGCGGGGGAGCTTCTGGCAACAAATTACAGTTATTAGACGGCGACTGGGGGGCGTGGCCTGCAGCCAAATTGGCTGGCCACCTGGCCCCGGTTTGCCGGTTTGACTGGCGTCCCTGCAGCGCCACAAGGCACCGCTGTGCTAAGGGTTGGCAGCAGTAGCCGGTAGCGCATAACAGGCGCTATTTACAGCGAAGCCCCGCTGCAGAACAAAGCGCTGCCTGCCCGGAAGTTGCACCACCTTTGTTGACGGCCCCTCGTTTCGCTAAGCCGTCTCAGCATGTTGCTGTAACTTTATGCACAGCAGAGAGAGGGGCAACCTCGCGGCTGTGGCTGGTAACGCAACAATAGGCGTGGCGCACACGCAACGCACAGCCACCCCAACACCTCGGCCGGGTGCCGAGCATCAAATTCAATGACGGCAGAAACCAAAACCTCGCCCCCAGCACCAAACGCTCCTCCGATTCCGTTCTTGGAGCGCCGCCCAAACGCATCGTTCGTCGCCGCATCCTCATGGCGTCGAAGCAAATAGGCCCTTTTGCTCAGGCATGGTACAAGTGGAAGGCCCTGCGCCTCCCCTGGCGGCGGCGCTTTCTCATCGGTAAGTTTTGCTGCTTCTCCTCTCTCGCTCTCTCGCTCTCTCTCTCTCTCTCTTATAGTCCCCGAGTCACGACCCCATCTGATCAACTAACCTTTTTGCTCATTCTCCAGGCTTTGATCTCGAGGGCAACACCTTTTGGGAGTTCCGCCTCACCCGCGGAACCAAGGAATCCTCCGAGCGCTGGCGCCGCATCGTCTCCTACCCGCGGTCCACGCACTACTCCCAGGTCAAGGTCAGCCCGCAATGGCACCAATGGCTGCGGCACACGCGGCGCGAGCCCCCCTCGCTGGAAGAGCAGCGCACAGAGGTCGTGCGCCAAGAGAGGATGAAGTATCTCGCCGCCGAGGCGGACGCGCGCTGGGAGGCCAAGCCCAGGGTCATGGAGGCCCCGCGGGAACAGCAAGATCCGGCGAAGAAGCTGCCTTTGGCGGAGGAGAGGCCGCAGGGCGATGAGGCGCGGGCGAGCTCGCCTCAGGAAGCGAAGAAGCAGGCAGATGCCAAGGATCCGTGGGCTAAAGCGAGAGCTCAAGGCCCCGGCGAGAAATGGCAGCCTACAGCATGGAACCCGACGCCCGCGAAAAGAAGGCAATGAGATGCGCTGGCTACGACAGTGCCGTTACAAAGAACTACTTGGCACAGCGGCAAACACAAGAGAGAGAGGAAAACAAAGGCATCATCTGTATCATGAATAGGTATGTATATATTGATGGATGAAGAGATGGATAGACATGTATTATATGTATTATAATGTATACCCCCGAAACCGAGATTTTTGTTTCCCCCAAATAGCCCAAACGCCTTGCTCCCAAGTCTGTGCCGATAGACATTTCCTCTTGCAATCATAATGGTAGTAGCAACGCTCAAACCCACAAAATTCGTTCCACATGACCTCCCAAGGCAAAGGGAAACAGCATTGGTGTTTGCCAGTTAGAAAACAATGGATATTGAGAAGAAAAAAACCGCTTAAACCAGCAAAATGCACGCTGCAAACAAACTCAATCATCAGCAGATGCCTTCAAAACGTCCAACAAAAGTTGAATCCTCTCAGCAGACGCGTCCATGACGTTCGAGGCATGCGAATCGCTCGCGTCGGCCTTTGTGCGCCCCGTCCTCTTCTTCTGCGCCTTCTTCACTCTCGCCGCCATGCCCTTCTCCACCGCGGCGGCGAAGCTATCCGTATACTCAATCATGTCGTGAATCCACAGCAGCTGTATCGCACTCTCAACCACGAGCGACAGCTTAGCATTGTCCTCCAGGCCGATCGTATTGGCGGGGTAGCAGACATAGCAGTGCTCCAGCATTGGCATCGTCAGGCTGCCGATTGCGTCTCCTTCCGGGTCCACCTTGCGGGGATCCTTGTAGGATGATGGGAGGAGGAGGTGGAAGAATTCCTTGGCAAGGGTAACATGCGTAATGGGCAGCAGTGGATTCGACCGCTGGGAGACGAACAGCGCAAAGATGTCCAGGGGGAGGACCTTGACGCCCGCCGCGAAATCCTCGTAGAGCCTGTTCAGCTCGGGCTGGCTGCGCAGCGCGGCCGTCACCGCAGAGAGCAACTTGAACAGCCGCAGCCTTAGCGGGATGGACTCGACCATGCCCGCGCTCATCCCCGAGCTGTCGCCTTTGGTACGCTGCTTTTGAGGGGTGGGAGGCTCAGAGACGCCGGAAGAGATTGCCTCGTCTTCGTCGAAATAGTCGCCGAACTTATCGTTGGCCAGATCAAGGACCGCCTCGCGCTTCCGCTTCTTTCCTCGCTGCCTCGGCCCTCTGTGCTCCTTGTCAAATACCTCCTGGAAGGATGAGGAAGTTACGCTGCCGCTGTAGGCGAATAGCGCCTTCATGATCGCCTTGGGGCCAGAGTGGCGACCGTCCTGCTGGTCCATGTACATGACCATCATGGACTCGGCCCGCCACCTAGTAGGTTCATGGCCTACTCCTCCGTTCACCTCATGATCCTCCTTGTCGCGCCGCTCTCGCTCAGCCCAGTCGGCATCCAGCACATCCAGCATAAACTCCAACCAAGCCTTCCAGTACCGCCATCGATGCGGCATCAGCGTGCAGCAGTGAAACGCCCACCCCACCGTAGACCAGAAATCCTGACCCTTGACCCACACGCTGCCCTCGTTTGCAATTCTCCCCCGCAGGATATCATGGCCCCCCTCCGAGTCACCATCAGACATCTCGCTGTCACTACCGTGGCCAGAATGTCCTGCTCGGCGGTTATATCTCAGCATGGGACGAAACTGGAACGCGGTCCGGAAGTCGGCGTGAAGCGGCCCAGCTACCGCAAGGACGCTGCGAAGATATCCCAAGGCGAGGGAAGATACGTCGAGATGTTCTGGCTTGTCGACGCGCGTCGTGTGTTGCGGATGAACAGCGATGGTGCTGAGAAGCGCCAGATGGCTCGGCGGGGGGACGGACACTGGTTTGCCGCTCGGCAAGGTTCGCGCTCGTGATCCGCCGGATCCTAGGATGCTATTAAGGAGGCTGATTGCGCAGGTGTCTAACAGGTCCTCCAGGGTTAGTCTGGCACCAGGTGGCGTACGTCGAGGCACACGTCAGCACAATGGCATACATAGCTGTTCCTCCAGGAAGATCTGGCAGTGCTGCTTCAGCTCATGCGGCAGCTCTCGCGCCGTCCGGTATGGGCACGGCCGCCCGCTTGTTGGCGTGCTCGCAGTCGTCGACTTGGCAGTGCGCTCCGAATCCTCCTCCTTGCTGGTGTAGAATGACGTCGGCGACGAATCGGTGCTGGGCTGCGGTCGCCTCGCCATGGCCGCTAATCCCTAGCAAAAGGGGAGCGGTAGGTGGCCGTCAACGTCTAAGCAGCAGAATCAGAAGAAGGGAGTGATGAAGAAACAAAGAAACAAGAGGGGTCGGCTGAAAACGAGGGGATGAAACGCGAACCCGCGATACGGGGATTTTGTTATCGAACGTTGTTGGTTGGAAGGCGGGACGGGTTATTTTTCTGGGCTGAGGGCTCGACGCGGGCGCCCTGAACTTGGGCGGCCCCTCTCAGTGCTAATCAGCGGTGATTTGCCCGATCGCGCACTGTGCCGTTATTGCCTGTTCGGGACGAGAGCCACGCCTAGCGCCAAGGCCGGCGCGGTACCTACCGAGACCACTGCGTCGCATTGGTGCAAGTCCTGCTATACCTGCAGCTACTTAGACTTAGTGCTTGACGATGGATAAGGTACGGAGTAGAGCGCGCGTATACGTGCTTGTACATGTCAAAGTGCTGACCCGAGGTACCTGGCATTGGGCTACTTGCAGGTACCAAAGATGCCTTGCGGTCAACGGGGACCCGTTAGACATTCTGCCACTGATGCAGTTCTACTGATGCAGCAACGCAAATGTTGAAGCAATCTCGGATGTTATACGGAACGATGCCAAGCTGTCAGGCGGTTGGGTGGCACTGCATTAGTTGGTAAAGATACCGCCCAATACGATGTCTCCGTGCCTGCGGGACGCTGTACATGTCCCCTTCTTACTCTTTCTCTACTCTACGCAGTGTAATAGAATGTGTAACAAACTCTGGGTAACTCAATACTTGCTTCACCTTGAAACGTGGCCACGTGTAAACTGTTGCTCACCACGTAGCACCCATATCCCAACCCGAGCCTCATCCCTCACGATTCATCATTACTCGTCACGTTTCAGGGTCCGACTAGGTTTTGAGCATTCAACTTTTTTTCTCTTTCATTCTATCTGTATATGTACATGCTATGTGGTATCAACAATTCATGTGATATGCTCCTGATGACTAAAAACGTGAAACCTTGTCCTCCATTACCGCGGAAGGCAATATCATATACTCCGCATCCCATACCCGTTTTTGCTTTCGTCCTCTCCCTAAAGAGAGGGCTGCCATATATATTAATCAATGCATATCCGTTCCGCGTGGGCATTATTCAAGATAACCAAAAAAAAAAAAAAAAAAAAAAAAATGAACCAACAGTATTCTATCGCTTCAATATGACTATAAAATGATGCAAAAGAAATCCACAACATGTATTGGTAATCAAGCACGTCTCGCTGTGATGCCATACAAAATGCTGAGAGAGAAGAAGAAATCGGTTGTTGTTATCCAACCAAAGGTAAAGCTGAGGAGAGATGTGAGACATCGTGTAGATGAATCAAAGATTTAGTGTTCGGCCTTGGAGGCGCGGCTGGCACGGCTCTGCTCTCTCTGCAGAGCCCGGCTGTCCCGCCTTTCCTTCTCATGCTCTTCAACTTCCGCAATAGCCTCATCCTCAGTAACTTGCACATGCTTGACTCTCATTCTCGCAAGAACGGCCGCGGCCTCTGCAGCATACTCGCACTTGGCCCGGATCCTGTCGCCGTACTTGTAGAAAAGAGCAGGGAAGGGAATGCAGGCCACCGCCAAAAATGCGGGGATGGAGCTCGCCCAGTGGACACCCAAGTTCTGGAACATGTAGGTGGTGAACAGCGGGAAAGCAGCGCCGAAGAGGGATCGAAGGACCGAGCTGGCAGCAAGGGCGGAAGCGGCAAAAATGACATCTAAGCAGAGTGTTAGCAACCATCGGATAGGAAAGGGGGTGGGGTATGGAGCGCGGAGGGGAGCAATAACTTACAGGAGTCGACAATGTAGTTCATCAGCGAGAGGAAGACGAGGACGATGCCGGCCGCAAAGAAGATGGAGCCAATAATGGAAACAATCCAGTGAATGTTGGGTCCGTTGGTCCACGCGAACCAGAACAGACCAATGGGAATCAAGATGGAGCCAAGGATGGCCGGTGGCAGACGAGCTTCGGGAGGGGCAATGCCATCAGGGGACTTGGAGACGACCTTGATGTATCGAGAGTTGTCGAAGATGGATCCAATGGTGGACATGGTCATGCCAATGGCGATACCGATGAAAGCGAGACCACCAACACCGGGGCCCCAGCCCCGACCCTGTTGGTAGACGATGGGGAAAGCAGCAAAGCACATGTAGAGGGTGCCGTAGATGATGGCCATGTAGAGGGAGATGAGAAGAACGATGGGCTCCTTGACAAGAAGCAGCCAGGGCCTCAGCAGGGAAACGCGGAGCTGGCTGCCAATGGTCTTCACTGGCTGTCCCTCCTCGAGCTTGGAGATGTAAACCTTGCCCGTCCTTTTGCTCAGAGCGGCGGCACGTTGGCGGAGCAAGACTGGGGTATATGTCTCGGGGTAGACGAGGGTGCTGAGAATCCAAACAGCGCCGGTGAAGATGGCGATCAATCCCTCCACCCATCGCCAGCCCTGGGCCTGACCGAGGAAACCACCAGCAATAGGTCCTGCGGTCGGTCAGCATGCCGAATCACCTAAAGAAAAAAGAAGGGTTGAATAATCCTACCGAGAGCCGGTCCCAAGAAAGGGGCCATGGCAAAGATACTGAAAGCGATTCCTCGCTGTTTGGCCTGGAACAAATCGGCAATGACACCGCCGGCATTTGTCAGGGGAGAGGATCCAAATACACCAGCAAAGAATCGGAGAATGACGAGAGTAGCGATGCTGTTGGCTCCAGCGGCTCCGGCGCAGAAGGCAGCGAGGCACATGTAACTGATGAAAAACGTCCTTTGGCGACCATACAGCTCAGACAGCGGTGCCCAGAGAAGGGGACCGACGGCAAAACCAACGACGAACAGGGAGACACCGAGAATGGCCACCTCAGTGGAAATGTTAAACTCCTCAATAATCTCCTTGATGCCACCTGAGTAGGCCGAACTGGCGAAGGAGACGGAGAGGGTGGCGCTGGCCTGGATGAGAGTGATGACCCACTTGAACGAGTCCTTGTAGGTCATTGGGTTCCATCTGTCGCCGGGGATGAATTCGACGAGGTAAGGAGCCTCGGCAGTGCCTTGGCCGCTGTAGTTGTGGTCTAGCACTTGCTGGGTGACGCCAGTCTGGTCAAAGAGGAGTCTCCAGTGGGTGATCTTCTCAGAGTTGAGCTGAGCCTCAAGATCGTGATCGGGTGTCGTGACAGTGGCGGATGAGGCAGACGCCGATGAAGAGGAAGATGGAGGAGTAGCCTCCTCTGGAATAACAGGCTTGTCCGCCATGGTTGCTGCTTCGCTCAAGAATGCGGAGTAGATGGGCTAGCCAGATCGGATGGTGTGTGTCGCTGGCAGTCCAGCCTGTTGAGATGAGGAGAAGCCTGGGTGAAATGTTAGATGATGAGACGGCAGCCGGGGCATGTACTCGTATGTATATATTATATACTCAGATTGCCGTTGCCGCCAAAGGCAGGGATTGCCATTCGCAACACCAGCAACGATGCTGAATTACACGTACCTCCCTAAAACACAACCTAATCTGGTGGAACTCCGCCGGCGGGTAACGGTGGATGTCGCCTGAGCCTAACTGAATCGTGTCGACCGGAGGCAGCTGTTCTACACGGAGTTTGGTGACAAACGAATGCCCCTTTGGAATCAAGAATAGGCCTAGGCCGCCGTCAAGCCTCGGCAATGGTGCGAGGAGAGGGCAAGGAAAAGAAGAAGGGAAAAAATGGCGAGTCAGGAGACAAGGCTGGTTCACCGATGGCGACTGGGGAAGGGGCTTGACTTTAAATGTACAGTAGGGTGCCTGAATGCCAGATCGGAAAAAGAGGAATACGTATACAGAGTCGCAGTACTCCGTAATAAGGAGGAGGCCTTTTGTTATAAATAAAAAAGAGGAAAAACACGACGACCTTGCCCAGGCGATTGCCAGGTACTCGACGCCAAGGCGGCATTAGCGAACCTGATCGGGAGAAGACTCAGACCAAGCCACTAGAAGCTGGGATGAAGACGGCACAGACAGCTGCATGATCAGCAAGAGAACGAGGTGGATTCAGGCAAGGGATTCGGGTTTGAGCAGGATTGCGACGTCTCGGGGCCCCCAGCGGTGGAGATAGAAGGGAACAAGGCGCTGTTATTTGCGAAGATGGCGACCATTTGCGCGGTGGAATCTGGGAGCTCTTGGAGGGCCTGAGCAGGAGAGAGCAGCGGAGCGCAGGTTGCTGCCCAGAAGGGACTAGCCGGCGTGGGCGCCAGGGCAGCCGCTAGACCCGATGCGGCCGGAACGGTGCCCTCTTGGTTCGCTATCTCCATTCTCCGAGCGCTATCTCCCCTGCCCGATGCGTTCCCTGCCCTACACACTGCCAGCCGCCTGTCCGCTAGCCTCCAAAAAGTCCATGGAGATGGGACATGAGCCAGAATGGCGCCACGGGAGCCACCAGGAGCTGCAGGCAGCGGGCTTTGCGGCCGACCAGACGAGGAGCTGCCGGGCTGTTATGAAAGATGGGGCTCCGGGCCAGGCTTCGGCCGAATGCAGGATTTGTGCAACAGACGCCTTCGGCATGACGTATTGGACCGCACGGAGTCTATTACAAGTGCCTGTGGCGCTACCAAGCAGTGCTGAGGTACCTAGGCGTGCACGTAAAATACAAAGGCAGAGCGGTAGCGATGCACCTCGGCGGGGGCAGCAAGCCGTATTTTTTCTCCAGCCAATGCGCTCCTCCTACCATCTGGCACGGCTCTATCTTTGCCTATTATGCAATGCTTTTCTGTTTCTTTTTTCTCCTATTCGCCGCGTTGAAGCGTAATCCCTCCGACTATTACTCCCTGACTGCTTCAACTCCACCTCTTTCTTGCTCTCTATTACAAGCACGCACCCAACATCTGGCAAACAAACAGCCCAGCCCGGCCCCGCAAGCCTTGCGCCGTGTTTCACCTCTCCGCGGGGCTGCTGTAAAACATTCGGCGGCCCAAGACAAAAAGACAATCCGCCTACTGTCTACTGCATGTATCTCAGTGTCTTGTCTTGAAGTCACCGCTGCGACCTCGGCCGCAGGGAGAGATGGAGGGGCGGGGAATTCCTTCTTGGGGGCTTCTCTATAGCTGGGCTGCCACACAGCAAACCGGCACGAGCACTAGTATATGCACGCGGTGGTTCATAGTGAGGTAAGGTTGCACATAGCTATCGCCCGGTGCTTCTATGCACATCACCTCGCAGCTGCACGCTGCCTAATACGACGCTCCCTCCGAATCATGGCAGTAGCACCAGCAGGAATTGGAGGAGGATACGGCTGTCGCCTCGGATGGGCGTGTGTGTGTACATGCACACACAACTTGTCCGTACCAATCATGGGCCGCGCGACCCCTCACTATCCGCCATCCATCTCGAGACGCCAGCCAAACCCGCTGAGAGGGAAAAAGATGCCGATCAGTCTTGATACGGTATTCCTCGAAGACGGAGCGCATCCCCCGGTCACGGCTGTTGCTTCAAGCAAGGGCTGTATAAATATGTCCCCCCCCGCTTAAATGACCCAAGGGCCACCCAGCGTCAGACGGGTACGATGCGATACGACGTCGGAAGAGTCATCCACGTTCATCACTTTCCCCATAACACGCATCTGCCCTCTTGAAACTCGTACTGAGGACATTTGACGTTTCAGCTGAGCCACGTAGTACCATAGTATCATAGTAAAAGAGGTGATTTAAAATAAAGAGTCTCGGTCAATGTTCGATACAATCTCCGGCGCGAGGTCCCACTAACACGGAGCCGTGCCCCGAACTCCGCCCTAACTTGTCACCCCAATCACCGGGCGCTTACACCATGCCAATAGTAGTATGCTACGCCATGTGGAATCGAAGCTGTCACCACGAGAGCAAACTGGCGGGGGGGTTCTTATCAAGCAGAAATGGCAGATGCGTTCTACGGTGATCCTTTGATATGCTACCTTGAGCTGTAGTGTAAAGCGCTGGAATGGACAACCACCACGTGGGCTTCCGTGTCACGGCCTACACACTAAGACAGATACAGCATTGTCATATGGTTGCAGCACGCCCTTTGAGCCCAAACCTTACATGACCAGCAAAACGGTCCTTGTAGGATCCTCGTGCAAGAAAAAGGCAAACCTTGATCCAGCTGAGAGCCCTAATTCCGACGCTGTTGAGGCAGAGTTGTTGCTCGGTACGGAGCAGTATCAGCATGTGTGCGCAAGGAACCTAGGTTTCGGTACTTCTTACACGTACTGCGCCCCCCCGGAGCCCCTCACTGCCGTCCCTCCGTCTTTGCGACGCCGCATTAGCAAATCTACGCCTTTTGCCAACAAACATCTCCATACGGCGTACTCCAACCCGCAATCTGCTTTGCCCCAAACAATACGCCAGAGCAATTCAGATTAATCAGATCTCCAACATCGTCTCCGAGATTTGTCAACTGCACGCCATTCCCCCCCGAATTCCGATGACGAAGCCTCGCGAAGCCAGCACCGCCCTTGGTAAGCAGCAATATCGAGCCGCTGCTCCCTCCCGGAAAGTCCACGGACTTTTGCACCTTTTTGCTGCTCAAAGCGCGGCCCCGCTGTATTGGGCGGCGCTAGTACCAGCGGAGTAGCTCGAACTCTGTTTGGCACGTGGAGATCTCGTCTTGGGATTGAAGGAACAATGCACTTTTTTTTGTGGGTACAAACAAGGGACGCCGTCCCCTTTTTTTTCTCTTTTCTCTGCCGGTTTTTTTTTCCTTTTGACATTTTCCATTGTCTTTTTTGTTATCGATGACTAATATCGGAATATTTTCACTTGGCGGCCATAGCCCGTTCGGGCAATAAGCTTCGCAAAACAAGGGTCACGCTCTTGGCTGATGAAGTGACCTGACCTGCATTTTCACTGAATAAAATAAAATAAATGAGATTAAATTTCCCGCTCTAATGATTTTTGAGCACCAGCCTTGCGTTCGCTTTTGCTCTTCTCTCCTTTGGCGAGATGAAGGCGCTTTACTGGATATGCTGAAGCTTGGTGTCGCTTCCCAAGATAAGGC
This sequence comes from Trichoderma arundinaceum, assembly GCA_025919625.1. Taxonomy (NCBI): domain Eukaryota; kingdom Fungi; phylum Ascomycota; class Sordariomycetes; order Hypocreales; family Hypocreaceae; genus Trichoderma; species Trichoderma arundinaceum. The sequence goes on along the minus strand of JAMQTF010000008.1, from coordinate 788,901 downwards.
TGAGACCGTCGCGAACGAACGCATTGACGTTTGAGTGCGAACCGAGTCTTACCCATTGCCAGCTAAGCGCATGAATCATATTTGATTGTATTTTTTCACTTTTTTTTTTTTTCAACGAGGACGCTAGGATGACAGAAAGAATGAATCCCCCCCCCCCAACAATACGCGGCATTAGATCTCGAAAAGCCAAGTTTTTTTGCAGAACAGCACAACAACAGAACCACAAAGTAGCCAATTAGTCATGCCACCGATTGTCAAGGGGCGCCACGTCGTGGGCTGATGCCAACCTCTTCGGACTGCGCATGGCCTCCGGCTCCCAGCAGGACACGGAGTGGCCCTCCCGGACGGAACTCCGTTTCGCAAGGCAGATGCTGACACGGGATACGGAAGGAGCAGTATGTATCTGAAGTATTGGTGTTTTAGTTTTTTTTTCGCAGCAATGTCCGTGCTTCGATAGTTTCACCGACAGGACATGTGCCGAGGCAAGGATCGAACGCGCCTTTAAAAGGAGCCCACTTGGCACCCATCAGATCTCGCTGGCCAGAAGCCGGACCGAAACCACTCGTTGTCTTTTATCGGCAGTAGCCGAGAAAAAGGAAAAGAAAAAAATGTTTTTCTTTTTTTTGTTCTTTCTTTTCGTCGGTGCCATGTGAAACACAATGAGCTTGCTTGTGATTCTGGGTCGAATAGACTGATGGTGGAACCCCCTCGTACTCGGTGCCGTAAAAGAAATAAAAAAAAATATTCATTTCACAAGAGCCTGGCCTATCCACAACGGACGGAGCATTACACCTGAGGGCTTGGTCCGATCCGAGTGGCGTTCTCCAATTAAACATGCCACCCGTCGATGAGTCAACATTCTCACCCAGAAAAATGACAAAGCAAAGCAAATATGGCCAACATCGTTGCCGAGGCAGTCCAGTGCCGCTCCCCCCCTTTCACGATCAGCCTCGTTCCTCAGAGGACTGATAACGGCGGGAGCCTGGAGTGAAGCGAAGCAGTAGTAGGGTTGGTTCGGCCAATGGGCCCTTGCCAGGTGTAGGAGTGGTTTATCTTGATCCTTGCCCATCTGTTCAGAATTCGGTCTGGTAAAATACCGAGATGGTAGAATAGGAGTAGGTATCATACAGATGACCTATCTACAAGAGTGTCTGGCGCCAGCCAGTATATCAATGTAGCCACTCAGTTCCAATATCAACATCAAATATCAAACATCATTTGACATAAGATGCCCATCAATCAACTCTGTCATTCAATAGAGCTGCACAAGAGTCGAGACCAACGCATAGCGGATGCCAATTCACAGCCAGCATAAAAGCATCAAGACAAACCCTTCGGACACAACGCCAATATCAGTCCAGAACATCAATCACAACATCTAAATACGAAGCACCGCAATCAAGAACTTCTCCGAGTTGGTATATTATATTACTTATCAGTTCTGTCTCGCCAAGGACATGCTTATGTACCAGCCAACTCCGTTACTCCGTAGAGCTAAACAAGGATCAGAGCACTCCATAGATTGCCCATAGATGCCAGCGCATACTCGTCGACTTGGGAAATTGCAGCTACTACTAGGTGCAACGTACGGTTTGGGTATAATCAGAACGCTTTTGGGCAGAAAAATTACGCATCGCTAATGCCCTCCCACTCATCTTCCCCATCCGTCGCGGACCCAGACGCCGAATCACCATCATCGTCGTCGTCTTCTTCTTCTTCCTCTTCGCCTTGTTCTTTCATCTCATCTTGACCATCAGTTCCGTGGAGTGAAACAGGTCTCCCCGTGGATTTCAAAACCGGCATGCCAATAACGTCCCGTAAAATCCGACCATCGTCGTCACGGAGATATGGCCCTTCACTTTTATCCCCGTCAACATCGACAGAGGCCCCCCCCTCAGACGGACCCCCCAAGTCATCGATCGAGTCCCGCACAAATCCAGCAACAAAGAAGCCCATGACCCCTCGGCCGTCCCCCTTGTACGACCGTATGCATCCCTCCGCAACCGCCTCGTCGCCCTCCGCGGCCTCGGCCAGTCCCCGGACGGGCCAGTCCCTCATCCCGCTTACCTGGTCTTCCCTCCGTAGAATGCGCCATCCTTTGGCCTTTGCAATGTCTGATGCCAGAGCTCGAATGACAACGCGCTCGTTCTCCTGTGAGTGGACAGAGCACGTCGAGTAAGTCACCTTCTTGGCCCGAGGAAAGCGAAACGCGTGCACAAGGAGCGTCAGCTGGAATGCCGAGAGCGCCTCGAGTCGAGCTTCCAGGTCCTTTTCCGACTTGACCACGGTTTCGTTCCCATCGTCGTCGACCAATACATTCTGTGCGCGCTCGTCCACTTCGTCGTGTCTCCTCTTCTTCTTGTTCGTATTGGCTGTGCTCTGCTGCTTCCCCTTGCCGCCACGATTATCCACCGGCGGCTCAGGGAGGTGCAATTCGGGCATCGAGTCTCGGCCTACAATTCCACTCCCCGAACAGCTTGGGTCCAGCAGCAGAGCCCCCACGTCCTTGAATTTGTCAGATGTGGGATCAACTTGCAGAAAGTCCTGTCCGAATCCGATGCGTGTGATATCCTTGGACCCAGCAATGCCAACCATCTTCTCCAACGTCTTGGCTCTCCTTGAATCTTTTTCAAAGGCGTAGATTGTCTGGGGGGCATCCTCAAACTCTGGACGATGTTCATGCAGAATAGCCGCTAGATGCGTAGTTTTATTCCCCGGCGCCGAGCAAGCATCAATGACATCCCCATCCTCGGATCGCGGATCCAGTAGATAGGCCGGGAAGCATGAAGCCTTGTCTTGCAGGATTATCTTCCCACTCGTGTAAGCTTCCACCTTGGCAAAATCCATCCCGGGGGAGATGGCAAGCAGATTCGGTACATGCGGGTCAATGTATATATGTCTGCCTGCCTTGCTCACAATGTCTTGAATGCTCCCGGCCCTGGTGTGTTTTGAAAAGGTTGTCTCCAACTGCTCCTCCACGCTGCTTTTGAGGGCATTGACGCGGACCCATCTTGGATAATTGGCCTCCTCTCCCGCAGACGCCCTCTCAACTTGTTCCTTTAGGATATCCATGGTCGGGGCCTTTCTTCTTAACCTCGCCAGGGTAAGTTCCGAGCTGAGGCGTCCCTTGTGACGCTCAATCGATGCTCTCAGTCCATGGCTCTGCGGCAGAGCAATTCCTCCCTTTGCAAGCAATGAATCATGAACCAATAGCAAAGCTAGTGTAGGTGTAAGCTACAGGAAGGGGCAAAAAAAAAAGTTAGCATTCATACCATCTCTATTCGACTAAACACTCGAGATGAACACCATCCAAAAAACTTAATTTCTTACCTTTCGCTCCAACTTTAGCAATTCCGTCTTCTCAATCACCTCCTTCAGCACGGGACTCCATTTCGCACTTTCCAGCACCAGAGCATACAGCTGCCCCGGCGGTGCTTTGCCCTTCTTTTTGCCAAACACTCGCGACTTCAGACTTCCGCCGCTGTCTGACGATGAGGATAGAATCTCCGCTGCCTCATGATAGAGGGACATTCTCACAAATGCACCCTATAAAATTGAAGCGAAAGATGCGTATGTAGATCGAGGAGGGAAAAGGACTGTAAAGGATGGAATAAAATATTGTGAGATGAGAAGTCCCTGCCATGAGAAATGTAAAATGTGGAATTAGCCGCGGTTCAGCCGCCAACCGACACAGCAATTGTTTGGTAGCTTACACAACTTCACGAGAGTAAACATGAGGAACAGTACAACCGATCCAAGTGATGATATTTACTAGGACATGCAAGTTTTTCACACACTATTCTATGCGTTGAATCACGATTCAAGTCTCTGCTTTTTTGGAAATCGCTCATAAACTTTTTATTCAGATTCTATAAGACCCAGTCATTCATAGACCTCGATTGATAAATGCTTTAAAATTCCCTTGCGGGTGGCCCTTTAACTGACTCGTCAGATAACGAACCCAAGAAACATAAAATATGTCATCAAAATACACGGAAGAATCGAAGTATCCAACCCATCGCCCCAAGCCGACAGATACCATACCCGCCGCCGGCCCAGACCTTTCCAGATCCCGCTACCCAGAAACCCACGGAATCCCATGCAACGCTTCAAACCAAAAAATACTCCGAAACACTCAGATCATGTCCCCAAGTGCGCCGAAATAGCCCAACGGCAACCTTAGTTGCGGTGGCTGCGGTGTCGGTGGACGTGCTCGTTACGACGGGCATTGGCGCTCTTCAAGGTGACAGAGGCAGTCTTGCTGTAGACGCTGATGGCCCAGCTTCCACCGCAAACCTCCTTGGAGTTACCCTCGCAGGCAACGCTGCACTGAGAGTCGGCAAGCTTGGCAGAGCCAACGAGCTCGTTGCCGCAGTAGCACTGGCCACCATACTCGGTAGCGGCAAGAGAGAATCCCTTGCTCACACAGTTGGCCACGCACTTCTCGTTGGTCATGGGGCCAAGGTTGGGCAGGACATCACCGCTCAGGACACGGCTGGCGTTGTCCTTGTAGCACCCGGCATAGGTGTATCCACCGACGGTAGCAGCAGAGTTGCCCTTGGTAGCGACAGGGGTGGAGGCAGGGGCGCCGGCGGTGACGGTGACGGTCTCGGTGACGGTCTTGACGTTGCCAGCACTGCACTGGGCATCACCGCCAGCAGCACCACCAGCAGCAGCCTTGGAAGTAGCAGCAGGGTTAGACTTGATGGTCGGGGAGCCAGCGGCAGGAGCCTTGGAAGAAGTTGTGGGCTTGGCAGCGACAGGCTTGGAGCTAGCAGGAGCCTGGGCGGGCTTGGAGCTGGCAGGGGCTTGGGCGGGCTTGGAGCTGGAAACAGGCTGGGCAGCATTGTTAGAGCCAGAGGAGCCAGAGGAGGAGCCGGCAGCAGGAGCAGGGCCGTAGGTGAAGCCGCTCAGGGGGTTGTTGCCAGCGAGCTTGGTCAGAGTGCCGGTGACCTGCTCGTTGACCAGAGGGTTGATGGTGCACTCGCCCTTGTTGAGGCCGTAGAAGAGACCGGGGCACTGGTCCATGCCAGCGTCACCGGCATCGCAAGTGTCGATGATGTGCTGGAGGAGATCCTCGTCCCAGCCGGCCATGAAGTCAGCGTGACCGCTGTAGCCGGTAACATCACCGTTGGAGAAGACGAAAGGCTGGCTGCCAGAGTTCTCGGTCCAGCGGCCCTGGTAGGGCTGGGTGTCGTAGTAGACCTCGAAGAAGATGTGAGGGGTGTGGATCCAGCCCTTGGGGCAGTCCTGCTTGCCGTTGCCAGCATCGGTGGGATAGGCGGTGTTCTCCTTGTAGTTGGTCAAGCCGGCGGCGGGGTTGTAGCAAGAGGGGAAGTGGACGTCCAGACGGAGAGGAGAGTACATGCCGTCGCAGGTAACCTGGGGGAAACCGGCACCAGCGCCCTGGTTCTGGGGATCAACCATTCCGAACTTGGTGCCGTCGGAGCCGGCGGGATATGAAGGGGGGTTGTAGCTCTTGCGAGGGCAAGTGAACTGGACAGGCTGAACCGGGCCCTTGGAAGGGTCGAGGTGAGAGCCGCCGCCGGCAGCAGGGGGGGAACGGGTCATGGAGTTACCAGCCAGCATCTGAAGACCGGTGGGGAAGGCCTTGATCTGGTCGTTGGTGGCCTCGAAGAAGTAGTAGACGTTGGTGTAGTAGACGTCGACATACTCGAGGTTGCCCGTCTTGGGGTCGTGGAAGTAGAGGGTAGGGTACCAGTAGTTGCTGTAGTCACCCTTGATCAAGGCGGTACTGCAGTTGGACTTGACCAGGTCGGCACCGGTCGAGCTGAGGCCGAAGTTGCTGCCACCCAGAACGTTGTGGACGTGAGAGGCGGGCACACCGGGGTTGACAATGGGATCAGCACGAGTGGTGACCAAGCCCTTGTTGGTGAATCGCAGAACAGCAAAGGTTCGGCTGTCCTTGGCGGCGGCGAGGCCAGCCATGGCCGCAACGGCCGCGGAGGTGGTGAACTTCATGTTGGAGTACTGAAAAAATCGGTGACTTGAAAAGAAAACGAGACTGTATCCAAATCGAGTATATGCTTTCGACGAGCTGGTCAAAGGTCGCTAGGACGGTTGTAAATGGTCGCAACGGTGATACCTGAGCACCTTGAAATGAATGAGCGTATATATAAACCACGAGAGAATGTCGAATATCTGTCGCGGCGAAGGAATGGAAGATACAAGAGCGAAAGAAAAAGAATGCTGATTGTATCGAAAATGCTTAAAGGAGAGGAAGTGCCCAGCAACTTTTGAGAGAGGAAAGAAGCGGCGTGGAGAAGGAAGAAGAAGAGTCAGGAAAAGGCCCGGCGGTCTTGAGGATAAAATAGAAAAAAAGAAGGAGGGGAGAGGGAGGCAGGTGAGGGTATCTCGAGGGGCGTGGAGGTGATATACGGGAGTGGGGCCGAAGGAGCTGCTGCTCAACGGCGAGGCCTAGACGGAGCCTGGGTCAGCGCAGGGGAGGCCTGCTATTTCCAGCCCGGGCCAAGCTTCACAGCGCTTGGGAGGTGGATGCACAGCACTGCAGCTAGCCAGGGATATGCGCCTTCAGGGCCCATGTCGCTGAGGAACCCCCCTCTCGAGCCCCTGGCGCCAGCACGGCATCCCGCTGATTGCGGCACGGAGTCGAGCAGCAAAGAGCGCACTCCGTACTCCGTAGAAGCAGAAGCAGAAGCAGAAGCAGAAGCAGAAGCCTGGTGAGGGGCTCCCGCATTGCCGTCCAGGAGGCTTGGAGCCGGGTTGAGCCCTGTGCCCGGATCCAGAAGCAATGAGAAATAGATTAAAGAATAACGGGACTTGTCGTATCGAGAGTAAGCACTCATTACGCTCGCTCTCTTTGAGCCGAGAGAATTGCGACAACCAACAGCATGTAAGTTGGCAGTGCTCCTGGCTGTCATACATGCTTTTTGTTCACGGCTGGCTGAAAGAGCAGAAAGCAACAACATAGTCCTATCAAACGAGGTCACACACACACACACACACAACCACTACTATAACCCCATGCCAAGCACTATTCCGTCCACTATCTGTTCGAGCCAACAAAAACTCCCTTTATCGCGCCACGCAACCAAAGTACAGAGTACCGGCCCAGCCCAGTCAGCAATGGACCGAGATGAGGTGGCAAGTACAACCAGACAAGCACAAGCCAGCAAAAGAGGCTCCATCACAAGCTCCGTTCTCATGAGCTAACACGCGGCTCTGGCTTGTGTACCTGCATAGGCCTCAAAACCCAAACCGGCGTGATTGGACAGAACAGCGGGGGCGGGTGGTGCGACTGAGTGTTTCAAAACACTAAATGTACAGATACCGCACGCGTGGCGGATTCCACCAATAAGTGCGGCCTGCCGGAGGCGCTCGGGCTTGTGCAGGTACTTGCAGAGGGGGGGCGGTCCAGGTCGCATCCCGTCGCCATGCGCCCACTTGGCTGTCATCTGTCATCTACTCCAGACTCCCGCTTCAACTGCTAGCGACTGCGGCAAATTGGCATCAAATCTCAGGCCGTCAGAAGGTTGGCCGGCGCTTCGCCTTCTGCCCTCTGCTCTCCACCGGCGCGCCACGGGCACGGAATCGAACCATCCCGGGATTGTTCAGATTGTTTGGTGCTTGACGGCCACGTTTCCTGCGTGGCTGGCGCTAAGGTGCAGATCTGAAACAGATGTTTGCCTGCCCACTGGACCGGGATCCGAGCACGCAGGGGGATTCAGACTGGGCGCGGCGCTATTGCATGCAGTGCTTCCTTTTCTTTTCTTGTTCTGTTGGTGCCGGGCTCTATCAAAATGGCTGATAACATGTGTTTGCTCTGCTGCTGCACCCGAAACTATTGGAGTGGCTGCGGGAAAAAGAAACTCTACCTCAGCCGTGTTGGCCTCCTTGCATCTTACATGTATCAGAAAAACTCTTTTTTTTTCAGCTCCTCATCCAGCTGGCCTGGACTGGATTTTGTCATTTGTCGTTGCAGCCCCCTATTCTTTTGCCTCTGTATAGAACAAAAGACCTTTTCTTTCGGCCAATCTATGAATATGGGGTCGCCCATAATCACTCATCGGTCCACAGCTTCCAGAAGTCTTGGATATACGACCAATCAACCTATCCAGACGTCACCGCCTGGGTCAACTGATTCTGCTGAAATTACGGATCGATGGAATCGAGCAGAACAGCAAGCCATCGGTCGTGATAACCGAATCCATCCCTGGTCCAGCGATACTACTACATACCTGTAGCCTGGGCCGAGCCAAGTTGGGGGCCCGCCCATGGACCCCATCGCACTGCTTCTACCCCGTATGTTCGTTCCGAGCCTGACACTCTTGTCCAACTTTAGGGGCGCGGCTAGGGCAGACACCAAGAGAAGCCTCGGCCGTGCTTCCGGCGGCGTGGCGCGAGTAGCCTACGGTGACGGAGCAGTGTAACTGTAAATGGAGGCATCTGTGATTGATAGATACGGACCCCCCTGGTGGGTATCTTGAGGGCGAGATGCCCCGAGCCCGGCGCCGTACGTGCTGGGATGCTCTCACCACCACTAGTCATTGGACAAGGGCATTATATCGGAAACGCGGAGGCGTGAAAATTTGCGAGGCTTATTGGCAGTGCAGAGTTGTGCTACCCAAACATCAGCGACGTGTTGTTCCCATGTGTTTGTTCCCCTATTTCTCACGTCCTTTGTTTACCTACCTAGTACCTATGTATCTCCCTCCTTGGTCAGTCTATTTTTTCCCAGTCATGTTACTCAAAGCCTCTAAACGTGCGCGACTCGTGCGACAAGCGCTGAATAATGCAATCCGAACCTAATATCATCCCTCCTTATTCTCTGCCCTCTCCTATTGCTGTTGGCAAATGCTGTGCCTGACTCCATGCACAGGTTAGCCACGGTGGAGCGGCATGCCTTTGAAACGCACTAGCGCTGGGTGACCGCAACGCTCTAGCCGATTGGCTGCGCGGGCCGCCTCTTACTGCTTTTGGCCGAATAAGAGAGAGTTCAAGGTTGGCTTGAGGCTTATGGTCTTTAAGAGAACAGGGCGGGCCTTGGCGGGATTTAACCTGCAAAAAAGAAAAAAGTTGAGCCAGGGGGAGAGCCAACTTCCAACTTTTGCTGCAGTAAAAACTTGGCCTGACGGTGGGCGATTAAGCATACGAGCATAAACGACAAGCGTAAACCGCCAAGCAGGCCGAGCACGCACCAGAGCAGCAGTATAGGGTAAACAGTAAATAAAGAAACAAGTCTATTGGTGTTGCCAGCCAAGCAGAGCGCCAATGGCGCAGAGTGACTGAGGCAAAATGCATCGAGAACTGGCGCGCGGTTATCTCTACTGATTATACGGAGTATTATGCAGTAAGATGCATACAAATGCTCTATAAAGCATCACGGGCATACACAACATATCAATGAACCACCAAGGATTTTGACCAGCATTTGCACAGGCCGGAGTTGATAATCTACACCCGCATGCCACCCGTGCGGAGTTGTACAACCAACAATGCATTCCGAGATGGAATACAGAATTGATATACCAAGCACGGAGTGCTTCATACTGCTGTATCCATTTAATACACACTTAATTTACCTATCAAATTCAGGGCGCGCCGTCATTTATCGTATATCATCCAACAATATCGGCGAGATTGCCGCTTTTCCATCTGGGCCCTAATATTGAATGGAGTCAAATCAAAGTGAGGCATAGCCGAGCGAAGCGGTGTACCGCAAACCAGCACACAACCGCTAATTCAAGGAAAAAGAAAGAAGAAAAAAAGACACAAGGGGAACAAGAGCAAATTAGCCTTTCCGTTCGGGCCACGGCCGTCATACTTGAACAAGGTGTACGGAGCGCAACTGCGTGCAAAAGGGTGAGTATTGCCCCCCCCCCCCCCCCCCCCCCCCCCTTGGCAAGTATTTTCCATCTCTCCCACCCCTCTCGTCCCCTGGTCTTGGAATCAGGTGAGAATGTCACCTCTTCATTGCAGACAATCGATATGGGGCCACATCTGAGCTCCCTTGCCCTGCTTAGCCGCCCAGGGTGGCGCCAAAAGCCCACACGTGCGCGTTGGGTTGTCTTTATGAGGGTCTGTAGAATGAAATTACAGAGACTGTTCATATATTAACAGGCTGCTATGGAACATTCCGTACGGAGCTCTGGAAACATTAGCATCAGCGAAGTGCTGCTGCAGAAGCAGACTCTGAGTAAGCAGAATATTCATGTTCATGTTGTCTATCCTTTGAATGTTGCAACTTGATAAAGCCGGTGAAAACCACAGTGATGTTGGTATCAAGCCCTTCACTATCTATTCATCTAGATGGTAGGCGGATACAAATCACATTACAAAGAGAGTGGCTCCCGTTATCCATCTCCCATCGTGAAAGAATCCCTCGGGGCCACCGCGGCGTCTTCACATCTCTACCATGAAATAGGAAGGCTATAACAACCTTCGTAAGACAAAAAGGATCGTTAATCCCGTACACAAAGATAGTCGGCAGTGATAGAGCTTGTGCCGCTGCCTATCAGGGGCATCTAATAATACCGGTGCCTACGTACGCCTTAGTAATCCTCCCATTCTGCGCAAAATGCAAAGCTGAAGAGAGACAGATCAGGAAACTAAAAACTGATCGCCATCATGCATCTTCCAAGATAAAATCCTGCCACTGCTACAATGCCCTATTTGGAGGCACTGCCTCGCTAAGGGCCAGCTGCCTGTTTAAGCTAATTCCTATCTCGGTGCTACTTGAGGCTCTGCTTCGCGTGCATGATTTTAGTGGCGCGATGCCGACGCAGGTCCAAGTCCCGCGACGGTTCCGGACCAAGGGGGGGGGGGCATATCAATAGAGTAGCCCTATCTGAATGTCGTGGATCGTACAACCACGTGTTTGGCAATTACTCGCTTTGATGCTACCTGCTGTGTATAGACTCGCTCTTACGGCGCTTGGATGTTGGCGTGAGGGAGTGTTTTATCCGCCAATCTCACTGCGAGCTAGAGATGACTGTATCGCTAGTGGCAATGAGAGCCATGCCGTTGCAAGAGAGTGAAAAAGATGTGGGGAAAAGTATTCACCAGTAAGAAAAATAGCTCTTCACGAAGATATTTGCTAGTGCAGGTATTGTTTGAAGGGTTTTGATATTGATCAATGGCTCCCGTAGGGTATGTACTTGCTAGCCGAATAATATTTGCGATATAATATATCAACCAACAGCCATTGTATCTGACGATGGTAGATTCTATCGCTCAATAATTCCTCCTTCAGTTGACTATAGTTGACAATACTTTGGAATGTACGGAGTGCTTAGCTCGTTTTAAGGACGTTTCCATCACTGAAGCACATGTATCAAGTTATGTTTAGCCCTCCCTTAGACCTCCTGCTACTGTAGGTTATTACAAAATATATCAATTACACTCTAGCAAAAACCATCTCTACGGCAGCTTGCTCCTGTGCTCGTCCTCTCTGGGGAAGCAAGTAGCAACCTCCAGTTTGCCAGTCTTGTCGTTGGCATGGAACGAAAACACAACGGATGCCCCGAAATTGAGAGGGTTGCCTTCAAACACGACCAGATCCTTGCTCTTCTCGAGCCCCAAAATCGACTCGACATTGGAGGTTACGAGCCGAACGGTATCTTCCTGGCTCAGATGAGCGTACTTGGCCGCCCAGCCGGCTTCCGGACCGAGGTCGTGAACGCGATAGTCTACTGGCATTGCTACAGCCATGTGAGTAAGTTGCTTTTAACGGCGTGATATCCTGGGGCAATGCTTACTAGTTTCGAAGATGGCCAAGGCAAACGTGACACCAGCCTCCTTGAGGTAACTGGCTATGCTTCTGGTAAGGGGAGGGCCAACCACTGCGTCCCTTTCACGGAAAGCATCAGGGGCGGGCCGATTCTCCGATAGAATCACGGGGATCTTGGCAGCAGCGAGCTCTTTGGCAACCTAAACAACAGCAGCATCAGCATGTGATACTCTACCCTGTGTCGAGCGTCTTAAATATATACTTACATACGGCGCCTCCTTGCCACCCAGGATAACGAGGTTGGTTTCGGGAAAGTCCTTCTTAATGAGAATCAGTTGAGATAGGTCGTACTAGGAGTCATCCAAAGTTAGCCGGCCAACTCGTTGTACGGGATTGAATTGACTTCTTTACCTTGTTGTTGCTGTGCACCACGAGAGGGAGTTTGCCTGCCGCCACTCGCCCGTACACAGTTGCATTATGCTTGCCCTTTCCGTCTTCTAGCAATTTACGGAGATGCTGAATTCCGCTGCTAACCGTGCCTTCTGAGATCTTGGTGGCATCACCAAGGTCCAGATGCAGAGCCACATCGCCCTGAACGATGCCTCCATCGAGAAGGCTCTTCTTACCGCTGGTGAGGAATTCAACGCTGACGCCGTGGACAAAGCCAGACTCATCTGCCAGCGGGAGAGAAATCGCTCTGGTCACGCCTCCAAGACGGGCTCTCGCGAATGACTTGCCATCGAGCGAAAGTCCGTACTTGGCGTAGACTACGCTCTCAGGGTCTCCGATTTTCTGGTTTGCTGCTTGGCCGTCGCCCGTGCTGGCCAGCGTGGCAATTTCGGCAATGCCAAGAGCTCTGGTGACGGCCGTCAATCCCGGCAGGACGTGGCCGTTTTGCAAAGTCAAGTGGAGAGCCTTCTTTCCCTTTTGCTCGAATTTGCTTGCTGCCTCTGCGCAGACAGCACCGGAACCGAGACACGAAATCTCTCCATTTTCAACAACAAGCTTGAGGGGTTCATCGTCGGTTTGCGCTAGCGAGGCTGCGAGCTCTGGATAGTGATCGACAAATGCTTTCTGGATACCATCTATGATGAAGCTTTGATCGGCCTCATAAGCTTGAGAGCAAGTCGATAGTCTCTGCTCATCCGAAATCTCATATCGCGTCTGCGGCTGGATAACGGCCTTTTCATCTTCTGTATGAGCTGCTGTAAATGTCGTGCCCATGCTCTCCTCGACTCGAGATTCGTCCAGCTGGGCTCGCCCGTCGACGAATACTTGCAGAGGCGTTGCGCCGTTCGACAGAGGATGAGAGTCCCAGACCACAATGTCTGCGTCGTAACCAGGCCTGCAATAGCCGATACGGAAATCGAGATCAATTGCCTTTGCGGGAACGGAAGTGATTGATTGGAGGGCCTTCTCTTCCGGCAGCTTGAAGGCATACCCAACGGCTGCCTGAGAAGCCAAATACTTGGCGTTCGTCAAGCCAATGACGTGATCAGACTTGTACGCTACGGGAATGCCGTTCTTATCGAGGATATGCCCGGCGTATAGATTAGGGGAGTATGCCTCATGTTTGTATAGACTAAACTCTGCGAATATTGCAACAGTAACGTTGTCTCCTTGCTCCTTGAGCAGATTTGGCACTTGCCAGGCTTCGGTGGCATGGTGGAACCCCCTGACTCTATAGCCAAACTCGTGGCTGATCCGGAGCATGGTCTCCAGATCTTCCGGCTCATAATTGTGGTTCTGCACAATGACTTGTCCTCGAAGAATGGCCACGGTCGATTCAAGCTCCAGCTGGAACGGGAACTTTCCGTGGTGATGAACGAAGCCGGCCTTGCGGCTCTGGTGCCAGTGACGAGCCTCGAGGACGGCAGAGCAGTAGTCGTCTTGCTTGTCCTTGAGCTCCTTGGCCTTTTGCAGATGCTCTCGCAAGTGCCAGCCATTGCCTAGCCGGGTATACCCCCAGAACCTCTTTGGGTTTTCGCCGAATGCAAATTTCATATACCGACGGCGCTCGCTTACGGGCACTCCCCTCTCGAGAAGGATGTCTTCAACGACGGGCTCGGAATGCTCACCAGAGTAGAGCGAGTTTTTAACCGCCACGCCCTCGCCGGCGATGAGGTTTGCCGAGCCAGGAATGATGACCGAAGACGTGACGCCGCCTGACAGAATCAACGTGGCACCCTCGTCGTAGGCTTTCAAAGCGTCAATCACGCGCACCATGGCGGTGATTGATTTGGTGACGGGGTTTGCCTCATTGTCGTCCTCAGTCGCTTCGGTGGTGGGCCAGACGCTGATGTAATGATGAGAGTGCATATCCACAAGACCAGGCGTGACATATCGGCCATGGACGTTGTACTCGACTACGTTGTCGTCCGCAACGACCTTATTGTCCGAACTTTTGTGAATAGCCTCGATGAGACCCTCGGAAAAGACAATGTCCACAGCATAGGGAATGAAGGCCTCGCCGTCAAACAGCGTCGCATTCCTCAACACGACAGTCTTGGTTTGGCCATTGGTCGGCGTCCATCGTGGATTGCTTTTTCGAGAGCCAGGCTCCGGTCTGCCGGGCACCTGGTCCAGTCCCTGGCACCGAGCCAATGACTCTTCAAATTGCTGCAAGAGCCTCGGCGAAGCCTTGCCGTCGCCGTGCCGCTCATCTCGGTACTGGCGATCGACCGCAGAACACAGCCAGAGCACGGATGCGGCAACGACAAAGCTCAGACCCGTCCTGATCGACAGGATGCTCCGCGTAAACAGCCGGCGACGACGCGGTTGCCTGGGATAAGCCGGAACTTCGTATGGCGGCGGCTCCAGCGAGCGCGAATCTCCGCCCTGGAGCAGCCTCTTCTCTAACGCCTCCTCCATGAGGACGTGTTGTGTTTTGTAGAAAACGGTCCCGCCGCAATGCAAAGTTGTGTTGCTTCTGCTTGGACGACGTTCAATCAATTGCTGTTGTAGTTGACCATGCCAATTCCCACCTGTCGAACCAACACGACACAGCCAAACTTGAACGAAAGACTCAGCGGTGGTTGTGTTGAGTTAAGAAAGAGACAAAGCTCCCTTCTTAACCTCCCTCCGAGTTGCCGCGTCGCTCGTTGCTCCTGATATGGGTAATGAAACGGTAATGATAAGCAATGCGTAAGCCCCCCGGGTCGAGTTCCCGAGCCAATGACGCCAACCACACCATAAATTGGGTAAACAGCATGCAAAACCGACCTTCTGCCAACTACAGCCTCTCCGCAACTGGGAACTTTGTTGGTGCTCTCCGGTTTGGGGATAGGCGTCAGCGCAGCCGCGAGCTATTCCGTTTGGGCGGCGCTTGCGGGGAGGCGGACAGAAGCGAGCGGTTTGTGCTCTTTCGTATTGTTGCGGGCTGCAAATCTCCCCCGTGGGAGAGCTCGGGAAGATGCGATCGCCGCCAATTCCCTTCTTCTTCTTCTCCAGTGCGTTTCGACAGAGCAATTTTCAGCCTAGGCCTAGTCCGCCATGTTGTGCAGAGTCGACGCCGCCTAGCAAAGCGCTCGGGCGCCATGCAGGCGATGAGTCGCACCGCAAACGGCTGCCCGCTCGCTCGGCACTCCCAGGCCTGTAGGCACCTACCACTGCTAACCGCCTCTAGTACCAAGTGCAGGTATTAAGCACTGCTGTACTTGGTACCACTGGCCGGCCCGTGCCGGCGCTTGGCGGCTCTCCGGATGCCGTTAGGCAAGGCAACGTGCATAGCATCAATGCCTGTGGTGCTCTGGTGCGCCCAACTCGCTGTGTGTTGTGTCGTGTTGTGTCGTCGTCGTGTCGCACTCCATCTTACTCCCGTCTTACACGGGGGACTCGTCATCCCAAGGCGGGCTCACGACAATATGACCACAGCATGACTTGAAGAGCCTCCTCAGGGCCATGCTCAGTCGCAGAGCTATCAAGGCACACACCATGTGCCCCCCTGTGGGATATCCTTTACAGTTGGCGCAGTGCACAGGGCTGAATTGGTCGCTTGTTTGCTTGACCTCATCTGTTATCCGACTACACTCGGGATGGAGGATTCCCCTCCTATTTGAATGCTATTCCCACCTTGTACTTTCGCCCATCAATTGTCCGGCTGGCGAAGCGTTTGTTTGGCCGTGGAGAGATCCAGCTGCTTGTACAGAGTGCAACATCACGCTGCTGTTCATCCTCAGCATTGTAGCGTTCCCAACGGCTGCCGGCGAATAGCGGCGCAAGGGAGAAAAGGGAGGCCGTTGGATAAAAGTATAATGGAATAGTGTCTATCAACAGCATCCCCGAGAAGCCTCTTTTGCATGCATCTCAGAAAGAATATCCTAGCCGCCCATCGGTCTCCTCCGCGCCCAAAGCTGATTTACTTTATCAGTACGTAGTAGTAACTATTGTGATCCAGAAAACTCCGACTAGCAGTCAAAACAGCACCGTGGCCAAACACCAAGCTAATAAACAATCAATTCGCCCGACCGTCCAATGCTTGCCAGGGGGTGGCGTGCCTTCTTTTTTCTTCCGTTCCCTCATGCCGCCCTGATCCTCTCTTCTTTCGTGATTCGCAATAGTAATGAGTACACTCGATGCTCAACTGAGTTTCCATGTGCGTGGTTCCCTTTTGTGCTGTGTACATGTGTGCTTATACCTGTTTTAATTTCGCATCTGCCGTCTCCTTCTCTGGCTCTGGGATGCCTCGCCGTCTTCGTCTTCATCATTATCCGAAAGGTCATCGTTATTCCTTCCCCTCCCCCTATCGTTCCCCTTCTTGATCGAGATGATGCACCCTTGCTCTTTCAAACGCTTGGCCAAACTGCTGCTGGCCACCATGCCAGGGAATTCTTTGGCGCTGTAAACCTTGAAGGGCTCGCTTTTGATCTCTGCCAGAATGGGAAAGTGCCGAACGAATCCAGCTCGGCTTGGATCTATCATCATTAGTGTAAATTTTAATCGGAAAGCGCCTGGGGTACGACAGGAGAGATCGGAAAAGCAGAAGAAGCAGCCTTCCTGCCCATTCTCGTCCTGTCCCACGAATGGTGTCGAAACCAAAGAGCCCATTAGGCGGCGTTGATGCTGGTATTCCTCCGGCATGTAGGAGGAGTCGCGCTCTCCCGACTCGTCGTAGATGGCGCAGCTCATGACATAACTTTCGTACCGCAAGTACACCCTGATTTCCTCGGCTGTGAAATTTGGGTTTTTAATCAAGAGTTCCACGATCGGAGGCGGATCAATGACTCTTCGATCCCTATCACCAAATCCACAAGCTCGTGCCGCGTTTGGCTGCTGGCGCATCTTGAGCTCGAAGCTGATGTCACCCAGATATTGGGCCTTGTTAGCGCCCAGCAGATTGGGGATCTGAGCTGGGGCTCCTGCGCTGTCTGGAGAGTGAGGCGGTAATTGAGCTACGGGCCTCGCCGGTTCTGGTTCAAATGTCGATTCCACCATAGGCGTATCTTGGTCGTGCCTCGTACCATAAGGTGGCATTCCTCTCTCGGGAGGATGGTATGGCCGTGGCGGCGGCGGCGGCGTCTGGCGGTTCATGTGGTTCATGCTTGGTGGAAACTGCGATAATCGCGGATCGGGAGTGCTATCGGGTCTCCCAGCCGTTACTGGCGGCAGTATCTGAGGTGGTTGGACCGGGTCTACCATGTGATGTGCCGGATAGCTCTGGCGACTGGCAGTACTGGCATAGGGCATGTGTGAAGGAGACATCAGGGGAGATGAAATGTTAGGGCCAGCGTTGTTGTGAGGATACGGTGGTGGGCGGAAATATTGATGGTGGTCTTGAGAGGCAGGCCGAAATGTGTCTGGCGCGCAAGGAACTCCCGCGAGTAGACCTTGCGGAGGAGGCAATCGCTGCACTCTGGAGGCGGGGTTTGCAGAATAGCGATCCACGGCGACATTGTCTGGCGTGCGAGGCATATTTTCCAGCCCGGCAGAGATTCTGGGATCCATCTCAGTCGCGAAGCCCGAAGGTATTGTAGAGGAGTTGTGAGGCCCTAACATGCTGTCTTGGCCGCGCCCTGGAGCCGAAGACATAGTCAGTTCTGTCCTAGGACAAGTAACGGGGGGGGAAAAAGGGTGTAATGGCAGCAGGCAAGTGTAAGCAAATAGTAGTAGTGCAATGTCGGCAGCTAGAGGTGGTAGTGTTGGTAGTATATTAAGGCCAGTCAGCGTACCCTAGCTCTGGAGCGGACACGCAAACGAGCCAATGCCGTTATGGTTAGAGATCTCCTAGACCCCCATTCCAGGGCTCAATCGGGAGGAGTTCTTGAACCAGGTAGAGGGAACTGCAAGCTGCATGCCTGCAACCAAGATCGTTGCTGGCGTGGGTGGAGGGGGATGGATGTGTGTGGATGCGGGGCACCAGGAGGAGTGTCTGTATACAAAGGCTACTGCAGATTCGACAAGCGTAATTCGATCTTTGCTTGGATCGTCTTTCAGAAACTTGAGCGTAGTGTTGGAGTCGTGCGGTGGCGAGCAATATATGGTGCCCCGGAGACGAGCACCGTTCATCCAAGTTCCCCGCTTGACGGTAATCAAAGGATAGAAGTAGGGGGAGGGGGGGAATATACATGTGCATACGTACGATGCAAGCCGTCCATGTGTCTACCGTCCCTTGTGAGACACAAGACACACCCCGGTGATTGGAAGAAGAGAGACTGTTGGTCGTGTGGTGTGCTCTCCTGCCGGGAGAGGACCTGCGAGTAAGAGGATTATACACTGAACAAGGTAGAGAGTCCCAAGATTGGGGTGGTGGGCGAAGCTCCGATAAGTAAACTGGGTTCCTCTTTTGCTCAATCTGGTGAGAGCAAGTTAGTGGTCTTTTTTCTTTCTTTCTTTTTACCAAGTTCCGTCGCTGGTAAATGAGAGGGTAAAAAGAGTGGGCGGGATGCGAGACGCGGCAGCCGAATTACTCTTCGCTTCCTAGCTTTTGGCGGCTTCGAAGGAAGAACAAAGCAAAGACCGGGTGGGGGGAGGAGCGGTAGAAGAGACACGGGAACGCAAGTGAACTGTTGGCGTGCCAAGAGCCGCGGTGGGCAGGATTAGCATGTATGTCCAAACGGTTGGAAGACGAGAAGACGTTTGATGGCCAGTCCGCACTCGGAACGGTTTGCCAAATGCCATGTAGCACAAGGACTAGCGAGGGCCATGCACGAGTATTGGGCTCTCGACCAGGCGCAGATGGTTAGCCTTTCCCTGCTCGGAGGGAATCAGGGCATCAGGAAAAAATCCCCCGTACCTCATACTCACTCCACAGGCACAGCGCAGAAACAATAAATGAGACCACTGCGCGAGCGGCCCAGCCGGGGGTTGTCAATTGGCGCTGGCCAGGGGGGGTGGGCGCAAGTTACAACTGACAGATCTTATTTCCCACAGGGCGGAGACGCATGCCCCATGTCACAGCATGGTTGATGTGGCGGTGGATGAATCCGAATCGCTGGGGCCGCTGCGGCTTACTAGTATTGCGCGTTGATTCCGCTAGGCGAGCTCAGATGATACCTCGAGCTCTGATCTTTTTTCCCGTGTGACGTACTCCGTGCCGAGTATAAGAATGGGTATCCTGAACAGAGCGTCTGCACGTTCTGTTGTGCCTGAATGCGGTTCCTCTCCCGAGAAATGGGCAAGCGGCACTAGGCGCTCTGCTTTGCGAAGACGTGGTATCAAGAACGGGGCAGCAACTGGGCTCCGTCCGGATTCCAGCCCAGACCTGGCTGCGACGCTGGACTGACATTGGCACCGAGTCCCAGCTCAAAGCCGCGAGGCAAGGATGGTTGTTGGTGGCTTTGAGCACAAGTGTCGGCTGATATTACCTAACGGACACGCCAATCTCAAGGGAGACCGGGATATTCGCAATGCCCTGATGTCGGTGGCTATCGCTGCCATCTGCAACGTTGTAGGATCAGATCAGATCAGCTCGCCAGCCTCATGCACCCACAAGCACAAGATGAAGACGCTGTTTTGGTTTGAGCTCTCTGGATATCGGCATCGGCTCGGGATAAGCTGTTACACCACTTGGTGTCCGAGGAGGGCAATGATATCATCAGGGCGCGGCTGCTGCAGACCGGGAACATGGACTGATGGGCCCTTGATCCATCGAGATCTGGTTGCTTGAGTTTTGAGAAGAAGCTTCTCAAATTGGTGGGCGGAGACGACGTGCGATGCGTCCTGCACCTGGTACGGAGTACATTCTTTAGGCCTGTACAAGTACTAAGGCACTACCTACCTAGTAGTACTACCTAGGTAGTACCTAGCAGGTAGGATGGACTCTACTTGATCCTTTCGAGCCATGGGGCGGGCGGCAGCACGGCTGGAGCACAAGTTTTTTTTTTTTTTTCTAGCTAAAATTTGAACAAGAGTCCCATACTCCGTACTCCGGCACGGTGTGATGGAGCGTGACGCCTTTGGCTCTGGTCAAGGTCAAGGTGGCCTGTGCTGCCCTGCCAGCTTGGACTCGGCAAAGCTCAAGTACGGAGTATTGGAGCTGGTCGATGGGGGCCGGCCCGTATCATCGGCGAAACGAGGGAATAGACGATGCCCGAGAATCCCACTTGTAAATTAACGCTCCGTCCTTCGTACAGACAGCAGCTCTCCCTTCTCCGTAGCGGCAATGCGACCCTGGCCTCGCAGGCGATCGGTGGTGAAGCGCGCCATGCACCAACTCCAGCCAAGTACAGAGTACGGAGTACGAGCAAGACTACAGGTACCTCACAGAGTAGCATCCACGATGCATCAGCACACCAAAGCGTGTCTTGCTATTATTACCACCACTCGCATATCAGCATCACGACGGGGATTTTGTTGGTGTACGCACATGGTAATTCGCCGCGGTGCAAGTCACACTCATTGAGGAAGCGAAGGCGAGGGGGGGCTGGGCGAATCCTCGAGGTTCTAGAGGAGGATCCTTGCAAGCCGTTGTTGGTTTTCCTTTTTTTCCTGTTCCTTTTTTTTCCTCCTTGGGCTCTCGCGTGGGTGAGGACGGATCGTCCGTCACCTGCAGCGCCTGGACCAACCGAGTCACGCCTAGACAGCGGCAATGATACGGAAAAGGTACGTAGATACCCGCAGCCCGCGCCCCTCCCCCCCCGGACGGGTGCAGGAACAATCGAGGAGAAATAGTCCTTCGTTCCTTCTAGGCAGCATATGGAGCTCAGCAGAGAGAGGGAGGGAGACGGATAGGCAGTGGAATAGGGAGGGAGCGACGAAGAGCAGGTTCCCCTTTGAGCCAATGCTGCTCCTGCCGACCTTGATGTAGGTGCTAATGTACATGCCTTGCCGTGGAAGACCAGGTTGTTCGCCACTGCCTCTTACCTCCTTTAGCACCAGATCGAGGCACTTGCCATGAAGCGTGCCTGGAGGGTGCACAGCGCCCAGGCAGGTGCCAGGTAATATTCCAAGCACATGCCAGGTGATTCGGCAAGGTTTAGTACCTGGCGGCGGAGTCCTCCGCAGCTCTCTCTGTGTACGGAGTACAAGCACGAGTACTGCTAACTAAGGCAATACGCAATGCATGGCAATAATCCCACACACCGGCGGCAGGCTCTTGCACATCTAGCACCGGGTATCGTCCGTAGGTTGAGGTGGCAGGTTCCGCCCGGTACGGAGCACCTGACGGGCACCTACCTGACTTGAGCCTCTCCAATTCTTACTATATCCAGCACGGATATCTAATCTTAGCACCTACCTGTGGCTCAGGCCCAGAACTTGACTTTTACGTACTCCGTACTGCTATATGGAGTACAGTGCCTGTACTTCTAGGTGCCAAGGTACCTTGGGTGTCTGAGTGTGTGTGTGTCTGCGGACGAGCATCATGGCTGCTTTTGCAAGCAGATCCGTCTACATGCGCCATCAGTTACTGATTGACTCTCTGTTAGCGGAAAACAGCCTTAGTGCCCGGATGGTACCCACCAGGGACATTTGCGCCAGATTGCCTGGCCATCGGCACTTGCGTCTCGTCATCGGGCTCCCTTCCGGGCTCTCTCACCGCCATCTACCTCTCTACTTTGACCAAGTAGTGCGACTTGTACTCCATACATACAAGCACAGGCGACGGACTGCGGACTACTAGTACGGTGCATGCACATTTGCTACTGCTGCTAACCTCTGCGCCTAGAATAAGGTACGGAACAGGGTGTCAAGGTGTGGATATGAGCTGCGGAGGACCTACCTATACCTTCCTAGACCCATCTGGACAGGCCTGCTTATCTAACGGGAATGGCTCAGGAACCGACTGCCTTAGCAGACGCTGCTATACGAAGCGCCCAGTAGGAGGATTGATAAGAGAGCTACGTTCGGCGACTGAGCTCCACCACTTGGTTGCTTTTCCTTGCGCATCCAGACTTGCACACACGGCATCGCAACGCAAGGCATATTGGGAATGGGCCGCTTCATCCCAGCTCTGCGTGCTCTGTACGGAGTACAGGTACCGCTACACAGCCCTTGAGCGCTGCTGGTGACGACGATGAGCACCACTGCCGGGATACTACCTGGTAGCGTGAGTCTTTGCTCTCGTTAAAGCCTCCGCCCCCCCTGGACGCTCGTCTGTCTCGCTGCGCACATGTACGAAGTACCACTACGGAGTTGCAGCACGGAGCGCGAGGGTAGACGCCGAAACGATTTGTCAAGTCAAGCGCTCCAGACCAACGTCTCTGTGCAGGTGAGCAGTCAACTGAGCACCCTTTCCTCCGGGTACTGTACTATGGACAGCGGGCCAAGCGAGGACGTTTTTTTCTTTCTGGGCACTCCCTCGTCCTGGCCGAGACACTCTCTTGCAACGGTCCAACTTACAAGGCTGGGCTAGACTTGTCTTGGACTTCTTGGGCTTGTCAGAGACACGCATCTTGTGCCGTCCGTCGGGAATTGCCCAGTCTACGGAGTAGGTCCATGGCAGCACTTGCAAAGCTGATCCCGCTGACGCTGTCCAGACTCTCTCCTCATTGGCATCTCCTTTGGCTCTCTTCCCATTAGCGCTCGCGCTTTCACTCTAGTCGCCAAGAACCGGGCCCGTGGATTTGCTTATCCAGGTTGGCTCATCATCCCCGTCATCGCACACATGTACTTTGTACAAGCCGTATGGAGGCGGTGCTCCATCCAGCTCCGACCTGCGAGTGGGAATGGACGAGCGTGCACAATATGGCCTCCCCTGACCATTCGAGATTTGCTGGGTAGCCTTGTCCCGAAGACTTCGTTGCATCCTCCCGTCTTCCGCTTCCCGCTTTCCGTCTTCCCCGGCGAGGAAAGGGCCCTTACTTGTAGGCCATGAGCCAGGGACTGCTTTGATGTGGAGTTTTGAGCGGAGAAGCGTGCCACGACAGCCAACCCTTTGACTCGAACTGCTGTCCTCGAACCAGGACGGCATGAAGAGTTATTATCGGGTCTCACACCCTCCTTTGAGGTGGGAACCAATCTGGCGTATTGCTGTCCTCCTCCGTCCCTCCTCCGTACATTCCATGAAAATTTTCCCGGTGCCTGCATGTCTCACCCATGGATACGCACACACGTGTCTCTATGTGATGCTACTAGTGATAGTTGACTGCTCAGCATAGCACATTACTAACCCCCCCCCCTCCTCGGGGTCGTCGTTCACACCCATTGACTCACCAGCTAGCTCATCGGACTAGCGGGCCAGCTGAAGCTTACCACTGATCCTCACGGCGTCGTTGCCAAGTTGACGTGATTCGGAGGTTTATGTAGGTGCCAGTTCGCGGCATTACGTGTGCTGAGACAGCCATTGCCTTTCCATCTATACGCTCCTTTGTTGGCACGCAGTATTGCCGTTGACAGAGTATATCTCATCCATGCATGTTCGACTATAAGTCACTGGCAGGCTCCCCTTCTATTCGTGCAGCACATCCATTCCCCCTTTGCTCTTCTCATTGTGTTCGTATTGCTCGGATGGATTGCTGCAGTAATCGCCAGTCAATGGGCCATGTCTCATGTAGGCTCCAAGGCTTGATCCAAGGCTCTATGTGGTTATTGTGTTTTGTCGTGTGATGGTCAATGGCACGGATCACGCTCAGCGTCAAGACTTGGTTGCGGTGTAAAGGCACTAAGCACGGCCCAGAACTTCAAGGTCTTGGGAGGCAAGGTTACCAAGATGACGACTCCTAGAACCTGAGCCAGTGCTGCTTGCTTCAGGGTGTGTGGAAGACGCTTACGGCGCCCGCAAGGTATTATTACTATTGCTCTTCTATTATTATCTTCTTGGGGTCCAAAAGGTCATCTTTCTTACTCTATATGGAGTATACAGTACATGAAAAGCCAATTCGATTAGCCATGCCTCACCGAGAGTTGTCCCGAGTGTTGGGTCGGACCCGCATCATCTAGCCAGAGAGAGCCTTTGTTCAACTGCGTGGAGACTATCAACATGTCTTCTAGATTGCAACCTTGGATGCTCTCACTTGACACACCAAAACTCTCCCGGGGGACAAATCTGCATGGTCCCAAAAGGAGACGTACAGTGGAACAAAAGAAAGCACTAGCCATGGTCATGCCGCAACCCGCACTGCAACAGCTCGCGTGCTTTCTGGGAAGGCCCCTCTCCCGAAGCCCACGCTCAACCTTGGCCACGGGAAAGCTGATTGTCACGTATTAAACTCACTTTTATACTCATCGGGTCTTGATGTTCCATCTCAGGCGCCAGAAGTTTACCTCACGCCAACGTACGAGGCGCTTCACTTTAACCAGCTTAGTTGGCTGGGTTTCCTTGCATAATAGCGGTTGAGACATTCGCCTTGTGCCAGCTGTGCGCGCCATACCAAGTCAAACGCGGGCAATGATGACCTGTCAGTTTGACGACAACCCTCTGCGGCGTTGGGCCAAAAGTATATTAGCCGAGGGGCAGAATTATGGTGCGGCTGGTGCGGCTGGTTGACAAGAGCCATTGTGAAGGGGAGAGAGGGTGTTGTGCTACCCGCCCTGACGTAACAATAAAGGCGGGCTGGCCGACAGAAGAAGGCTTTGCATCTGCTGCTTTTGGCATCAACCTTTTGCGTTAGTTGCTTTGGAAAGTGGCGCTTCATTTGACAAACCCACATGCTGTGAATTGGCGAAGGCCGGCCGTCGACGATGGCCGAGTGCCGTCTGGTGACTATTTACTCTGTGTGCGAGAAAGGCTGCTTTCACACTCATTTCCAGGCGCCGGTAGGACATGGCTATCGGAGTTTGGGGAAATGGCTGCGACTCTGCTAGATTGCGCGCCGCAAAGGAGCCACCAGCAAATCTGGACACCTTTTCTCTCTCTCCTTTCCCCCCTACGTTTACGGAACCAACTGCGAGGACTAACTCGGAGCTGAAAATTGAGACAGGGGGCTGTTGATGAGATACCCTTCTCCCGTAGTATCTCAACACCGGCAGCGTATCATCCGACATGTCTGGATACAACCTAACCTAATAGTATCTCTATTGATTACGGCACAAATTCTCTCTTCTCCGCGGACAGCACCGCCTTGTTCAATATCGATTTGATGATTTAAGCTGCCCATCCTAGTAATATAGAGAAGAACATGGGAGGCTTGAGTATACAAAATTACAGAAACTCGTATTAGTTGACAAGTTGCCTACTATATAAATGGCCTTTTTGGATTGATTTCCGAGATATCCTGCCAGCCCTTGACTTTGAACCCTCCCCATCCGCCAATAAACGGATATTAACAATCCTAAAAATGCCGGTACCTCCTAGTAATAATAATATATAGATATAGATATATGTATAACTATGCGTATGCAAAATAGAGGCAGCCTTCGAAATAGCGAGAAAAATATTATTTCCAATATGCCTCAAGAGATGCGTTGTAAAGAGGGAGATGTAAAATGCAAACGCCATAGCATGACGCGCTTAACACGTAAAACTACGGTATTTTGTTAGATGGTGATGTAGATAATGAGGTCGTGTAGATGAATAATTATGCGTTGTTCGTCGTAGTTGTAAAATCGTTGAAAACATTAAGTATAAATTTGGAAACTTGAGTCCAAACAGAAGCATGGTATGTGTAAATCAATAATGTGAGTATGGCTAAAGCTTGATCAATGTTTATACATTTTTAAACAAGCAGCCCGATGAGTCGTCTTTTATCAAATCGAAACGAGAGTGGCCAACGCAGCACAAATGGCAGCTAGTGTCACCGTATACATGGCCGGTCTGATAACAAGGCCTTCTGATGAGGCCGGCGGTAGAGTGCCGTTGACATAATTCGGGCCGCACAAGGTGTTCACTTGGCGGGCCGCGTCCACATAAACGCTGGCAACGAGATCGTTGCGGTTTGCAGAGGCAGAATAGTAGATATCCATGGTCTGTTGAGTACACCAGCTACAGGAAGGGTTGGAGCTGCCAGGTAGGTCTAACCCGTAGGGCAAGAAGTAAAGATAGGCGTCCGAAGGCGTGTCGAGACTGGTGACGGCGTTGGCAAAGCAATATTGGCTCGAGCTCGGATCCTGGAGACAAGTTGCCGCATAGAGCGTCTTGTAAGCTAGCAGCCCGTGGTATGCTTGCAGAACCAGAGTCTGGTTTTTCTGGATTTCGGCCTTGCAATTGCCGTCCATGGTGAGGTTCGCCGCGGCTTGGTCGAGAAATGTAGCACAAGATGAAAAGTCAGCTCGGCAAGTCGCATCGAGCACCCGTACAATACTGAGGAGCGACTTTTCGGCTTGGAAGAAACCTGTCGAAGTCTAACATGTCTGGGTCAGTGGGCTTGAACTATGTCTGGCCGGGTTTTGCTTTCCGCATCTGCTGTTGAGAATCATTGCAGAATATACTGAAACTCACCTGCAGCATCATAGAGAGCGGATAGCAGCTCTTGAATGTGGGATTTGATAGAAGGCTCGATATGAAGTTGGGGCATGAGTCGGTTGAGCCATCACTTTGGAAGGCCGAGGCTGGCGTATTATCAAACGGTACCGGCAGGGGAGATGTAGGCGATGAAGGACTATTGGTCGGCTTCGACACTACCGTGGGTGTGGCGTAGGGTGTCTTTGCACTCCTTTTCCTCTTCTCGGCCTTGTCGAGCTGTAAGGCATCATGGCTAGTGCTGCTGCTACCACCCTCGATTTGCTCCTCGAGACGCAGCTCAGCTTCGGTAATTTGACTGGATAATAGACCAATCAAGTCGTCGTCCGAGGATAACGAGGACGGTGGTTGGCCAACAGCAACTGACAACACAGGAATTCGAGTTGAAGCACGATCTGGAACAGTAGCTGCATAGCCGATTGTCGCTAGAAATGCGACAATGAGAAGCGCGAGGCGCATCTGGTATAATCGCTGTCTCGGCATCCTGACCTTGAAATGGATGATGGTGATTAAATATCAAGGTATCAACAACGAGGGCTCCAGCAACTATTCTGGCTAGTGCCTATCGTCCTCCTTATAAGCGCAATGCCGTATTGTTTCGGTAAAGCCTCCACGAGATGAAGCCGGCGTCCAAAGTCAGGGCCAAGTCGAATTGAACAGAAATTAGCGGCGAATGCCTCGTAGGTGCGAATGGCTATCGTGATATAAAAACCATGACTCGGCTTGGGGCAAAGTCGCGTGTAAATCGAGCTCGTTCTCGTCGTGGACGTATGTGAGTAGGGACTCGATTGTCATCGGCCAACTAAGCCCTGAAGCGACGGTTGAAGGCGACGACGATGCCTGCTCGGCTTTCCCAATGACCAAATCAGGGGCCCTGATACGTTGTTTCTATGCTCCCCTAAGCTGCGTCCTCGCCCGCCGAGGAAGTGCTGTTTCTCTTTAACCCTCCACCACCCCCCGTTTGATCCGCCTCGCGATACAAGAGCCGGAAAATGCGCTCCCAGAGGAAGAAAAACCCCGAGAGAGGAGGGGGTTGCAAAAAGACAGAACTCGAGGCAATTGCCGGCACAATGAGTGACGCCAAAGCACCTACCTTGGTAGGCAAGAAAGGCAAGAACAAGCTTAGCGAAGGAGTTGGTGTTGATACAGGGAAGGCACAACGGTGCAGATCAAACGAGCGGATGAAAAGAGGAAAGATGTGCAAAAAAAGGTTCCGGAGCAATGTATGGAGCAGCAGCAGATAGGGAAGGGACGACGCGGGACTGCAGCAAGGCCCAAGCTACGAGGCAAGCGCGAGTGGTGGTGCTGCATCCTGACTGCTCTTTTTCGAGCAAGAGCCCCGCCATCGACGGTGTGCGCAGCACTAATGCGTCCAAGTACATGCAGCTAGCGGCGTGGGCACGGGCATTGTCACAAAGTACGGGGTATCCAGCGCCTGCGGCTGGCGGAGAGCAGGGAAAAAAAAGACCGCACGAGCCTTTGGCCAACAGCAGAGGCAGAGAGGAGAATCGCTGTGCGTGCTCCATACAGGTACTTGATTCGTACAAGGGCATCGCTCTATTGGAGACCTGATTTGGGGTTGCATTATGTCGTTTTCATGTTTTTCCAGCAGTCACAGCGAACGGGAGCGCTAGAACAGGCGCACCAATATAGGCGAAGGAGCGCCTCCCCTGGCCTAGCGGGATAAGAAGCCCGTTAATAGCGCCAGGTGAGTTTAATTGCATCCCACAGCGAAGCGGCGGGCCAAGCGAGACGACGCAAGCCACATGGTGGTGGGATTGGATGTCGAAAGAGAGGTTGCTGATGGGGTTATTGCTTTCTGACAGCTGATGCTGTGCATGTAAGTGCAATGGATGGACGACAAGTCTCCGTTGAGCTTGTGCGGAATGAATATTCGCGGTTGAATAACCAGCCCATAAGAAGGGGGTTTCAAGGTAGAGTAACGGCGACGATCAAGTATCGGATCCCGGCACAGTATAATAGCCCATTGTTCTCCGGCTGTATTAGAAACACTCGGCATCATCATGTACCTCTACCATTGCGAAAGCCTCTCTCTTTTTCTCCTCCTCTCTCTCTGCCAAGCTATCTGCAAGACAAACTCGGTAGCGTAGCACACAAGAACAGAGTCTCTCGAAGCTCTAGAACCAGCAAATCAATAGCGCCATATGCAAAAAGCTTGGCCCTGAACGCTGCCGTGCCACCATCCCCTCCGGCTAGTGACAAACCGGCTGCTCTCCCGCCTAGCCCCAAATCCCTCCACCGTTTTCTCACCTGCAAAAACCAACTAGCGTGTTGGGCGCGCTGATAGGATTACGACGTTCTTGATTCATTATATTGCTGCAAAAAAAAAAACTCTTTCCAATAGAGCTGACCAGAGAGAGCGCCAATGACAAGCGCAGTACTAGCTACGGAGCCTTTGCCGAGTAATGCTCCGGTTCGTTCAAGACCTTGAGACACGTTCTGTTTGGCTGGCCGGAGAGAGAGAAAGAGAGAGAGGCAAATTAAAAACGACACGTAACGTACATGAAATTTCTGCCACCGCCTGTAATCAACGAGTTGGGCCTCAGCAAGTCAAAACTCCCCTGCCCACCAGTGTAATCAAAGTAAACACAACATCGCATCGCATCGCATCTTACCTTGTACCTCTTACTTCTGCAACGCCCACCAAGCCCAGCTCTTCACCAGGTACATGTACGGCACACACACGCGAGGCTCCCCTGCCAAGAATCCCCCCATCACGCCACTCACTTCGCAGCGCGCCCATCTCACTCACTCGCCCACCGCCAGCATGAAAAACAAGACTACCTGAGAAGATGAAAATAGAACAAAGGAAGAAGCAGAAAAACGCCACCAATTTAGTTTCCTTCTAGGCCCCAATTCTTCAGCGCCAGCTTCACGACGACAGCTCCAAGTAGCACTCCGTATTATACTACTCCGTAGTATTTAGTAGTTCGCAGCTATAGCAAGTAACTGAACGCAGCACAGCCTGATTCATGCACCCCTGCTTCTTCGCTCGCCAGCCCGGAGCAAAACATTCGTAATGCCCCGGATTGTCGGCACCCCAAGCCGCTGCCTCAGTTTCAGCCTGCCCTGCGATTGCTGCCCGGTAACACGGCGTTAGTTCCCCTTCGATTCGAAACTAACTTGCAATCACCGTCACCTGAATATTAGATAAATACGGAGAACTGTTAGATGAGGTGGATAGGGTTCGTGCGACTGCCGGTTCCTATGCAAGCACCGTAACACCCGTCGCTTGCCGTCTTCACCGTCTGCACCGGCAGAAGGCGCAGTTATTTATCAGTTAGTAGGAACTATTGACTCTCGTGCTCCACGGCCAGCTATACATGGTTCAACTGCCTACGCCGACATCACACCAAGTCACGAAGCATTGTCTTCAAATAATAGAATTAACGGGTAAAAAATTCATTAACGCCTAGCTTTGAGCCAAAAGGAAATACCAGTACTCGACATAAAAGAAATTGTTGAAAAAGACCGTACATGGTAGGCAGCGAGTGGTGTGGTTCCCGTTACGGGAGTTAAAAAAAAAATACAAGTACAAAAAAGTCTAATGGGGAGAAAATGAAGTGCCCTCTCCTTACCATCCCTCCCATCCGTCCCCTCTTCAGGGCCTTTAAAAGAAAAAGAAAGAAATCCAAAAGTTTTTTTTTATGTCGTTTCTGTATATATGTGCATATTTATCCTCATCTCAGTCTCTTCTCTAGTCCTGTAGCTCCGCATGACATCCGAGGCTCTTTCAACAATTGATAGATACACAAAAAGGCAAGACCAGTGAATGGGTGCCGCCCTCATCAAGGAGCGTATCCCATTCGTTAGCATACCACTGCTTACGATGCGTTGGCCAGGCTTTGCAGATTGACCAGCTCGGCGTAGCGGCCGTTCTTCCTCATCAGCTCTTGGTGCGACCCAGACTCAGCAACGCGGCCTTGGTCAATCACGTAGATGACGTCTGCCTTCTGAATCGTGCTGAGGCGGTGCGCGACAGCAATTGTCGTGCGTCCTGCAGCAGCCTTGTCCAGCGCCTCTTGAACGACAGCTTCAGACTCGGAGTCGAGAGCAGACGTGGCTTCGTCCAGGAGCAGGATCTTGGGGTTACGGATCAGAGCTCGGGCGATAGCTATACGTTGCTTCTGGCCCCCGGAGAGCAAGCCTCCCTTGCTGCCAACAAAGGTGTTGAACCCATCGGGAAGCGAAATGATGAAGTCATAGATGTTGGCCTCGCGGCAGGCGTGCTCTATCTGTTCCTCTGAGACGTCTTCCTTGGGTGTGCCGAGGAGAATGTTCTCCTTGATCGTGCCTGAATACAGCGTTGGCTCTTGGCTCACAAGCGAAATGAATGATCGATAGTTGCCAACATTCAGGGTGCTGATGTCCTGACCGTCAACGTAGACACCGCCAGCCAAGGGATCGTAGAATCGCTCCAGTAACGAAATACTTGTGCTCTTGCCGCATCCAGAGGCGCCAACCAAGGCCACGTACTGGCCCGGCTTGATCGTCAAGTTGAGGCCTCGGAGGACAGGCTGGTCCGGCCGGGTGGGATAGCGAAAGTGGACGTCACGGAACTCAACCGTGCCTTGGATATCGCTCTCGCTGAGACGCTCGCCTTCTTGTGACCAGGAATCGATTTTTGGCGTCCGATCAAAGAGCTTCTTCAGCGCCAGGGCCGACGCATGGGCCTTGCCCATATCAGGGGCAAGCGAGAAGATGCTTCCTGCAGACTGCGCGCTGTAGATGATGCCCATGAAGCAGACGAAGAAAGTAAACAAGTCATACTCTCTGGTAGCCAGCAGAGTACCGCCATACCAGAATCCGAGACCGAAGCAGAGGAAGGTGGCGCCCTGGGCAGCACCATAGACAGCGCTGGATGAAAGCACCGACTTCATGCCCTTGCGCCGTTGTATCGCAATGTCCTCGCGATATTTGCGCATAATGTCCTGCTCGCGAGTAAGGGAAGCAACCGTGCGGATGGAGGAGATGGCCTCGGAGGCATATGCAGCAGAGGCTGCGTAGGCAGCTTTCGCCCTGCTCTGGAAACGAAGCAGCAGATAAAATCGAAAGAAGCCGCAAGCAAGCAAGACCGGGATTGTGGCGGTACAAACGAGCGACAGCTTCCATCCGAGAGCCAAGCCCATGATCATTGAGGAGAAGAGCGTCGACAAGGTCAACAGGATAGTGCCAAGGGTGGAACCGCTGAGACCACCGATATTGTTGGCTTCGGTGGAGAGGAATGCCGTCAAAATGCCGGCTGAGTTCTCCTTCCTGTCGTAAAAGGAAATGTCTTGTCGAAGGAAAGTCCTAAAGGTCTGGTCTCTGATGCGATGAATAAGGTGCTCAGAGCACGAAGCGAGCGCAATGCCTTGACCGGAATAGCTAATAAGCATACCAACAGCCAGAACAATAAACATGATGGCCCAGAAGTACGCATCGTGCCTAATCTGGCCGATATCAGCATTCGGGAAAAGAGCATTTGTCAGAGTGACAACCTCTTTGGCGAAAAAGACTGTAATTGATTATTTAATGTTAGCAGATATTCAAGGGCTATTATGAAAGGGGAGGGGAAAGGGGGAACACTCACCAGCTGAGATAGGATTGGCACCACCGCATAGGATAGAAAAGAACAGGCCGGATAACATGCGCTTCCACTCGTTGCGGTTGAACTTGGCAATGAACACAATCAGAGCCCAGATACTGTATTTGGCCTCTGTCTCTGCGATGCGAGCCCGCAGGGCAATGCTTGAGGCAGACTTCTGTGTCGGCGACCGCGCGAGGTTAATCTCGACATCATCCTCGGCGCCAAAGACCTCGCTCTCTTCGATTTTCGATTGCCGCTTGACCAGCATCTCCTGGTGCTCATCGATAAGTTCCTGCTCCTCGCGAGAGAGATCCCGGGTTGCGGCGATATCCTGAGCAGATACCAGACCATAGTAGGCAGCCTTTTTCTCCACCAGCTCCGCGTGAGTGCCCTGCTCTAGGATCTTGCCTTCAGACATTACGACGATATTGTGAGCATCCTTGATGGTCGATAATCTGTGAGCAATGGCGATGGTGGTTCGGCCAGCGGAAGCAGCCTCCAGCGCGGCCTGCACAATACCCTCAGATTTTGTGTCCAAGGCCGATGTTGCCTCATCAAGAAGGAGGACTGTACAACGAATCCGTGTTAGCAATTATCATCACTCATACTCTAGGATGAAAGGGGTGGGGATTTTAAACTGACTCTTCGGGTCGCTAACAATGGCACGCGCGATAGCAATACGTTGCTTCTGTCCACCGGAGAGAAGGAAGCCTCGGTCACCAACATTAGTTTCGTAACCTTCTGAGAGAGCAGTAACGAAGTCATGGGCATTGGACTTCTTGGCGGCAGCAATGACCAGCTCACGCTGCTTCTCCTCAGGTTCGTTTTCAAACTCGGTCCCAACCAGACCATATCGAATGTTTTCAAAAATCGTTGTTCCAAACAGTGTGGGCTCTTGGCTAACCAACGAAATCTGACGACGAAGCCAGCGGAGGTTCAGGGTGGTGATGTCGCGTCCATCAAGATACACAGTGCCCCCGACAGGGCTATAAAATCGCTCGATAAGTCCGACAATGGTGCTCTTGCCTGATCCAGATGCTCCAACCAAGGCAGTCGTCTTTCCCGCAGGAATGTCAAGGGTAACATCTTCCATGACTACTGCGCCGGGCCGCGACGGGTAGATATGCTTGACATTTTCTAGTCGAATATTACCCTGAACGTTCTCGATGGTATCGCCCTCCTCACTCGCCGGGTCGATGGGAGAAGCACGGTCAATGGTATCGAAGATTTTGGATGCAGCGCTCACAGCAGCAGTAAAAGATTGGAAGTTGGGCGCGATGCTGCCCATGTTGAAAGCCCCCATGATAACAGACATCATGACGATCAGGACATGGTTCAGGGCGATGTCGCCTCTAAGGAGGAAAGCACTGCCTTGCCAAAACGCCAGAGCATAGCTCATGTAGAGCAGGAACATGAGACCACCGACCATGACTCCAATAGCGGCCTTGAGCCGGAAGCCGTGATACTCGGCCTTTTTCAGGTGTTCATCATACTTGTCGGACAGGCGCTCCTGCGTTCCAAAGGCAACGGCGGTCCGAGCTGAGCTGAGAACTTCGTCGGCCAGGCTGCCGCCAATGGCAAAGGAGATGATGGACTGTGTGCTGCTTTTAACCATGTAGCCCGAAAACATGGATCCATTGATGAGAATGGCAAAGATGACGCTCGCAAGGATCAGGGTCAGCTTCCAATAAGTGGCAAATGCAATGATAAAGGCAGTCACAAAAGTCGAAATGGCCCCAATTGTGACCGAGACTTTTTCCGAGATACCATCCTGGATAGTATTGGTATCGGAAGTGATGTGAGTGACGATTTCTCCAGCGCCAATCTTGTCAAAGTATCCAATGTTTTGGCGCAAGCAGCTTTCGAGATAATGCTCCCGAATCCTAGTGGAAATGTTTTCACCAACCCAGATGTATCCAACTGTGGCGATGTAAGTGACGACGAACTGGCCGACGGCGAGATACACAAAGTACAAGACGTATTTGGAAAGTTCGTGGTTGAGTTCGCCTTTGCCGATCAGGCCTACTGTAAACTCGGAAAAGGTCCTCTGGAGGCCACCAAAGAGCAGCGTCATCAGAGGTAGAGCGGCGCCATTTGCAATGGAGCAGATGGACGCGACGATCATGACGAAGATATCCATGCCGGTAGTGTATCGATAGAGCGCACCCATGCCCTGCTTTAGGTCGGGCGTCAAGGCCTGCCGCTTGAGGATCTCAGCCTCATTGTCGGGCAGATGTCGGTAGGGTTCCTCGGGATCTTCCTTGACCTCTCCCGGCTTGGGAGCTTTAGGCTTCTTCTCCTTCTTGGGCTTCTTTTTCTTCTTCCCCTTGGAGTCGGGATCAGACTCTGCAATGACTTCTGGGTCTGCCTTCTCAGCGTCAGTCGAGTCCGGCTTTGGCAGAGCATCCTCGGTAATTGTCAAGTCATTGGCAATGGTGGAATCGCCAGGACTCGAGGAGCGCTCCGAGACCGGTCCCTCCACAGACTTCTCGGGTATTTCAGCAGCCATGATGGCGGTTGACGATTAGCTCGCCAGAAAGGCGACGGCCGCCGTGTTTAACGCAGCGCTCGGTCGTCTTAGTTGGTATTGTTGATGGGCAGATACTGTGTGCTATGTGTGAATGGCATGTCTCTCTCGCCAAGTCTCTCTGTAACGCGACCAACGAAGCCCAGTTCAGGTCATCCAGATAGTCAAGCGTCAGTCAATGTAAGGGAAAGAGAGCTGCAAGAGACGAGACGCAGGCCTGGCCCTCCGGGTTCATGTACGGAGCCGCAGTGCGTATTCTCGGAAAGGATCAAATCGTCAGATCCGTCGACCTGGGAGCCAACAGTAGTAATATTGTCTGCTGTAAGAAACGCCGTGCCGCACAGACGCCACCCTCCAAGGATATATGCGCGTAGCAGCCCTAACAATGACGAACAAGTTGCAGAGACGCGCCATGGGCCGGGCTGGCTTTTGTCTGTTTCAGTGCTACCAGCCCCAGCAATAGAAAGAGAGAGAGGCCGCATTGCAGAGTTTGGGGGTGGGGACTGTCGACAGGGATGAAGGTTGAATTCCATTCCAGCTGTCATACATGCAGCGATGCAGTTGTGCCGCCTCCATCCCCCGCTAGCTTGGGAGCCTGCGCACTGTGCTGGGTCCAGGCCAGAAAAAGGCCACGGGTACACCACCCTGCCTGTTTTATTCTTCCCTCTTCCTTGAATTTTTATTTTCTTCTATTTTTCCCCGACTCTAAATGCAGATTTAACCACAGTACGTGGCAACTTCGCCCCCCAGAGGAACGCGATTCGATACGCCGAGGCAGCTTCTGGTGCATCCAAATAAGTATACGCAGCTGCGGACTTGGCGGGCATCGTGTAAGACATTCAAGAGTCATGGCCCGCTCTGGCGTATCACTCACAGGGCCGGTTCCAAGACATGTGGAATCAGTAGCAGCAGTTGTACTTGTGGATAATAATCAATGGCAGCACCATCCAAAGTACCACTAGAATATGAGCTTCTTATTTCATCTCGAGACCTCGACATGAACTGCAATAGTCTTTGGGCTCTTGTACTGTCTGCACGGGCGGCTTAGAGATCTTCGTGGGGCCGGGCCCCGTTCACTGCCGCTCTCGCTAGGGCCGGCTAAATCTTAGCACGACATTTCGCTGTCTTGTTGTTTGCTGGCCCCTTGCCTCTTCCATCTCGGGCAGCCAAGACATATGAAGATGGACGGAGTATACGGAGTCGGAGTACCCGTATAAGCCATGTAGCTTCTCATATTGCTGTCCTCTTTTCCTCTGTCCGTTTTGCTGCTCCTCCCAACCAGCCATGCCTCAGCTTCGCTGACAGGGGCGTCTCATGACGACGCAGACGCTCATCTTGTTCTTGTTTTTCATCACGGATGCCGCATCTGCTCCGGTGCTCTTCTGCAAGGGGCCACCGCAATTGGTCCACAAGTCTTCGGCACAATCCCTCGTAATATGCACGACCGCCACGTATTGCCTCTTTGAGAAGCCAGAGGACAGTCAGCCAAGTCGCAGCCGAGGGCTTAGCGCGCCGTTTGCTGCCAGGGGTCCCCATCTAGCGCTTTGTTGAAAATCCCGACCTCAGATCATCCATCTGTGGAGGCCACGACAGAGATGACAAGTCACGGCGCATATGCGGCGAAATGCACTGGGTGTTTGTGAGTGAGGCTATAGTTTGCCTTGGTTCTGATATTTTGAGAGAGGGGAATTTCGGGCAAGTAGTATTTTCTATAGCCAAGCTGAGTGCTTCCTTCTGCTTCTCGTCCCTTTAGCCATGTTCCTTAGATCTGGATTAAGCTTGCCTTAGCGCGTAATACTACGACTAATATTTCCCATGGCTGACACACTCAACCCTTGCCTATATTACGCCTGAGACGGTGCATCTCGCACTGTCTGTCCATGTCAGCCTGCACTCTCCTTGCCACAGCTGGTTTCGTCTCGGTCGATCTCAATGATCGCCCATCCATGTGCTTGGCCGTGTCCTGCGGTTTATTTATTTTTTCTAGAAGATGCCGCATTGATTGACCCTGCAGCAAGAAGCGGTTCAGCCTCAGGATTAGTTCCGAGACGGTCTCCTCCTAGGAGTTTGGCGTTATCAGCTGAAATCTACAAGATTCAGCGAGAAGCTTAAGCCTCGCCTCGTTTCTGGGAATAACGTGGAGGCTAATCAAGCTATTGAATAGGTAAATGCGTAGCTACTACAAGGCGCTTTCCGCCGTGTCGGCTCCAACCGCTCGCAATGGTTTCTCGAAGCAACGCCTCAATACTTCACCACCGAGGAGTATCTTCACTGTAGCACGCACATCTAACGCCACGGTTCAAGATTAAAAGAAACCATTTTGTTTTAGGTACTCGTATTCACATGTAGCCTTCGGCTTCATGTCTTACTTTGTCCAGCTACCGAAATTGCACCACACCTTCCCCGTAGATGAGACCATCATCAGCGATACTATCCCCTCCATGACACGGATGATGCTAGTGCTGTAAGGATGCAATATTAATAGACTTTTTGCGTATCCATCTCTTTACATATCTTATGCAGCTATTTCCAGTAACAGGGACACCTTGTGACTGCCGCTGATCACTTTCCGAAACGGATGAGGACAAAACAACTGTGTTCCAAGATTAGCCAGCAACGTAACTTTCTGTTTCGCCTTTTTACAAGCTAGAAATTATGCTGAGACAGGTCAAGCTCATTTCCATTCAGGGCTTCTGATGCTATGCTTCTGCGTTGGCGATCTGTCCTCCGCCGTAGCTGATCCCGTCCTGGAGGCATTAAATCCATGAATATTAATCAATGAGCCGAGCTACGGCGGCAGAAACTTCTAACGTGGTTTTATTACATCCTTAATTCATCCATTTGCATCTGTTAGCTCTCCCAATAGGATGAACATGTCTCGATGTGTGATTTGTGGCATTGATTGCATTGTATTGCGTGCGTGTTCATATGTAAAAGGCGTATGCTAGATGCGGATGTACGTGTAGCAGTACTCTAGCAAGGTGAATGTACAGTTAGCATCCCATTTGATTATGTGACCAAGGTCCGGCCCCATGTATAGAGCCCGAGTTCGTGATATTCCGTGGTCCTTCCTTGATGACATAATGAAGAGGGATTTACTCGTAGCAATGTATATGCATGGGATCTGTTCAATCTTGCTATGCGAGCCGATTCATGAAGGCCTGCACATGGGTCTTAGATTGAATGATTGGATATGTAATAATATTCCATGCCGAAATTCTTCAATGGAAAATTGAGTTGACAGTAGGTTCAGCTTTGAACTGCGATGATGCAAAAGGCTCCGTCCGGACACCACTGCGAGAACGCAAATACAGCAGCCACGGCGTTGAGCCATTACAGCGACTCAATAGGAAGACTTAGCTACTGCAGCCACAAGCTTGAGGCGTTGAGCCGAGTACATATATACACCGTAATGGCCCTGCTCATAGATGCGCCAGATTCTTCACTGCTACTTTCTTCGCCCACCACATTCAGGCGATTCAGACGCAACGCAACAATAACCTAGGCTAAAGTTACCATCCGTTGAGAAACGAATGCGATCACGATGGCCTCTCAGCCAACCGCTATTCGCCACATACAGCCAGGAAAGCCATTGGCAAGCCATTATTAGGGAGCCAACTCGACCGTATTCAAGATGTCACTTCAGCAGACAGAAGCAAGTAGAAGCCCATCTAAAGACTTGGGTGAGTTGCAGAAACCAAAGCGTCTTTAAAAATCGAAAAGGGTTAGTAAAACCTCCAATGCCCCCCCAGCATTATATGATTACCGACGTCTTTGGTGGCCGAAGTTGGTATCTTCGGCGACCGACTCGTCTTCTTGACTGTGAGGCCAGATGCAATCCATTTTTTGTACCTAAAGGTATAAAATAGAGAGCATGCAATCTCTTGTTTTCTGTTAATAGCACTAACCTACAGCCATAGAATCCATTTTTGGGTGTCAATAAAATTGCAAATGCCTGTCTAGTCAAGCTGCTTCGGCATTTCACA
Source organism: Trichoderma arundinaceum (assembly GCA_025919625.1). NCBI lineage: Eukaryota > Fungi > Ascomycota > Sordariomycetes > Hypocreales > Hypocreaceae > Trichoderma > Trichoderma arundinaceum. Next base: position 750,315 of record JAMQTF010000008.1, on the reverse strand, counting down.
ACCACTCTCAATTTACTCACCATCAACACTCATTTACATCTAATATTAGAAACAGAATAGACACATCGAACAGTTACTCAAATTGGCACCCTATCCGCAAACTATTTGTCCAATTGTTCAAACATCATCCACCTAGGAGAGAACGTCAACGTCAAAACTACCACTTACAGGGTACACCGCCATTGGCTCACCGAGCAAACACTAGCCTCGCAGATCGGTCAGGCTGCCAATCAGAAAGCAGCACATCAACTCCCACCGAATCGTTCGTTAATACCTAGCTGGACAACTTTTAGGCGGCCAAGCGCAAGCTAATTTCAGCCTCGCCACCACCCTTTGTGAACCACTCACAATCATTAGGACATGTGTCCTTTTCCATAGTATGAGCCATCTCTCATACCGGGCAATATCTTTCAATTTGATTGTACCCAGCCCTAGTTGTCAATTGTAAACTCATTCTCTGACACAGCATAGCAGCATAGCAGCATAGCAGTATCGCAAAGTATTGCGCCATGGCGTTGTGAAGCGCAGACAGAGCTGCTCTAATACGCCTCAAACAAGACTCACTTTCATCACAGCCAACATCAAAAGCTATCACTACAGAAACCAAACCCTCATCAACACCGGTTACGCCACCAACAATAGCCCATCATGCTCTTCGAACCTCTGTCCCTCATCTTCATCCTCATCCTCCCCTTCCTCACTCTCGCCGCCCGCCCCAACAACGCCATTCTTCTCTCCGAGGTCCGCACTCTCACCCTCCGCGGCAACGGCGCAAAAACCACTTCTCGCCGTGTCTCCGCCATCCCACAGCTCAAATGCATCTCCTCAAAGGCCGTCTGTGACCTCTACCCAATCGACGTCATGCGCTGCACCAACCAGGGCTCCTCATACGGCACCGAGGATATCGAATGGAGCTGCAGCGCCTCGCTCCCCGAGGAGTTCAAACTGGGCAGCACGGATGTCATCTGCGAGGGATACTCTTCACCTGACGACCGCTACGTCCTGAAGGGGAGCTGCGGAGTCGAGTACAGACTCTTGTTGACCGACAAGGGCGACAAGCGATACCCCGATATAGCTAATCCAAACGGCCGCTGGTTTAGCGACGGAGAGGGAGGCACAGACCTGGGAGCCTGGGCATTCGCAATCATATTCTTCGCAGTTCTCGGATGGATTCTCTATTCAGCATGGACCAATGGGACGAACCAAGCACGGCGACCCCCGAGAAGAGGTGGATATGGGGGAGGAGGAGGCGGCGGCGGCGGCGGCGGTTGGGGTCCCGGCTGGGGTCCAGGAAACGATCCACCACCACCTTATCCTGGAACGAAGCCCGATCAGTCTCAGCAAGGATGGACACCCGGGTTCTGGAGCGGGCTTGCTGGCGGAGCAGCGGCTGGCTATATGGCTGGAAGTCGCAATAACCGGCGTGACGATGCCTCTTCGTCGCGGAGATGGGGTGCTGGACCTTCTGGTTCATCAGGTTCTGGTTCTAGTTCTGGCTCCAACTCATCTCGGTACGAGAGCACAGGCTTCGGCTCGACACGTCGCAGATAATTATCCGGTCTTCGGGCACTGAATGTTGTGAGGTACCAACTATTGACACGAAGCAAACATAACAAGAGCAAGTAAAATCATCATCGGGTGAGAACGGCGCCAAGCTTGCGGCTTCTCTGTTATCCAACCCACCTCGCTCCTCATCGAGAGCGCTTGGGCAGCGGCCTGCTATCTGCCTATCATCTCTCATATTATGTACATTGTTGGAAGCACCTTCGATATCCTTGCTCATAAACGTACACTGGTACTACATTTGTCCAACCACGCCAGCCCCTATACCTTTCCGAAAAGAAAAAAATTCAGACATAAATCAGCAGACACAACCTTGGCTGCGGATCCGACCGCCAGCAACCCCTTTGCGCCAATAACACATCGAATAGATTTCGTGATGATAATCTTCTAAGTCGTTCCTCCGTCAAAATCACATGCGAAAAGATCAAAGCAGAATAAATTTAACACAACTCCTGGGTGGAGCGAGACGATGTTGGCGGATTCGCCCTAAAAGTGGACCTGCATGATGTCCATCTTGTCGAATGCCCTTGAACAGCTGGGACATTTCCGCATGCGGTTGCTTATACGGTCGTCCACGCATTTGTTACAGAAGAGATGGCCGCAGGTCTTGAGCGCTGTGTTCTTGAAATTGGTGCGGCACACCGTACAGAGGGTCATGGTCTATTTTCAACAAGTTAGAACCAAACGAATTAGGGGATTCAGAATGAAAAAAAAAAAAAAAAAAAAAAAAAAAAAAAAAAAAAAAAAAAAAAAAGCTAACTAATAAGCAGGGAAAGGGAAAACATACCCGTAACATGTCTTCTTCCTCTGACGAGTTGCTCAACGCCTTGTTCTTCCAATTATCTCGGTCTTTCTGCACATGCTCGATCCGAACCTTGAGCTTCTCTACCTCGACCTCTTGCATTGCGTTTCGCTCTCGGATGACAGCCGTGGAGGCATCCTTTGACTTGACCAAGTTGGTCAGGTCTCCGACTTGCTTCGTGACGGATTCTGCCTTCCTCGCAGCTTCCAGGCTATTGGATTCTACCCTCTTGCTTTCAGCAACTAGAGCTGCATTCGCCTGTTTCAAATCCGCCACCTGCTTCTCTAAATTGGATAGCAAAGTCCTGTTCTGAGATTCGAAATCCTTCAACTGAGCAATAATCTCGGCTGTCTTCCCGCTTTGGTGCCTCAGAGCTCTGATCTCGCCGTTTCGAGTATCGGCATCCTTTCGAGCAGAGAAATATTTCTGATCGGCTTTGCTCTTCTCCGCAATTAGAATCGCCACCTTCTCTTCCAAAGCAGTGTAATCAAGCACTTTCTTCTGAGCAAGATCCTTCATCTTCTTGTACGCTTTTTCCATAGCTGGAAGCTCCTGGTTAATAGAATCGAAATCTTGCTTTAGTTTCTTGTACTTTTGCCGTAGCTCCTCCTCCGAGACGCCCTCAGCATCGCCAGCATCACCCGTTTCCTCACCGCCCTCCACTTTGAAGCGAGCAAGTTCCAATTCTAGCGCAGATATCCTGTCCTCCTTTGCAGCTACAAGTTCTTTGATGTGCTCCAGTGCGATCCGCTCCTGCTCTGCAGTTGCTCTTCGCTGCATGTTCTCTGCAAATATTTCATCTCGGGCGGATCGCACACGGGTAAGGTCCTGGTCTCGTGCTGCAATATCCGCCTCATAGTCCTGCGCCACCTGGTTCATATCTGCTTCGAGCTGAGTTCGGAATGCTGTTCGCTCCGCTTGAAGCTTTTCGGCCTCCTCACGCAGCTGCTTGTTGGTGGCCTCCAAGGTGTTGATCCGTTTGATGAGATCCTCATTCTGGCTCTTGAACTGTTTGAAAACATCTGTCCGGATGTAGTCTTCGTCCGTCAGTGTGTCTCGCCGAGATTTCAAGCTGGTATTTTCCTCCTGCATAGTTTTGAGCTCCGCGAGAAGCGTATCCAGCTGCTCCTTCTGCTTCGTCGCGGCGGCTGTAGCCTCTTCATATTTCACTAATAATTCGTTTGCACTGCCGTTTACTTCACTGGGTTCCGGCGCACCCTCGGTAGGTGTAGTCACGGGTCGAGTAGCATTAGCAAATGCCTGCTGTTCCAGTTTTTGAACTTGTGCACTCTTAGCACGGTCTAGCTTCTTCTCGGCTTTGAAATACCGTAGTGTCGCCGCATTGAGTTGTTCTGACAGTTGTTCCTTCTCTCCGCTTAGCCTGTCAAGTTTCAGGAAATACTCCTTCTCGCTGGCGAGAAGACTGGCGATTCTACTTTCAAGTTCGGATGTCTTAGGCGAAACGTTCCCCCTCTGAGCGGCGAGTCGAGTAAGCAGGGTTTCGGCTTTCGATTTAATTGACTTTCCCTTTTCCTGCAAGTGTGTCTGGAAATCATGCAAATCTTTGAAGCTTACGCTCGTGAGATATGGAGAATCTATTTCTGTATCATTAGATTTGATTACGACATCACAGGAATAGACAAACATACCGGAAATTTCGGTAGCCGTTATCTTCGTCCCAGCTAGTAATTCAATCTCTTCCAAAAGCTAAGCCATTGTTTAGTAAGCCGCTGTATTATATCAAAAATGGTCGCATCATTGACATGCATACCTGCCGCCACCATGCGTCAATTATTCGTAAATGATCGTCGTGATGGACAGATCTTTTGTGCAATTCTTCTAGGCGCGATTCGGCTGTCGATGCCTTGCGACTATATTCCTGCATCTGCCGGTATATCGCTCCTTTTGTATATGCCTGATATACCTAGTCAGCGCCACATGCCCCTTATCGATAGTCGGTGTGTATAAATGACGATTTTGGTAGAATCACGGTAGACGCAGCGCGCGGTAAGGATGATGGATATGCAAAGCGGAATTCTTTTGGTAACTTTATATTTGGAAAACAAAGAAGCCGCTGATTGCTCTCGCTAGGCAATGAGCACCATCACTGGCTTGGTGAGCACTATCATCCAGCAACGACGCCCCAACAAAGGCTGTAGCTGACAGAGCGAGCAAATTGGTTGCGGAATGGCAGAATAGCCGGGTAAAGACGAGATACAACCCCCGTGCTGGGGTGTCTCGTGGGTGGATGGGACGGGGGAATCGGATCATGCGACACTTACATCAATCCAGGTTTCTTCCTTCATCTCGGTGTTTTCGTCTTTGGCTTTGGACCCATTGATGGCGACTCTCTTGCTAGGCGGTGCCAGATCTTCGGCGCCGCTGATGGCGGGTCTCTTCCTGTCCTCCATCTTCACAAGCGTGGATGGACGAGGCGAGGCAGAGGGTGTCGTTGCAACAGGCATGAGAGAGCGCGTCAGGGAGGGTCGGCAGGGAGGAGGGAGGGAGGTTGAGGAGAGGCAAGTGGAAGCAAAGAGGGTTAGGAGGTAGGGGTCGTCCTTGGACTGCTCGCGCTGAGGGTCATGCAAAAGGGCGCGACGGTGAGCGTGGAGGAGAGGAAGAGGCGCTGCCGGCCAGGAGTTGAAATTTCGAAGTTGCCTCGCAAATCAAAGAGGCACGTCTGCGCGCCAAAGGAGACTAGTGCCGTGCTAGCCTGATCGAGTTTTCTGCTTATCGTATGCATGTGTCGGCTAAATGCCGGGTGCGCCTCTTTCTGCACCCCACTTCTGCAGCCAACTTTTCTGGCTTATCCGAGGAATCCTTTGGCGCATTGCAAAAAAAATTGGCCGACCGCAGAGGTTGACTAACTTTTGCCGGCTCTGCGCTGCAACCTCTTCAACCACCCTTCATTTCACATGGATTGAATCCAACCCACAGGCAGCGCTTTTACGTTTCATGCCACCGAATATAAGCCGAAATGAGTTCCATGTTCAAAAAGAAGGGCGGCCTCGCCTTCAAGCCAAAGATCCCATCTGCCCGTCCACGCCCCGCGGTCCCCGCTGCAGATCTTGAGGTCGTGAAAGACGTCGTCGAGCCGGAATCAGTATCGGTCGCGGCAGTTGCAAGCCCGAGTGTTGACGTTCGGGAGATTTCAAATCATGCCACCGGCACTAGCGAATCGGAAAATATCGACTCCCCAGAATCCTCCGGCATTGCGAAAGCGACCCCGATTATCACATCTGCGCCGCCGACTCAGGATGTCTCTGGCCTGAAACCTTCAGAACACACTCACCTGCCCGACGTACGACAGCCAGGCGCGCCAGAAATACTGAAAACATCTCCCACTGCAGAGGCAGAAGCTGCGACAGCACAGTCGCAGCACTTTACGCCACCCAGCAGCCATAAACCAAGAGAGCCACTGCCTATTGTTGCAGACGATAACATTGCGCCGGAGCTAAGAGATCCCCCACGCCCACCTCAAGATGTCCAAGACAGTGCGCCCGAGACAGCAAAGAATGCGGATTCATCACAAGCTTCACTTTCTGTTACTCAAGAAACCACACCAGCTGCCACCCCAGTACCGTCTGCGGGCCCGAGAACAAGAAGTAGAAGGAAAGCACCAGGCTCGGCGCAGGAGCATGTTAATGGAGATGTGGATGCAGAGTCGCGACCAAAGAAGCGGCAGCGCAAATCAACAGAAAATGAAGATGGAACGACCGCTGCGAAGCCTAGACAACGCAAATCATCTTCTCATGATGGAACAACAACGCCCCGAACGAGAGCGAGGAGAGCTCGCTCGGTAACACCCGATGACGCGGAAACCCAGATTGTAGACTTGCAAAGCTTAAAGATGACGGACTTGACCAAAGATTTGCATATTGGCAAAAAGTTTAGCCGTCACGACGAACTACGAGAGCGAGAAAGGCAGTCTAGAATAAAGACCAAGCTCAAGAAGGTGCTGGGTGATAGCAGCCGTGATGGATCGGAGGTGCCCGAGACGCCTCCTGGAGACCTGGCGGTAAAAAGCAAGAGCGCGACCCCGACTGCTCTATCTACGCCGGCACCCGCACCCGCCTCCGGTCCCCAGTTTCGAATTGTCGATGGCCAGATCATCATCGATCAAAGCTCGCTGGTCATGGACAGACACGCCCGTGCAGCAGCGGTGAGAGGAGACATGGAAACTGTGGAGGAGAACGACTTCACTCGGCTCATCACCAGCAGCTCCTTTATGAACACTTCAAAATTAAAAGGACCTAACATATGGACGGAAGAAGAAACCGACTTATTCTACCGAGGCCTGCGCATGTTCGGGACGGAATTCGAAATGATCTCCAAGATGTTCCCCAACAAGCAACGGCGCCACGTCAAGCTCAAATACAACCGCGAGGAACGCCACTGCCCTCACCTCATCAACGCCGCCCTCATCGGGGAAAAGACAGTCAGGATCGACATTGACGAATACAAGGCCTTCACGGGCATCGAGTTCGAATCCGTAGAGTCGATCGAAGCCGAGCAGCGCAAGATCCAAGAGGACTTTGAGGCCGAGCAGAAGCGCATCGCGGACGAGCACGCCGAAATCATGCGCAAGAAGCGCGAGGAGCTGTTTGCGGACGAGGACGGCAATGAGGACGGCCTAGGGAAGAAGAAGAAGAAGGGCAAGAAGAGGGGGAAGCAGACTGTGCAATATGGGCTGAATGGCGAACCGATCCTTCCAGGGGAATCTTGATCTAAGCATTTCCCCATTTTATTTATTTTAACTATTTTCTTATCAAAGTTTGTTTTAGCATAGAAGCGGCGTTCAAAGAGAAAGAGAGGCATTAGCTCGGGCAAAGCATACCTATCAGGATGGGACTGATACCCCTTTTATATATATATATATTTTTTCCCTTCAGAGAACTGGGGTTTATGCGATCTAGGATTTGTTAGGAACACAACAGGGATCTTTTTCTTTTCGTTTAGGAATTATTGACGACAAAGAGGAAATAAAGATCAATTTTTCAATTTCTGTTATCGCGTGTTGATCCTAAATATATCAGTCTTACTATTCACAAAAGGGATAAACATTAACGGGCCAAGACACAAGTCTTTGCTTAAATGATGTTTTTGCGCAATTCGATATCAAGAACTTCCATCTGACCTGTCAAAGCGTCCCGCCTCGCCCCGTCGTCCTGTACTGTCCTGTCCGGATGAATGGAGCTCTCTGACCAGGCCAGCCCGTACAAGATACTTGATTTTCAAGGCAACAATATTACGGCCGTTTACCACGAGGTCATCCTACGCCTCAATGTCACCAAAGTGTCATAATATTCTTTCGATCTGCCTTCCACGCCCTTCCTTGCTTATTATCGTATCAGACATTCCAATCGCTTCTCGACTCTCTACAGTTTTCATTTAGTTTGTCGGTGGCTCGTCGTCTTCCGGCTGGTCGAAGAGGAAGTTGGCCGCAAGTTCTTCATTCTTGTCGCATGCGAAGTAGGCCTGGATAGCTTGGTCGCGATCAAATCCAAGTCGGCATAACTACAAAATGAGTTAGTTAGGGCAATCGCTGCCGAGGTAGTATGGGGGGATGGGGAAGGAAACTAACCCGCTCGATCGCATCGCGCTCCTCTTCTGTGACAGAGATGGCTTGGGCGCCGGGGGGGAGGGGAACGTCATCCTCAGCATCCTCACCGAGGAGCTGCAGGAATTGATCTGGATTTGACGCAATAAGCTGGGCAAGCTGGGGGTTGCCAGCGCCAAGCTGCTGAAGAATTGGCTCGAGCATTTGGGGTTGCTGCTGAACCACTTGGCGAAGTTGTTGGAACTGGGCATTGTGGCGAAGGAAATCCAGGTTGCCCAAATCCCCTTGACCACCAGCAGCAGCAGCCGCCGGGGCACCACCTGAGGCGGGGGCGCCTCTTCGCTGAGCGGCAAGATCAAAGAGATTAACGCTCCCATCGTCATCAGCGGTAGGGCCTGCAGCTGCGGGAGCGGCCTGCGGGGGGTTCGCTCGCTGCTGCTGCTGCTCCTGTTGGATGTTCTCCGGGATACCCTTGGAGCGTATGTCAGTGGGGAAACTACAACCATGGAAGGGTTTAGTTAGTCACTTACAGTTAGAAGGTACTCAACAGCTCTGTCAGGATTGTTGAAGGCGGCGCGCATGGCTGCCTCGATTTGACTTCTCTCAAAGCCCATGGCCTCCATACTTGCGATGGCCTCGGCGCGCTCGGCGCCCATGGCCAAGCCAGAATCACCACCAGACGGCGCATCAGCGGAGCGGTTAGGAGTCGGGGTTGCTGGAGGAGCGGCCTGAGCTGAAGCTTGGGAGGGCGCAGGGGGCGCGGCAGGCGTGCTGGCGACTGGTTGCGCAGGAGTAGCTGGCGGGGGTGCAGCAGCAGCGGTTGAGGCGGCAGGCTTGGGCTGTTCGGAAAAGATTAGACAATGGATGGGCGCCACCAAAGAAGCCAAATATCGAGGCGTACCTTATTCACCATACAGACAACAAAGCCCTTCTCTTCGATGTTGTAAGACTGAACAGTGTCGTCATCTTTCAAGATTTTGCCTATGCCACGTCAGAACCAGCGCAACGCAGTAATGGTAAGCCAAGCTATGACAAACCTGAGTAGATGAGCTTCTGGCTCTTGGGGTCCCAGCCCTTCTCGGCCGAGATCTTCTCCTTGACCGCGGAGATCTGAACAAGGTTATGATTGTTAGCAAGTGATTCCAACAGAGGCGATAGGCGGCTTCGGCAAAGGCGATTTTTGACAAGAGACGTACTAGGTCTGTGGGCTCTACATCGAGGACGAATTTTTGTTGCTTGAGATCCTAATGGAGAAACGAACGTCAGCGATCAAAAAAAAGGATCAACAGAGGCAAAAAAAGAGGCTCATGACCACGCCGAAGCTCGCGAGATGCTCAGCGCATGTCGAGCCGAAGCTAGCGACATACTCGAAATGTGACCTTCATGATGGGCAGATGTGTTTGGCAGCGAGGTGGCTGCGTTCGGATGGGGGGAGAGAGGCCGAGCGGGATGCCTGGCTGTGTCGTGCCAGGCGAGCAGTGGAGATGGTCTGCGTGAGAGTCGAGTAGAGAGGGAGATGGAGGAGTGCGCCGCGGTATGGCAGAGGCGACAGCGAGGCTCTGGATGGATCGTATGTCGACGCAGAGTTGGAAGAAGATGGTGGCGCGGGCTGGTGGAAGTTATTCAGGCTGCTGCCCTGGGCTTTGGAGAGGGTGGGGTCGGCGAAAGACTGTGTGTGGCAGTTTCAGTGGTGGGGAGAGCGGCAAAAGCGCTGGAGACCCCACAGGCGGATGCTCTCTGTGTGGCTTTTTGGGTACTGGCAGCTACATGCAAGCCGTCCGGCCAGTACCTCCCAGGTATCGCGGTGCAGCTGCTGCAGCATGTAGATTTGCAAGTAATTTGCCTTCCAATATTGGCCCTCCAATACGACCATGATGTTTCGTTGTACGATGTGGCTGGCACCATCTGATGCCACCCTGGCGACAAGCAGGTGCGTGTACCAACAGATAACTCTAGAATAGTACGAGCCACGACTCCTCGCAAGATGCGACCAAAGGTACTCGTCAGCGGCAGGTGGAAAATAAGGTTACAGAATAGAGAGCGGTAGGCTGTTTTTGTTATACATGCAAGTACACATGCTACCAGAGGCCGTTGTACTTTCGTATTTCCCCAGGGCCAAGCACAAGCCCATGCAAATACCTGCACTTGCATGCGCGCTGCAGCCCAGCCTCATTGATGACATACGCGGCTACTGCCTGCTGCCTGGCACTACATGTAGATGCCTTATAACATCACTGATGATAAGCGCAATCAAGTCAAAGTACCTCGATACCCCGAAACCTACAGGCAGGTACCTGCACAAGTAATGCTATGCTACATGCTAATCTTACATGATGAGCATGCAACTGCCTGCAGCCTGCAGCCATGAAGATTTGCTTGCGCCACTCCTGCCTTATCTTGCCAATATTGATGCCTCAACAAAGTACTAGCTGCTACTATAGCTTACCAAAGGTATAGAGGTACTAGTAGTAACTACTATACTATGCCCAAAGGAATAACCAATACGCGACACACTATTAAACACCAAGTTGAATACTACTAGGTACTAGGTACCTCTAGTAGGTAATTACGATCCACATGCACCTGCCATTAGCCGCCTCCGTTTAGAAAGCCATATGCAGAGCTTAGTACTTCGTAATTCACGTCATGACAACAACCAACAGGTCTTGACAAGTACAAATCTGCTTTTATTTGCTAAATATCGTGTACCGACGAAGCGAAGTGAATCTCAAGGTAGGTATATATAAATATCTCCAAAGAAGATAAAACGAAATGAAGAAAAAAGAAAAATCATCAAACGCCACGCTCGTCTAAAACCTTGGCCAACAACAAATGGTATCTTCGCCATGTCCGTTTCGTGTCCTTCTAACTTATATTTCCCATTTTGTTCCGGTTTTTCTGGCGTCCTCCTTATATTCGATAAAGGGTGTGTGGTTCGTTAATTGGTGAAGAAGAGAAAGGGGGGAATTCGAATACGTTAGTCATTAAATATCCTTCAAGGCCCGTCATCATATTTCCCTCCGTAGCCATTCGGGCGCGGGGGGCGCCATTCCCATATCGTCGTCTGCATGACCGCTGAGATCTAACTCAGATCGGTACATCTTCAGCGATCTGGAGTCAAAACCATCATGTCGGCTCAGGGCGTTGGGTGCAGTGGGCAGGCTGTCGCTTCGCAAGCGATTGAGGGACAGGTTGCTTGATCGATGGACAAGGACGCGCGCTGCGTCCGGCGCCGCCATGACGATGGTGCCAGGAGTTGCAAAAGGATGCGGGTCAGGAGAATCGGATCGGAACAAAGGGTGGATGTGGGCCTCGCCGGCGGAGGAGCCTGGTATATCACGAAGCTCACGTCTGATGGACACGGGGCTGTAGCTTCGGCTTCGACGCCGGGTTTGCATACGAGGCGGCTCCAGCTCGGCGAAGGGTTCCGGCGACGGAGTCCGACTGGGGACAGGGCTGGCAGGAATCGTTTCGAGCCCGCGAGGTTTGCTTTGCGTCGGCGTCGAAATTTCCAGCACGGCCTCTCGGTTGTGCACGTCTACCGTGGAGGTATCCCAGGAATCAAAAGCATCATCAGCCATGGTGCTTCGGTTGGCGGTCGAGTCTATCGACATGGATCGGCTCCTCTCTTTTGAGGAGCGCATCTTCGACTTGCTCGAAACAGTTCGGATCGATTGAGATACATAAGTCACGGACGACGCAACCGTCTCAGCCATTGACTTGCAATCAGCTGAGTTGGAGCGGCTTCGGGCTCCTCGCGATTCCAGCTGCGCAATGGGTTGTGCCTGGTCCATAATAGGCATTGTCTGGCTATACCTGATGGCCTTGAGGTTGATCCTGCGCGTCCGTCCCGTCTCCTCATCTTTGCGGCCCGGCCATGAACTTCCAGCGGCGTTTGAAGAAACGGGCAAGCACTGAAAAACAGTATATACAAGTTGACTAGAAATAGCTAGTCCAAGTGTGACGGAAGATCCGATGAGGAGATGTCTATTGTCCCCTCCATCGGCCTTTGTCAAGTACACCAAAGCAACGAGCGAGGTTACCGTCGCAATTACACAAGCCGTGACTTCGAGGCCAGAGAGTATATTGCGCCATAGCTTGGATTGCCCTGGGAACGAAGGTAGAATGTCGGCTGCAATGAACCATCCGAGGAGGACCAGAATCGCAGCTTCGAATACGGCAGCGACAATTGATGATGTCCTGCCAGGCGATGATTGGGAAATGCTGACGCTGACTGCGATTTGTGTGCACAGCGTGGCCATTGTGGTGACGAGAGCAAGCGCTCCCAGCGCAAGAGAAAGAATGCGAGCCATTGTGTCCAAAAAGAGAGCTGGCCAACCAAACGAGGTAAATCGAGACAAGGAGAAGCGGATTGTTCTTGGAAGAATTCCAGTATGAATGAGAGGACTGAAACACGAAGGCTTGCGCCAACCAGTAGCCGATTGGCTGTCAGTGAGTGGCAATGCAACGCAAGCGCGCAAAGGTCGCCAGCCGAGAGCTTGACAAGGAATATAAAAAAAGATATCAATGGACAGGAGCCAATAAAGCTCCTAATAATGTGTGAGGTGAGTGATAGTGATAGTGATGCTGCCGCTGCAGTTCGGCTCTAGTGCGCTTCTCTAGGTCCGGCAGATGGTGGGAATCCGGGGCTTGTGATTTTTTTGATAAGTGATAGCTGAGACAGGTGACAGTGGCCACGGCAAACGAATGTCGGCGGAAAGCCAGATGATGCTCTCATTGATTCGATTGAGCAGGAAAAAGAGTGTTACAATGGCTTGAAAACCGGCATCCCGAAGGAGAGGGACGAGAACAGAAGCACCACAGGAGGGTGGATAGCCTGGAGAAGTGAGAGGTAGAAGAAGAAGAGGGAAAAAGGGAACACAAGAGGCAGCGCCCAGGATGAGGGGGAAGAGCTACACTAAAAGCTGGCAGAATCTCATCCTGTCGGGGAATACGCGTTCGGGGGCTTTACTAAAAAGCAGCCGCGGAAGGGCATCCGGGCGTGTAGACTGGCTGCGCAAGTGAGATTTTTTCTCTCTCTTTGCAGAGGTGGATGCAGGGACAGGGGACGGGACATCTTGGGAAGGGCAACCTTGCATCGCGACAGGGGTTTGTCAAACTTTGGCTCTCAGCCCGGCTTGTTGTGTTTTTTTCCTGTCCTTTCAAAACAAGAAATGGCGGAGCAGCCGGAAAGCTTTTACAGACGGCAGTTATTTGGCATGTGTTTTGTGCGCTGATTACTCCGAGCGTTGTCCCTTTAGGTCCAAAGTATATTATATGAACAATCCCAATAGATGCAGCCCCATGCGCAAAACATGCTTTCCGTCGCTATTTAGAGCAATGGCTTTATTGATCCTGATGGCTGCTTAATATATAATAAACGCAGCAGCTGAACATGGCTTGAAGCAGGCATGCAGAGCGAAGATTTACTCGTGCGAGGCTTCGCAACCACAGCTCGCCGTCTTCAACAACTCCCCCTTCCGGGTACAAACACGTATCCATCCCCAACAAGCAGAAGGGATAAGGAAAACAAGAGAACGAGAAGAGAGAAAGACCGTTTGTTTGAGGGCCAGGGTACGAAACCCCGGCATTGGCCGGCCCTCGGCCTGTGTGGGCTTCCTTGTGCCGTGGAAAAGGTACACAAACTGCCAGGGATGTCCACAGCCCTGGGACGACGGCCGCGTTCCATGTTAGTATTCCAGTGCCATGGAAACTCCTGGCACTACGAGCCATCAAGGCCGAGTTCGTGACGGGGGATCCATAAATCGGTCACTACTGGCAGATGACAGGTACGGCAGAAGCAGTGGGCAAGAGGGCGAGGGCCGAGGTACTCCATAATTGCACACACTGTTTCGTTCGCTATCCACTTGGTTTTGCCCGGCTGCTTCTCTTACAAGTATTCCCCGTTTTAGGGCTTGGTGATTCCAAGAGAAAACCCCCTGTTTGGCTTCTCGTGTTCAAACTTTCTTTTCTTCCTCATGTTGGTAATCGATGATGCCGTCGGACGAATGACTTACACAGCTTTTACAAAGTACGAAGTACAGCTTAGCATAAAACCTTCTTCACCCTTACGGATTAGGCAGTGCTTAAGCTGAATGTACCTAAAACTTCCACGGCATCTATTTCGGGCAAGCTAACTACAGGTACCTGGGCTAGTACTAACCTGTACCCGGCCCGCCCAGGTTCCCTTGAAGAAAATACAGCCCCAAGTGCTTCGTAACATGCGCAAGGCAAGGGGAGGGCACTTTGGCTGCAGCGGCCCATATTTTCGCTCTTATGCCGAGAATGAATCATTGCAACGGAGTGCCCTACGAGTATTCCATGCTCCGTAACTTGCCAGCAGTACGTGTCATCAGCTCCCATCTCAGATTTGCTCCCGTGTTTTGACCGTGGCAAGTGGAAACGACTCTAGCCGTTGCTAGGCTGCCCCCTGAAATAGCCACGTTTTGGAAGGGCGAGAAAGAAGAAGATGATTATTCAAAGACAAAACAAAGCATCTTTCGTTTCAATGTCTTTCTGCCTCTGCCCCCTTCGTCATTTCCATCCACATTGTAGAAAGCGTCCGAGCTGAGACGCGAAACAACGCGCGCCCAATGTAAACAAGGCCCTAACTCTGCACCTTAAAATGCCGGCCGCAGTAGCCTTTTCGAACGCACAGTAGCCCCAAACTCTGTCCAGCGCCTCTGTGGAGAGCTCGTTGCCCCTTTTGGCCCATCTCGCCCAATTCTGTGCCTGAGCGCCCAAAGAAAACAAAACGTCGCGATGACGAGCGTCAGCGAAGCGAACGTCTGGAGCACCGTCTCATCCCCAGACGGTAATCTCGTCTGAATTCCTCGGCCACGTGTGGGAGTGTCTGCGACAAAGTGGCTCTGCGGCAAGGCGTGTTGAAGAAAGCCTTCGCTTCTGCAGGGAGAGAGGCCCAGCGGTACCTGCATTGATACACAGCCATACTCCTCCATGCATGCATGTAATCCCTCCCCTTTCCACGTACACATTTGCACCTGCAGGCCTGAAAAAAGAGCCCTCAGCTGGTGGTTCTGCTTGTTCGGAGAAGTTCCTGAGGTACCTGACGCTACTCCGACCACGCACCTCGTAATGATCCCGCGCAAAGCACAGAGTAGTAATGTTTAGGTGTGACTACAGACACTGATTACTACATGCAGCCTTCACTCACCAGTGCGGCCCGCAGCCGATCCAAGTCAGCAGCCATCGGCAATTCATAACGCTGCCGCTTCAGGCAAGGGGCGATTGTTATGTACCAAGGCTCGCTGCTGTCTATCTCTTGCATCTAAGTGGAGCGGCGCAGGGCCGGATCCCCATGGCTGAGCCCCTTGCAGCTCAGCTTACTCCGTAACAAGTACTCCGTGCAAGCATAAAAATGCAGAGCCAGGCATCCTGACCAGCTGAGCAATGGGAAGCGTCGGGGAAGAGGAAGATGCACATGACGGGCTAATTCTACCAGTGCTTAATAATGCGAGGTGCTGGACGGAGTATTCTCGCATTGTCAGTGAGGCTCTGCCAAAAGTTCGTCCGTTTTTACTTTGCATGTTCATCCTCCGTACCTTGGTGCTAAGGCAGGTACCAGTATCTATTTTTAACATTGGTTAGGTAGTTGACTCGTGGCGTGACGTCAGCATTTGTAGATGACTTCTCACAATAAGATCAATATTCCAGTAGCGATGAGCGTCCAAGGCTAGGAATAGGATACGGGCAGGCAAACAAGCTGCTAAGGCATCTCTGCAAAAGGCTAAAAGGGTGGAAATGTACTCAATATCGCGCCTTGCCCCATTGCGGGAATATGGATCGACATAGATCTTCAGAGGCTTCAAGGTTGAGCTCGCTCTGGATAATTAAGCTCCAAAGACAGTTCTCAGGCTGTCACGCTCACGCGGTCCGCTCAGTATCTAGTTAGATCAACAGGTGAAGAAGATTGCTAGGAAAGTGCGATTTAATAGAATCTCAACATTGAACATGGATAGATGAAGTTGAGTCTAATCAAAGTGCAAAGTTAACCGTCAATCAAGACGTGCACCGCCGGCATCCAAGCCATGCCGTCGAATCACGCAGGCGCGCTCAACCCAGGAGAGCATCGTCGGCTGCTTCTGGGCACCCTTGATAATGAATATTCTCTCTATACAGAGTCTTCGTCCAAACTCCAAGGATTGTTCGCCATCTTTCCAGGATGCAATCCAACTCGCCTACCCGGTAGCATAAGAACAAAGCTCAAATTTTGGACCATCGTATACAAGTACAGTTTATGGACGAGCCTTGCACTCAGTGCCATGGTCACAAACCAGTATTAGATCCCTACTACTTCCTTTTGCAGTGTCTCGTGAATGATGGATATTGCTCATGCAACGAATATATTATCGGCGCTCTCGATTCGGTGTTCATGACATGCCTCATGGGCGTAAGCCAGTCATCATGTCATCAACCAAGCGAACGAAGCGCCCCCTTCAGTTCAACTCTGCGCAGCACATGACCTCTAACGGCTCGCAGCTACTTTATCCCACGCAAATACGAAGTACTTTGGATATACTCCGTACCTAATCTCCCCAGTTTTGACAGGAACCAGGGCTTATCAAACATCAGAGCGTGGGGGATAATGGGGGTAGAATACTGAACATTGGCCCAACAAATCATCCTGACCAACCGCGGGTATTCGTCACCTTTCATATAGTAAGTCACATACCCTGTTGCATTGGATTTTGCGCGGGCACATGGGAGTTTATGGGCTCTAGTAAATCCTCGTATATATCCAACTGCGCGGAAGTTGTACCCGGCCCATGTCTTCTAGTCTCGACACTCCTAGAGGCCCCTCTCATTTTCAGTGACAGCTGAACTTCAAGCGTCAACCTTCTTCTTTTCTTTAGCTTCGATTGTAGGAGATTTGACACGGATCGTTCGCTCGCCTAAACGGATATCGCTATCGCCCAAAGGATGAATCATTTGCCCTCCCTGGATCTTAAAAGGTCACGCCGTCGCTTCGTGCCCTGGCCCTACCAGAATGTCGGGTCTCGCGTCGATCAGGGTGTCGCACGCCATTGTTCATGGGATCAGAGTGTGCCCTCCTTATTTCCACTGATCAGGGGGGGTCCATGACTCCCACAGTACTCCGTATTGACACAGACACTCAACGCTTGGATGATGAGGCCAGCATGCACGAAATATCATTCTCACTGTCGATCTTGAAGCTGTGAGGATGAGCCCGCGATTCATGAATCTAATGTTCTGTGCGCGAGTCGGCCAGTTTTGACCACTCTTTGGCCCAGCGCAAGGATTCCTCCTTTGACGTCTTGTCAGTGCCAGATTCCGCAGCCTTTTCCAAGGCAATCTCCGATAGTAGACTGAACATGTCGCCCCTCCCACTAGAAGCGGCAGCGAAGAGGTGTCTTTCCGCTGCATCCCTGTCGCTTACGCGAAGCAATTTACCGAGTTCAATGTCTGCCTCAATAAGCCCGATCTCGGACAGGGACTCGAATATTGCTCGTGCTTCATCATGCTTGTTCGTTTTGACAAATGCCTTTCCCATGCATAATTGGCAATAGGGCTTCCATTCGAAGCCTGGGGACCCCACCTGGAGCGCCCGTTGCAGCGCTCTGATTGCAGCCTCGTAATTCCCCTGTTCGTACTGAAGTTCGCCCTCTACGGTAAGAGCGTCGGGGTCCCTCGCTGTTGAGACGAGTTGCTTGAACCGAGCCTCAACTTTTCGGAGCTGAGCGATCCGCCCATAGGCGCCTGATCGAGCAAGATGCCTTGCAAGCGACAATGTAGATGGCCGATAGCCAGCTTCTGATGCCGATGCCCAAAGCGCGGTTGCAAATGCGTCAGCGCTCCGAGGGCCGTGAATTTGCCGCATGATGCAGGCTGTCTCGTGGATCACCTCGACGGGGAAGCCGTCTTCTTCAGCGCAAATTAGCAATTGGTCACCCGCATACGACGGATGAGAATGAAACTGTCACGTACTGCCTGTCAATGATATGGACCATGGATCTGAGCCACGACTGATCGCCTCATGGAACTTCTCTACACATTTGTAATATTCAACTGGAGGCTGCCGTTGAAAGACGTCTCCGTTTCTGCTGATGACGGCCTCGAAAGATGAAAGTGGGATTTCAGACAGTTTGAAAATCTCAAGTGGTGATGGCCCAGTTCTTTGTAGCCTTGGGACCGCATATCGGCGGGCTTGCCTATGAATCCCACCTCTCGGTGCGAGTCGCTGGATAGGATTCACTGTGGAAACGTATGCTAATGAGCGTGTTGAAGAGATTAAAGGCCAGATAGCCTTGCAGGAGCGGCAGGACGACATGGTGTTTGAAATTCAGCCTAAAGTCTAAGCTTCTCTCCCATAGAGTAGACGAACGTGTACTGTTTGAAGAAGATGGTGTTGATCTTGATGATACTGTTGGTGAATGAATGCCGTAGCTTCCCTGTGGATTGTCGCTGAGCTCCAGGAATACAATAACTCAATTATAGATATATGGCGTTCCAACGTCTCTTTGACATAGCAGCCTTCAAACCTGCAATACTTGCGTCAAATCTTCACGAGACGATGAACGGCAAGCTGGCTGGCATGATAAGTGAGAGGTTGCTTTTGGGCGTATTCGTTTAAATGGACGGCCAATCAGACGCGCTAGCTGCCGGCCGCCGTCCCGCCCAAGAGCCCCACCGAAATTTTTTTGAGCCTTGAACCTCGAGCCATGGCAATTGAGTATACCAAAGTGAGAAGAGACAAAGAAAGGCCCTTACCAAAAGAAATATTTTTATAACGAGAGAAAGGATTTTTTCTTTTATCCAAATTCATAAACAGAATTGAGAGGAATCGAGGCAATTCTTCGAGGAGTCTTCTGTTTACGACGTGTCGGAGCGGACATCAATCCAGGGTGAAATTTTCACAGAGCCGAATCTCAACACCATCAGCATGCCCGTTCAAACTAGGAGAAGAAAGGCCATGCAGGATGCAGCTGGAGAGGAAGATGCAGACACTACACTGCAATCGGTTTTAGAATCAAGCCCTGCGCAGAAGCTACCGACAAGAGAGAAAGCTAATGAGGCGGATGTGCCTGCCAAAGGCACTCTCAAAGTGTTTGGCGACGAAGAAGATGAATTGAAGGCCCCCATTGAGCCTCCATCAAGTACAGTTACTGATTCGAGGGCTGTTGAGCGAGCTGAGGCGGAAGAGGAGGAAGAGGATAGTGATGATGAGGCTCCCGAAGCTGTGTCTACTGCTAAGGCGGCTGAGGACATCAAGAAGTCCGCTCAAGCTGCTCAAAAGGTAGCTAAGGAGTATGTTCTCCCTCTCTCTGTCCCTCAATTTTGAGATTCTTCATTAGGCTAATTATCCTGCTAGACAAGCTGCTACACAAAAGCGCAAACGCCAACAGCGCGATGAGCTCCTCAGGAAACAAGCTGAAGAGCGGAAGAAGGCGGATGAGACCGCAGAGGACTCATCGGTCGTCAAGCCACAACCCGAAAAGTCTGAAGCTAGGCAAACTGATTCCAGCAGCAGCGGAAGGAAGCGAGCGGAAAAGTCCAACCGCCGGACGTTTCTTCCCGCCGAGTTCCTCACAGATAGTTCAAGCGAAGACGAGGCCGAAGATGCCACTGGCAGCGCAGCAGCACCGAAGAGGCGAAAGGTATCTGGTGTCGAGAAGAGGCTTACGCGCCTGGATGCGGGGCCAAAGGATGAAGTGGTCAAATCGACGGTATACCGGGTGGCCAAGAAGACAGACGAAAGGCTGGCACCAAAGGCGAAGAAGTACTCAAAGGCCTCTAAAGACTTGCTCTTGAAGCGAAACAGGCCTGCTGTGAAGTCCGGGTCTGGATTCCTGACGAGGAAATGAAGGCTCTGGAATGGCGCTTTTGTGCCAACTACGTATGATGATACCCGAGCCATCATAACCGCCATACTTGATCAGCATTCATTCAGCGGCATACTGCATACCGACTCCCCCATGAAGAAAGGGGATACTCTGAAAGATGTTCAGGTACATCTTTCAAAATACGCTTTTATTAGCTGAACAAGACAAGATGCATATCACCGATAATGCTAAGCCTTCATCCAACAACACATGGATTTACCAACGGCGCCAATGAATTATATTCGAAGTCCTGTTCTACGCGAATCTACAGCATTGGACATAAAACACACCGGAACAGAACATCAGGACGAAAGAAGTCTACTCTTCAGACAAACACCCAATGGTTTATGGAGGATTGTAACTAGGATGCTGTTCCGTCAACGGCGTCATAAGAATAGAGTTTAATGCACATCATTCTGTTTCGAACGACAATTGTTCCCGAACCCTTAATAAAACCGTCTCAATGTATTCATAATCACACATTCTCATCCCGTGATTAAGAGCTTTATCCATGTAGAATTGGAATATGGAACGTTTTCAATTAGATCAAACAACGCTGCGTCATGAAGAAGTCAACTCTGTAAACCCCATTGAGGCCGTTGAACCCAACTGTTGAGGAACATTATCGTCTCCTAAATCCATCTTCATGCACCAAAGAGAAAACTATAATTCCTTATTCCTCATTTCCCCTTTGGGGCTCATTCACATCCCGACATCGTCACATATGACAGATACTCCTTAATATATCTCTAACCAAACAAACCTTGCTCTTCTCACATTTCACCCGCCGGGCAGTGCCACGTAATGCCGGCCTTTCAGATCCCTTTCTTTTTTTCCTCTTCTATTCCTTTTCCTTTTTTTTTTTTTTTCGTATCACGGAGTGTTACAGTCACATTTAATTATTTTTAGTACGCGGCACCGCAGGGCGCTTGTGATATGGCTTGCATGGATGCGTTTATTTGATGTGCACTAAGCGCCAAGGATACGCAGGGAGACGCCGGTATACGAAGGAAGGAGAGGTTTGTGAAAGTGCTTGGGCCAATGGATAGGAAGTATTTTGTGTGCGCTTCAATTCAGATAGCTCATTGATTTTCCAGATCTTACTCAGATACTAGTACTCTCTTGTTGTGGCCAAGCATTAAAGATGGTGACGAAACGTGAAAGAAACATGGCCCTTTGGTGTGAAACGCGGTGACTCAGCTTCGTTCACAACGCTGGACCAGTCTCTCTACCCTCTTCCATTAGCTCTCTCATGCATTACCTTAGTAGACCGTTCGAGATTGTTGATTGCTGCAGGGCGCTTGCACAGATCACATATCGCCTACCTAGAAAAAGCAATCCTATCTCGTAGGATCCTAAAAAAGAAACTATTCTCACTCCTACGAGTATAATTCTTGGCAGCTTACCTCCTCGAATTTATTTGTCACATAGGAGTTGGCGTTAAGGCGGGTTAACGAACAAATCATACTGAGCAAGGTTATCTTTAAACGCAAGGCTAGGAGCCGTCGAACAGAAATCTAGACAGAACAAGGGAGCGATGCTCGTACGAGGATCAACCCAGCTCGGGGACAGATCACATTTGGTGTCTTTGGGCCAATCGATGAACGTAGGGCGACACTCTGCCTTGACAATAATCAGTCAGTGTAGTCTCGTGCTGCGGCGGATGGCCGTAGCGAATGCTTTTTGGTCATTTATGACAATACATCGGCAGCCGGCACTCTCATCCGGAACAAACTGAGCAAATAGCCAGAGAATCCTACCAGTAGGATTGTTGCCGACTAACACAGAGAACGTCAAGGCAGCAATTATGCGCTTTCGTGCTAAAAGGGTACTGCATCACATTTGTGTGATGGAAACCCCGTCGCCAGAGGGAAGTAATGTGATCATGGAGGCAGCTATGCGTACAATAGTCTTGCTCAACGCCCTCCAACGGCAGACAGAGGCACTCTAGCACCTTGTCGTATTGAAAATTAGTCAGTGCCTATTGAACAACCTGTTGCCATAAGGCTTTCTTGCGACATAGACTAGCTGCCAACGGAGGCGCCTGAACCTACTAGTAGCTAGTGGTCAATCGACACGAGAATAGGCTGGATCGATAGCGTGAAGATCAACCCAGATATAAGCTTCAGCTCATCAACTATTCCGACTTCTTGCTCACAGTTAAGCCCTCTGCTTTCAGCCTACCTCAGCTGGCAGATGGCGTCTGGTGGCTTGAAGCGATCTGGAGCCGGACAGGACACGCCAAACGCCAAGCGGGTGTGGCGCGTCTCGAAGCCTGTTGCAAGCTTGCGGCTTGGAGAAGGCGTAGCCAGACGGACCAGTCCGAAGCCCTTTTTCTTCTTTCTTTATTCCCTCCCTCTCGCTAGGTTGTACGGAGTACTTGCATTGGACTAGAGAAGCCCTGCGGCAAGTAGCGCTCATCTCCTTCCGAAAGAATATTGATTCCCATCACGGCGAGTCATGTTCCAGCCAGGTGACACATCAATCTGCTTCCAACAGATCAGGTGGGGGATGGCAAGTTTGATAGACATGCGCAACCAACTCCTAGTGCTTCTTGGCCGCGATACACCTTGCCCGCGCGGCAGTTAGGAGAACCCACCGGAAGATATGCCGTCGGTCTTTGGAGACGTTGAAGCCGATGTCACAGTAGTAGCGCCGCCGCCAGGGTCGTAATTGCGCGTTGGAGAGGCCTTTATGGAGCACGTCGAACGGAGCAGGTTCTGTAGAGAGTAATAGGTGCCGCTCGTTTACCTAGGTAGCGGTTTTTGTTGACGCTCCTAGCGCGCTTCGTTTGGATTTGCACCTCGTCCAAGGCCAGATAAGTAGGCGAACGATCTGGTCTGGATCATGCGTTTACCACTTCGCGAAGGCGGCTACCCTAGACATTGAAGCCAGACCAAGTAGGTACCATACTGAGAGACGGGGTAATGAATGATATATCGAGCATCGTATGTACTTCGTATGCCAGATTTAGCTTTGCTTGCGAGTCAATCATGCGGCTCTAGCGCTTCGGTTAAGAGCACGATGGCGGTTTCCAGCCGCGGCTAGGTGAAGTATATAGCATCGACGCGGCTCTACGTGTTGATTGAAGGAGAGGAAGCGGATTCTGCCCTGCAGCATTCCATCTTTTCACAGCATAGAGACAAGGCTTGCTGCTGCCAAATCGCAGGAGCAAACGTAGGTAAACATACGGCGATGGAATCGGCCAACATTGGACGACATATGGTTGCGTTCGCCCAACTTTGTCGGATTTGCTTCCTGCTGGCCGGAACGCCAAGGAAGCTGGTGTTGCATCGAGGTAATGCGATGCGTGCATGTACGATATGTACAGACAGGCACTTGGCCCAGACGTAGCCTAGCAGTCATGCAAATCTCTGCACGTCGTAAAGTGCAGACAGGTGCCTTGCAGAAGATGGTTCGACAAGTGACCCCCTTGCTCGACTCCCCTGGTCCCACGGCCAATGCGACGTTCTGCCTTGTTCCGACGAATCGCATTGCACGAGCCGGGTCGGGGCCCGTTGAACCATTGACTCGGCTTGTTTCCTCCCATGTTCCGCCGACGCCATCATGATTTAAAAAAGGAAAAAAGAAGAGGGCAGAGAGGGAAGGGGGAGGAGAGACAACCCGCCATGTGGCAAAGTGCCGGTGGACTAATTAATCAATCGTTTGAGAATGACGCCAGCCACTGTGATTCAAGATCCGTCTGTGGAATGATGGCAACTTCCCCCGCAGCCATGGGGTTTCTCTTTGTTCGTTTGTATCTTGCAAATGCAACAAGACCCCCTCCCCTTCTTTTCCCCAACCAGCAAGTGGCATCGGATTCTGGGATTGGCGCCTCACCTCACTTGATACGAGGGCTGATCGGGCTGAAAGTTGGCAAAAAGACGCCCTCTCGACGACCGGTGCGCCGCGGAAGTGCTCCCAAGGCGCCTGGAGCGTCTTTCGCTTGTAATGCTATGCTACTAGTAAGAACAGAGCCTTGAAGAGTCTCCGCGGCCCCCAACACCGACCTGCATGCACAACTAGCCTGGCGCGGGGGATATATCCATGTGGTGTAGCTCAGCGAGTTCCAGACGCCACGGAGCCGGTCATTGATACCATGCCATATTGAGCTGCATTTGGGAGTCTTTTGCTTGTTAGCTGCTCTGCATTGGCCACACGTGTATGCACGAGGGCAGCACTACTGGCATTGGCTGCAGCGTGGCCGCGTTGATGAGAAACAGACCCAGCAGCGGGCACTGCCCAGCTTTTTCTTCGTGTATTAGCACCAGGTTTGTTTCATTTGTGGACGTGTGGAATTGGCCCGGCCTGGCGGGATGAATAATCTTGGTCCGCAGATTGCCCATCCTCTTTTCGTCGCCCGGTGCAGGCCGCCAAGGAAACCGGGTCGATTCCATATAGCCGGGTGCGGAGGAGAGAAGGAAAACCGGACATTGCGCAACCCTAGTCTTCCCACGGCCATGGTTACTCGCAACTTGGGACGAACCTAGTGACTGCTAAGCACCCATACGAAGACTTGAGATGCAGCCTTTCCTGGAACAATGTGCGACAAACCCCCACCAGATGCCTGTTAGCTGCATGCAGCCTGCATCAGTTTGATGAGCGCTTTGTAACTTGACAGGCGGAGTTCCGGTGAGGGTACAAAGTAGTAGTAGCTGCTGGCAATCTCCTTGACTGCTTTGTGGCCTCGTCACACTCTCCGCAAGCATGAATGGCTTGGATATCGGCGTGAGGACTCCCAGGATTGTGATTTCATGCACCCATGTAAGAGAGAGATGGTAGTAGCAGCAGCCGCCGCCGACGGCCGCCAGGTGCAATCACAATGCTGTTATCGTTGCATGACTCAGCGCCTGCCATGCAATTCGCCTGCTGAGGTCGAGCCAAAGCTAGCGAATCGGCGGTGGGCGGCGGACCAGCGCTTGCCATTTGCATTTGGTCCCTAAACAGGTACGGAGTACGAAATACTGGATTGGGGAAGAAGTAGTTACAAGTATTGCTGCCTGGAAAAAGGCGCAGATAACAGATGGATAGAGATTGGGCACATGCAGCCAAAAGGCTCTGGATCCTGAGGCCTCGATCGCGGGAGTTTGCCCGAGGGCTGGGTTGGGAAGGAGGGCAAGTTTGGCGGATCCGGTCCGGTCCAGTCCTTCTGAGCGTCTTCTGGCTAAAGGTAAAGTGGTGTTCCCGCGCGTCTGTGTGTTTGCTTCTCTAGTGCCTGTGCAAGACGATACTGCTAGTTAAGGTAGTAAGGCTATGAGTGCAAGGGGGTTAGGGAATGGAGAATAGAGTAAGCCAGGCTATCGCCACCGCTAGACAACCGGTGACGGCGTCTACCTCGGGAGCATCATTATCGTCATCATCATCATCATCGCCATCAGGACCTGCTCGGGCGTTGTCATCCATGTCGTGGCCAACTGTTCGGTCCCGAGACTGTTGGGAGGTTCGCACCGCGGGCCGCCCTCAGTGGCTGCTGCTCCGCAATGGCGAATGCAGAATACTACTATAACCATCACTAGGCCTAGGCTTAAGCAGCAATAAATTGCCCGCTTGGCCGCGGCCTCTCATAGGTTGAGCGGGCTGGCCATATCCACCGTCCGCCACGCGAGGCTAACATGGTGGTTTGAGACGCGAGTTTGAAGCTACGCCGGAAGGCATTCCGTAAGGCTTCGGGCGACCTCATCGTGGAGTAGGCCTGCGATATTTTTTTCTTTCTGCCATCGCGGTCTCGGCATTACGCGATCGCGGCAGTGGATGAATAAACAGAACAGAAAGCGGAGAAGAGAAGAAAAGGTTGCATGTTGCACACAGTTCAACGACTTGGCAACAATTCCAAACAGCCCTCCCTTGGCGCTCTCTTCCAGTGCAACAATGCTGCTTGTACGTACCGGGATCAATTAACCTCCGAACAAGACAAGCAAATGCTTCTGACCAAAGAGGACATACTTGTACATACGTAATAGTCGTGTACTTGCTGCAGCGTCCAAGAGGGGGTTGCTGGTATCTGGATATTACTCCGGCCAGAAAAGGCAGGGCAGCAAATTCACTGACATGCATCAGCGCAGCGTTGCAAAGAGAGCCTCCATAATGGTGCATTACCACGAGGTACTCCGTACCTGCCCCATAATCGTACATGCTCTGACAAAGTGCCTGAGCTACCTTGCCCGCCTTGGATATATGTGGCCCCTCTTCTGGACCTGGGTCTTGTTCTGGGATTCACGTCTTTTATTACTACAGTACGTACTCGTTGGCAAAAAGGCCTTGACGCTTTTATTTTGCACGGGGAAGCACAGTATGCTCGTGCAGGAACATTTACTCCCAGTATACGAAGTACTTGTACATGCTTTGAACGTGCAGTCTCCCAAGGTACCTACCTTAAATACCTGTAGTATCTTCTAAACCGCGGCTACTGTAGCAAACAGGCACTACTGGTGTAAGAGACAACTTGGGTTTAGTATAGCAGGTCCCATATCGTGCCCTTCTCGTAGGACGTCTAGAAGAAACAAGATTAGCAACAGCAGCTGGAGCCAGCTTGGCCAGAGGATACTAGCAGGAGGCCACTCGGTCCAGTAGAGCCAAATCTTCGCAGACGTGCATGAAGTAGCGTTGATGACGGATGGCAAAAAGGGCTACCAGCACAACACTAGCGCCAAGCCGGGCTGATATTGCCTACCTGATGAAGTGTGCATTTTAGAATTGGGACAAACGGCGCTCTCTCCACCACCACGCAGCCCTTGACCGGTTCGGGACACGACGACAGGGGCTCGCATTGAATACTCTGGCAAGGGTCCAGCAGCGGAGGAGAACCCAGGCACCCGGCGGCCAAGGCGAGCGGCAGGGCCATGCGTCTGCATCCTGTCTCTGCCATTCCTTTCTGTTCTCTCAGCGCCGTTGCATCGGCCAGTCTCCGTCATGCAGAGCAGGCAATCAGGCCATCCCATCCCATCCTGAGCTCTCGGACATGTGCTGCCCATGCCCATGCGCTGCGTCTGCCTCCCAATCGGCAGTCCCCTGTGATTCGGCGTCTGTGTCCGTGCCTCTCTACTGCCTGTCCGTGCTTGTGCCTGGGCCTGTTCCTCGTGCTCGCGCCGCCCGAGCCATTGGTTATCTGCCAGGGTTCCGTCATCACCTCAAATGACACTGCATCTGACACTTTGCTCGCTGTGTGGAGGTGCAAGTACGTTTAATCTCGCTCGGACCGTGTTAGTCCGGGATCTGCAGGACCCGAGACTCTCTAATGCTACCGAGAAGGGTACTTGTCACCCGGACGCATTCGTACCAGTGAAGAAAGCAGAAAAGAGAGGGACAGGAAGCATCCCAAGTGTATAGATGTTTCCGCTCGGCCTTGTTGGTGAAGCACATGAGCTGCCAGGTACCACAAGCCAAGCCAGTGAGACGCCGGCCAGCCAACAGACTACCAAGG
This sequence comes from Trichoderma arundinaceum, assembly GCA_025919625.1. Classification (NCBI taxonomy): domain Eukaryota; kingdom Fungi; phylum Ascomycota; class Sordariomycetes; order Hypocreales; family Hypocreaceae; genus Trichoderma; species Trichoderma arundinaceum. The sequence continues at coordinate 723,109 of JAMQTF010000008.1, read as the reverse complement.
TAGTACGGAGTACGGAGTACCTGGTGCATACTTGTACCTCCGCATGCCATCAACCCGCTACCAAGGTTCCCGGGGCTCACACCATCCACTGAGGAACCGCTGGACTGGGATGGCGGCACTGCTCTGCAAAGTACTACCTAAACCAGCAAGCATCACTTCTTGTACCGCCAAGTAGCAGCAGCAGTAATATTCCGTTGCCTGCAATGCCTGTTTGGCTGCAAGTAACTTGGCTGTACGCCACTGTGACTAGGCCTGTAACGCAGGAACCAGCATCAGCCAAGTGTCCGGGGTTGTTACTGGCATAAGGGAAGGGAAGAGAAAGAAGATGAGACTGGGTACCTACTGAACTAAGAGGGGAAAGAAAAAAAAAGGCAAATTGTCAACCCCCCCTTTTCTTGGTACCTTCAGGTACATGTAGCTGCGAGGTACCCTTCCGAACAGGCCTCATCGCGTCAATCTCGCCTGCTTGCGCATGGGCTTTCTTTTTCCTCGGTTTTCCTTCACTTTTCCCTTTTCCTTTTTCCCTTGGCCCCCCTCATCTCTGCTCTCGCTTTTCCTTTCTCTTGTCCTCTGCCGCGTCCGTCCAGTCCTTTAGCCCGTGAGCGGCGTTGCATCCAAAGACCGGTAGTTCGAGCGCTGTCTCATCGGCCTGCCATCATCACATCACACATCGTCCCGATCTGGGCACAGGCGTCTTTTGGGGTGGCTTGCAGCCATCAAGCATCATGCGCATGCGGTCCCCGCTCCCTCTAGCCTAGAGCCACCAGCCATTGTCGAACCAGGAGCTAGAACCGCATCTGCGTGCACTTTTTCTTCTTCCAATCCTACCTCATTAGTACTTTACTTGACGGAGCGCCATTCTTTTTTTTTATTCCCTTGTTACCTCATCCTGCGTCGTGCCTGACTGCATTGCACTTCCTCGAGCTGAAACTGCACTTGGCACTTCGCTCGGCATACATACAATACGCTTGTCTTTTTCCCACCTGCCTTACAGTCCTTTTGTTGTTTGTCGCTCCCTCAGACCTTTCTTCCCTGCCTCCACTGCTTCTTAGCTTTTCCATTTCGAACGCGGCCTCTTGAAACACTACTCTCGATCTTACGCCCGGTCAAGAACCCACTAGTCAAATGTCCAAGAACTGGCGACATTCCATACGCACTGATTAAGATTAAGAGGCACCTGCTGAAACGCTCGAAAAGAGTCAAGCGCAGCTCTTAGAATATCGATTATTGATTCTAGTTGGTGACCCACCGCCAACGGTCTCCATGTTCAGTCGAAGACACAAGAACCAGCACCTCTTCGACAGCGGCCGGAAGAAGCAAGACCTGTCAAGTGCTCTTGGTGATCTGGGCATCATTGCCAGTCCTCGGTCTGCAAGGTCCAACGGCCCTCGATTCAGGCCTGATAGTAGTGCAACGGATGCTCCGTTCCATCTTGAAGGTACGCATCCATCTCAAATTTCCCACGCCAGCTTTATATACGCCCCCCCCCCTTATACTATATGCGCCGTGGCTTTGTCCCCATAACCCCCCCTTCTTATCCTCTCCTCCTCCTCTCTTGCTCTCTTCTTTCCTTTCTCTCTCCATTTGACAATGGCTACTTTTCGCCCTCTATTCTCTTTAGCAGAGTCGCTAACCTTGACTCCCTTCAGGCCAATCCTCTAGCAAATCCCAAGCAGCGCGCAGCACCGTCTCTCTCCAGCGAGGGCGGTCTGTAAGCACTACCAGCACCTCCACCTCCGCCTCTAGAAGAGTAGGGGGCATCGACAACAACGTCATGTCGAGCAGCGCGGATCGAGGCCGCATGCGGCGGGATAGGACATTTGTCGGCAGCGAATGTGCGGTTTGCGAGGAGCCATTGGAACACACGCTGCGAGGCGAGCGCATTCTGCAGTTCTCCTGCTCCCATGTCTCTCACGAGGCCTGCTTCTACGAGTTCATCCGCGAGATGGATGCACAGTACTGTCCGACCTGTGATGCTCCGCTGCATCTCGACTCCAGTCGAGGCGGCAATGTCCTGGACATCAGTTCGTCATCCAGACGCACCGAATCGCTGAGCCATGCCGCTAATTCAGAGGTAGACAAAATCAGCACCATGGTGCGTACTGCCGGCACTGAGTCAAGGGCGGGTACCGTCACGCCTGCGCCCGCCTGGGAGAGCCAGGCGGCAAGGCCGCCCAGTGTTGATAGCGCTCAGAGGCGGCAGATGAACCAGACCCCGAGCGTTGGCAGGGGAACTCATCGCGATGGCAGGGACGCCAGCTCGGATCGCTATGGTTCTGCGAGGCATGCTCGCAACGACAGCACTGGCATGGCCTCGTCCAACGGCTATCCTGAAACGGCGCAGAGCGGTTCTCAGTGGCGCCACGACTATGATGTTCAGACAATGGAGACGACACCCAGCAGCCCTCGTCCTGCTACGAGAAATCCCATCCCGCCCCCGATTGTCACCATTCGCTCCGAATTCCCCACAATCAGCAGATCTCGCCAGCAGCAGACACTCACGTGCCTCGTTACCGTCGAAGTTCCTGACAACAAATGGCGACCAGACCCCGAGGACATTGGCTCGCCGGTGCAGTCGCAACTGGCTGTCAACCCGGGTATCACCGAGGTTGCCCCTCGCTCGGTATCGCCCGCCCCAACGCCGACATCCAACGCCACACGCTTCTATCCCTACGAGTCCGCCGATGTTTTGGAGGAGATGACAGAGAGCCTGCGCAGCCGTGTCGATAACTGGCACGGCCTGGAGTTCAACCGGTTCGGACAGCTAAGGCTGTGCGGCACGCTTAGGGTGGGCAAGGACAAGGTGTCTTGGCAAGAACTGGAGTGCTATCTGTTCGCCGAGATGCTCATTTGCGTCAAGGAGAAGAAGCTTCCCCCCCACTGGGACGAGAATGGCGCTCAGCGAAAGCCAGCGACTCGCTGTACTCTCAAGGGATCCATCTTGATAAAGAAGCACCTCAACGACGTGACGGAGACTGGAGCTATTGACGAGAATGTCTTGACTTTGAACTTGTCTGTGGCCGAACTGCCCCAGTTTCATCTAAGATTCGACAACCGGAATCAGCTCAAGCTGTGGAACCAGGCCTTACTGGATTTGAATGCTGTTGACTTTGCCCCCTCTATCCGAAGCCCTGATCTGGACCGCGGAGAGATGTCTGAGGATGAGGAAGCCGAATGGAATCGGGCTCGAGTGTCCTCCATTGCCTCTTCCTGGGGCCACAAGTCCGGTACGACTGCGCCAACCGAGTACACCAACGTGCCGAGCAAGACCGCTCGCCTTCCCAGCGCTGTTCACGTCCCCATCGATGTTGTCGTCGTTGTCCCCATTTCCTCGTCGATGCAAGGTGTCAAGATCAATCTTGTTCGCGACGCTCTGAGATTCATGGTCAGCACTCTCGGTGAGAGGGATCGCATGGGTCTTGTCACTTTTGGTTCCGGCGGTGGTGGCGTGCCTCTCGTCGGCATGACTACAAAGGCTTGGCCCGGTTGGTCCAACGTCTTGGGCTCAATCAAACCCGTTGGGCAGAAGAGCCATCGCGCGGATGTTGTTGAAGGTGCCAACGTCGCCATGGATCTTTTGATGCAGCGAAAACACAACAATCCCATTGCCACCATTCTACTCATCAGCGATGTATCAACGTCTGACGCCGATTCTGTGGACTTTGTCATCTCTAGAGCGGAAGCTGCAAAGTAAGTATATATACGTGACCCCTTGTCTACCACTTTCAAGGCGAGATGTGCTAACAGTGAGCGTCATTTAGGATCACGATTCATTCTTTCGGGTTGGGAATGACCCATAAGCCCGACACCATGATTGAACTCTCAACAAGGACCAAGGCATCTTATACATATGTTAAGGACTGGATGATGCTGCGGGAGTGCTTGGCTGGGTGCTTGGGTAGCATGCAGACTCTGTCTCACCAGAACGTGAAGCTCAAGCTCAAGCTCCCAGAAGGATCACCTGCCAAATTTCACAAGATTAGCGGTGCTCTGCAGATCACCAAGCGGGCAACAGGACGAGATGCTGAAGCATCGCTCGGCGACTTGCGATTTGGTGATAAACGCGATGTGTTGGTGCAGCTCGTCATCCTTCCCGATACCTCCTCTCAGGAGCAGCTCCCGCCTGACCCGTGGGACAACATCGTCTCGGGCTTGGAGGCCCTTGGAGGTCCAATGGATAACGATACAGAGAGAACTCTCTCGGTGGAAGAAGTGCCGCTTATCCAAGCTGATCTCACCTGGGGTGACATTTTGAGGGATGGCACCACCGCTCAGATGCCCCGCCCATCTCTGCTGGCCATTACCATGTTGCCGGCAAACCTTGGTCAAAAGAACCGATGGCAGAATACGCCGCCCATTCCTCCACACCCCAGCGTGGTCCAGAGACGGATGGAGCTGCTCACCTCGGACATGCTCACGCGTGCTCTGACACTCGTCAGCCGTGGCCAGCACGACCGCGCCCATACGCTATTGAACGAGACCCGCTCCATCCTCAAGGGCCTCGGCAAGGGTGGCTTGCCTCCGGTGCCCCCCAGCAAATCGCTACCCTCGACACCGCATCCAGGCAACGACGGGTCTCCGGCATCCGGGACACCAGATCGGAAGCGCAGCCCATCGCCCATGTCGGCGACATCCACTTCGGCGAATGGCTTGCCCGGTCCTCAGCTTGGCCCTCCTCCTCCTCTGGGCCGTTCACGCTCTGCAGATGGGCTGGCACTTGGCGTCGGTATCGATGCCACGACGGTTTCGGCTCTCGATGCTGAGCTGGAGAGCAGCCTGGAATGGATCAATCATCCAGCCGTCTTCGGCCGCGACAGTCGCAAAGCGGTGCTTCAAGCGATCGGCGTTATAAGCTCTCAGCGTGCCTTCACATCCCGCAGTCCTATCGAGAGCCTATGGGCGGGCCGTATCAGCGGTATCAAACGCCTTGCGGAGCGAAGCCGAGAGTGGCGGGAAGAAGGGGGCGGCGAGGGCGGAATCACAGAAGAGGCATGATTCAATTGTTTCTGGTCATGAACGAATGACAACCTCGTGCGTTTCGTTTATAGCATGGTCATGGCGTTTCGGTTGCAGTTTTTTTTTTTTTCTCTTGACAAGTTCTATGACGATCTCATGGATTTTTTTTCTCTTTTTGGAACATTATTCGGGTTCCCTTGGAACGTTTCGACGTATTCACGACATTTCCTTGCACAAGATTATCTTATTTTACCGGCTTGCTGGTGGTATCATCATCAAGTATTAGAAATCTATGACGCTGCAACTTTTTCCCCCGACAAAAGTATACCCCCCTCAAGACATATACTCTCTCTCCTTTTTTGTAGTGAGAGATGTCTCTTTCGTGCTTGTTTCTTACTTTTTTTTCTTCTCTCTTTTGGTTTTTGAATTTGCCCTCTCCTTTCTTTCTTTAAACTCGTCTTAATTTTGCTATGCAAGATGATAGCCTTTGTCGTTTGCGAGTTGCCAATCTCAACAATATCGTTTGGAAGGGGAAAAATTATCTGTACATTGCTTGCTACTGTCGTTTGATGCAACTGGAATTAGATTTTGTCTGCTTTGATTTTTCTCTCTCTCTTTCTTTTTTCCCTTGGAACGGATTGGGTTGGAATAATGGAGGAGAGGACCTCAGGTCTTCTTCGGGAATATTTGGCGGAGAGCAAGCTGTGCATTAACAAACACGCTTTATGTGTAACATACATATATTTCTATTTGCATGGTATCACGAGGAAACATTAGGATGGATGGAGGACTGATTCTATTCGAAGATTTTAGATAGTTTTGTGCATCATGCTGAATACACGTCTGAAGCTCGTTTCGCTGCTCAACAACTCCCTATCCGTTTCTTTTATCACGCCCATATACTTGTACACACATCATGTAACCATTGGTGGCCCTTGATGGCGGTTTAGCCGTGAGTGGAAGACTTGACAAAGAAGGGCGGGCAAGAATGCCTAATAAGGTACGGACGTTTTCCCTTTGTTCTTTTTCTATTGGAAAATCTATAAAGATACTATGCTATACCCGGGGTTTCCCAGATGACGAAAGCTAACCAATTCGTTCCCAAGACATATTACATGCATTGACCTTCCAAGTCATTACTCCTTCTTCTTCTCGACCGGGTTCGCAAGGGCCTCCAGGACCTCCTTGAAGGACTGGATAATCTCCTCGCCGTGCTTCTCCTCCCACTCCTTCTGGGAGCCATCGCCCAGCTTGCCCTCGCCGACAGCAAGGAAAGTATCGGGGCCAACACCGCCTGAGAAGGCAAGCTGAGGCCTGGTGGCAGAGACTCTCAGGCCGACGCCCTCGAGAGAAGTCTTGACCTGCTCGGAGGCGTTCTTGCCGCCGGAGATGCCGTAGCTGATGATGGCAGCGGGCTTGCCGTCCCACTCGTTCTTGAGATAGTCGATGGCGTTCTTGGTGCTGCCGGCGACGCCATAGTTGTACTCGGGCACGGTGAGGATGTAGGCGTCGTGGGAGGCGATCTCGGCAGACCAGCGCTTGGAGTGGTCGTGGATGAAGGAGGCGCGGGCGGGGACGTTTGCGGGGACGGTGGGCTCGTCGAAGATGGGCAGCTTGAAGGTGTCGACGTCGACGATGGAGAAGGTGACGGAGCTGGAGGAGGGATGGGCCTTGAGGATGTTGTGGACGAGGTTGGCAACGTGAGGGCCGACACGGGGGGTGCGGGTGCTGGTGATGATGATGGCGATCTTGGAGGCCATTTTGAAAGTTTGTTTTTTGGTTTTTGGTTTTGAAAAGGTTTAAGGGGGTTAGGAGAGATTTGTGTGTGAGAGAGAGAAGAAGGTCTGTATGTATATATCAGAGTCTGACTTGAATGACTGTTCTTTCAACTCCTTTTCAGCAGAGATGGGAAGCCGTGATATATAGGTATATGGAAATTGTCGAATACAACTACACTATTATTACAAACACTCGCTACTACACCAGGCTACGATCCCACAGCTTTCGTGACCCAAGCTCCCCCAAGGGCGCCTCGCCCGCCATCCTCGCCAAAACATCAGAACAGGGCATATTTCCGCACGTTCACAAATCAAAACTCCTCCTCGCCACGAAATACAATTCCGCCACCAGGGGAACAAAAAGAATAGCAAAGAAGATTGCTTTTGTCATCTACCGAGCGGTTCGCCAAGGGCTTTCAGCCAGGTAGCCGGTTCCGCATAGCTTCACGAATAGGCGGACGGATAGTACCTCTACAAGAAGAAGGAAGCCATTACCCATGATGGATAGGCGTTCCGCGTATAGAGATCGGGCGGGAGAGAGAGATAGGCAATCTAGGCATGACACGAAAGGATCCCGGCGTCGTCTCTCCTGATTCGCCACCATGTCGACCGTCCCCCCCTGGACTGGACATGGCCTCACAAGCGCGCGGGATCAGAACAGCAGTAAAATACGGAAAGGGCAAAAGACAAGATGCCTCTTCAATCTTTCATCCGCCAGCGCTTGTCGTGGAGAATATGGCCCTCGGCGTTGTGCTGTCTGATTGGATGGCCCGGGGGGGCAAGGAGAGGAATTGGGCAATTCGTGTAAGTCGTAATTCCGACCGTTTCCTGGGCCGTTGTATATCCGCGTACGTTTCGGTATTACAAGATCTACAAGGGGACTAAGCTGCTCCGTGCTCAGAATAGGGTGCCGCGCGCGCTTGTTACCGAAAGGATAGACCCTTGACGTCGTGTTGTTATAGTTTAGGTGCTGGCCCTAGTCTCAACGCCGCAATCTAATCCGCGCCGTCATGTCGGAATTACAGCTCTGCACGCACTCTGACGCCTTTTCCAGGAGCCACGACAATAGGCTTTTCAGCCACCGCTACGAGGCACACGATGACGGTTCTCCCAATCCGGTTGGTAAAGTCTTGTCTAGATTCCCTTTCACTGGATTAAATTCTATCAATTGTTCTTTTTGTCCATGTCATCATATTACATAGCCTGCCTTACAAATGGTCCGGGATATCTATGCTTTTTCATATGCCCTCCCCAGTCTCCTTTGAACCTTTAATCAACTTCAACCTGCTTAGTCCTCATCCCAGTTCTACCAAAAGAGTTAGCAACAGCAACATATGCATACCGTAAAACGTCCATAGGGTTCAAGAGTCAACATCACTTACAGGGTTGGGGCCAGGAGGCTTCGGTCCACCCGCCTGTCTGGCCACGATAATCTGGTCGACTGACAGGACGGTGCGAGCAGCCTCTGTGGCGAGCTTGATTGCCCACGTCTTGGACGCCAACAGGTCGACGATGCCTTCCTTGGTGGCATTCAACACTCCATTGCCTTCCTCGTTCTCTACGTCGACACCGGCATCGCCGCTCTCGCTCTTGTGGTGGGCAGCGTACAGCGTGCTGAGAACCTCCGTAGCATCCAGACCGCAGCTCTCAGCCAGGGTACGGGGAATGACCTCGAAGGCCTCGCCGTATTTCTTGATGGCATACTGGCTCAAGCCTGGTGTCTTTTCACCATGAGCCTGTATCCTTGCGCTCAGCTGAATCTCCGTAGCACCGGCTCCGGGAACCAGTCTGGGGTCCTTGGTGATGGCCTTGACAACGTTGACGCCATCGTCAACAGCTCGCTCAATGTCATCAAGGTGGTTCTGAGTGGCGCCGCGGAGGACTAGTGTAGCAGTTCGCGTGACTTCATCCTCTTGCCTGAATACTGTAACTCGGTCGCCGCCAATCTCAATTGTCTCGACAACGTCAATGCTGCCCATCTCGTCGGGCATGGGGGCACCCAGCCGAGCCAGTGGCGTGGCGCCGACGACGCGGCAAATTCGGCGTAGCTCGAACTTGCTGAGGATTCGGATGCAGAGAATACCGTAGCGGTTGAGGTAGTGCATTGCCAGGTCACCCACTCGCTCACCACACACGACAACCCGCAGACCTGAGTCGTGGAGCTCCTTGATTGCCTTTTCCAGCTGTGCCTCCTCGCCCTTTGTGAAGTCCATCATCTCCTTTGCGTTATGCAAGAGCACGGTGCCCTTGGTCTCTGTCTGGCTCGCATCGATGGGACACGTGAAGACACCAACCTTGGCTCGGTTGGCCTTCTTGACCGACCCATCAGGCTCCTTGGGGAAGACCATACCCTTGACGACTCTGCTTTGGTCCAGGCTGCCACCCATGATTTTGACTACTCGGATGTTGTCGACGCTGAAGTTGGCGTGGTTCTTGGGAAGGACCGCCAGGACGGCTTCGGCCACCAAGTTTGATAGGAACTCCTCGTTTCCGTTCTGCTTGCTGGCAATGACGGTTCGCAGGGCCTTGCTCAGCTCGGCCTGGTCTTGGATGTTCTCCACCTTGTCCACGGAAAGCTCCTCTAGAGTTTCCAGAGCAAACTTCTGTGCCTTCTCGTAGCCGATGACAATGTCGGAAGTCTTGAGACCCATACGTAGCAGGTCCTCGGCCTTCTTCAGTAGCTCGCCAGCCAGGACAATGACCAGGTTGGTGGCATCACCCATCTCGGCCTCCTGCTGTTGGGAGGCCATGACGAGCAGCTTGGCGGCGGGGTGGACAACATCGAGCTCGCGGAGGATGGTGGCGGCGTCGGAGGTGAGGATCATCTTCTGCAGGTGGTTGATGACGACCTTGTTGCGGCCGTAGGGGCCCAGCGACGTCTGGACGGTCGAGGTGATGGCCCGGCAGGCGTCGATATTCCGCAGCACGGCTCCATCTTCTGAGTCGTAGCTGCACGCAGGCGAATTGTTTTGTCAGCCCGGCTTAGGCGTCGACGGATGGGATTGTGCTGTGATGGCGGGGTCGGCACTTACTTGTTGTAGCCCTTCTTGAAGAGGCCCGCGTTGGGCGCGTTGGGGATGTTGAGCGACATGGAGGGCAAGATGCAGATCGGATGCCCAGACTGAAGAATTCCCGGTGGCTTCGTATACCCGCCCAGACACACAAGTTTGGGGAGTTTGCGATGTTCCCTTTTGAGAGCTCCTTGGGAAAATCTTGGGGGTGTGGTTTGCTGGTAGCCTGGGGGGGGCAGTTTTGTGGTGCTTAGCCAATCATGGCCGCTTAGGAAAGGGTGTTATTCCGCTTCCCAGCAGGCTGCCCCTCCATGTGCTTCTACAGAGGACTGGGCGGGCTAAAATAGGGGCTTTGTATGGAGATGGAGTTATGGAGTACAAGTATGCCTGATTTGCCCACGTACAAAAGACTGACAGACAGTCGCGTCAATGTCGATTGATGACCGAGTGCCTACTATGGCGGTTATTCGTAAATGCACACGAAAAGCTTGACACGAGATGTAAAAGGAAGCGGTGCAATGTTGTTCTTAACTACAGGTACGGAGCTCATGTGTCCGTTATTGGAAACCAAGAAGAGGTGAGGTACTAGGTACGCACTTGGCTCCTAACCATTCTTCGAAAGATCCAGCAATTGATACAAGGCACTATTACCCTTCTATTAGGCAGTATATATTCTCGGTATTCTCAGCAATCATCAGGTTTTCTTCTCCCGTGGTGTATCGTATGGAGAAGCACCAGATACCTTGCAGTACATGGGTACAAGCGTGATGCGTACATCGTGCTGATTAACAACCACAGCCTGTACCGAATTCTCCAGCAGGGCTGCTAGTGGCAGCAGAGCGCGCAGCAGAACCACCGCTAAGCTGCCTCTGAATCGCAGCCTCGCAGCGCTGCCCGAACTTCCCCCTTCTTTGCCGACGCCCGCCGTGCTGCAGACGGTGTTTTTTAACCCGTTGTTGCCATATCTCATCATCTTACACATCTTGTTTTTTTTCTTCGCACATTCTCCGTACTATATACAGAAATCATATGAAAATATAGCTGCCTGCAGTCGTCAATCGCGGCTGCTAGACTTGCCATTGCTTATTTCGTACTTTATTCCTTCTTTCCAGCTGCCCTTCTTCCACTTACAAGTTCCAATTGCTCGCTGCCTCCGTGCCGCACGCGTTACCCGCGCCTTGTGGAGCGTATTTCCAAGTCTCTTTTGCTCTTGCACAGCAGGTTCCGCTTTGTTTGGCACGCGGTACTGCGTACATTCCGTAGGTGTTTGCCTTGGCCAAACCCAAGGTACATTGTACATTTGGCGTGCCCATCCGCACGGCGCATCGTCTCTGCAATACGTACCTCAACTTTATCATCATGGCGCCCCAGCCTTGTGAGTCTTAAACTTTTTGTTTCCTCCCTTTCAACATCCTGCAATCGCCCATCTCGTCCGCATCGCACGCTCCCCATCACTGCCGTGCCGCGTCGCTTGCGACTCCGACAAGCATCATCGCCCGAGAAAAAGCCGCCCTCTGCCATCCGCGTCTTGCTGCGTCTTCGCATCTTCGCATCCTCGCATCGTCCCCCGGCTCTCGTCACGACCGCGCCAGCAATGCCTGCGAAAAGAAAATTGGTTGCCGAGGCTAACATTGAGCCAGCCAGCGTGCCCTCTCCGCTGCCCCCTTCTGTTGAGGAAGCCTACCGGCGGAAGTGTGTCCAGCTGAAGAATCGGACAAACGAGGTCGAGGATGCCAACGACGCCGCCAGGCTCCGGCTCGCTCGCATAAAGCGCCAGGTAGAGAAGCTGAGGATAGAAAGGGCGTTCCTCCTGGAGCAATTGGCGAAGCGCACCAGCACAAACGTCGAGGATTCGGAAGGCAGCCCCAGCCCGCCTCCTACGGTATGCTTCCTAGTAATTCATTTCGTCTATTTTTTTTTTCTTTTTCTTCTTGTTTCCTTTACGTTGCGCTATCCGATCTGCTCAATTTTCTCTTCTCCTTTCTGTCCCCTTCGCCAGTGCTACGCCTTGCTGCTGCTCCCTTTCTCCTCCCTCCCCCACCAAAACACCTTTTTTCAGTGTTGATATTTGAGTGCAACGAAATAGGCAACCTCCTTCGATATCCCCAATGAATCGAATGCTAACCCCCGAAAGCCCAAGGATAAGCCGCTGCGCATTAAGAAAGGCCACCGAAAATCCAACGCTCCCGCGGATGGCGATGCCAAACAAGGAGCCGCAAAGGACCCTACCTCCCCAACCTCCGAGTCCAATAGCCAGGCCAAGGGCTCCCGCGCCAACGGCGTGTCCAAGTCCTCCAAGGAATACAAGACTCCCTTCGATCTCTATTGCGAAGAGGCTCGACCGGCGCTTGAAGCCAAGAACAAGGAGGATGGCGATGTCAACGTCGAGGAAGAGCTTACGCGTGCCTGGGACGAACTGCCCGAGACTGAAAAGGAAGAATACCAGGCCAAGTTCGAGCAACTGAGTAAAACCCAAGAGGAAGAAGACAAGGCTGCCGCCGATGCTGATGCCGATGCTGATGCTGACAACGATGCCGATGCTGATGCTGATGCCGACAACGATGCCGACAACGATGCCGACAATGATTCTCCCAAGAAGAGCGTCAAGGCCGAGCCTGAGGCGGACAAGCCTGAGGCTCATGATGATGATGTTGAGATGAGCAACTATGACACTGAGGACCAGGAGACTCAGATGGATAAGGATGGCGATGATTAAACAAGAGGCGGCTACGCGACTACAGGATAGGAGACGGTGACACGTGCGGAAGGCGTTTTTTGGTTCGGGACAAAGATGGCAATTTTTCTTCGTTTCTTTGAATGGTACTGTAATCTCTGGGGTGCGTCTGTTATTTTGGAACATTGTACGCATGTATACTAAACATCCATCAAAGGAGCCATGCTTCTGATATGCTACAGATGGGCTTGCCGGTGAAGATTAATCAATTACGTTTATGGAGCCTACATGTAGATTGGGATGTGTGTTTTGGTTTGCAAGACATTGCGCTTTTTTGCATTATAGAAGTACTGTTAGATCCAGATTCGCTTCGCCCAGAACATTTGACGCCGTTCCATCTGTGTGATCCCATTCGCTATACAATGATTCAGACAACCATCCCAAGAGACATACAACTCCAATTCTCCCATAAATTCTCGTATTCACTGCTATCCAAAAAGTCAATAAACAGTCCGTTCATATTTCCCCTGCATACAGATCGACGACTATATTTATCGCAGCTACCAAGATCTCCATGGCAATCAAAATAATAACTAACGAACCTTGTCAGCATCATTGTTCGCCACGGGCGAAGAAGAGGGGCGAATATGTAGAGAGTCATAGATGGCAACTTACCTATCCATTCGAGCATTTCACCGTGGCCGTGAGTAAGCTGGTCTTTGAGAACGGCTAACAAGTCGGCAATGACGTCCAGCCGCTCCGTCACCAGGGTGACCCGTTGATCCATCTCGAGATAACTCCTGACGGCTTGGTAGACTGGTTCCAGTTGAGGCTCCACCCAGAACAGCTCGGGAGTATCCAACACGGAGCCGTTGAGGTGGATGTTGATTCTAAGGATGAAGAGCTCTCCAATTTGCATGTTGATCTGTTTCCGGCTTAGAGCCACCTTGCCCGTCAGAGCAATCTGAGTTGGAATATCCTTGCAGGTGTCGATGGTGGAAGCGATTAGTTCTTCAAATAATGATGTCTATTAATCCTGTTAGCAACCGATTCCCCTTCTTCATTTCGTTGTTGTCTTGACAGGCCAACCCTACCTTGACGCTCTGTGCCAAAGCATGCGAGATAGCAAGCTTGGTCATGTAATTATTCTTGTCTCTCAGCGTGATGAAGTCGTTGTATATCCGCGCTTGGTACTCCCTCGTATAGTAAAAGTTGAAATGCTCCGTCTCGACATCATCAGGAGCCAGCTTCTCCAGTTCGAACTTGGCAATGTCCTTCAGCAGCTTGGCCTCTTGCGTCTCCGTCATGCCCCATATTACCACCACGCCGTAGTCAAACAGGAAAATTTCCGGTGTGTGGACCTGAATATCGAAATCCGGCACCGTATCTTTTATGGGTATGTCTTCCGGCATTGCAGGCCCTAGAAGCTCTTCGCTGGGGAGGTCGCCCGCCTCTCCGCGACGCTCGTTAATCAGCAGGCCTTCCCCGTAGCCAGAATCTTGATTATCGCGACGCAGAGATCTGAATTCCTCTCGCTCAGTCTCGCCATCTGCCAGCTCACTTCCTGTAGAGTGACGCCTTTCCGGAATTTGCTCAGGAACGTCATGATGTCGGTGACTTTTGCCGTACATGTAAGGCGTATATATACATTCGTCAATAAGCTTTGGGTTTGCACCACGGGTTTTACCGCGCCCTTTGAGGAATCGCATAAGCCCTTCCATCTCATATCGATTTGCCGTACAGTATGCAGTGACACGCGGCAGTCGATCTCGATCCGCCTTTCCAAGTCGGGCAGCATCTCTTCGCGCCGTTGGGTCTTTAATTCGTGTATACTGTGAATAGACATCCCTTCCACTTTCTTCGTCTTCGCCCCCGTCTCCAAGGTCTGGGTTCGGCAGCAGTTTGAGCTTTTCCGTCTTCTTCGTGCTTCGCTGAGGGCCAATCTTGGGCAGCCCCTGTGCTGACGCTACCGCAGGGACAAATCCCTGGCTGTTCCGCCTGCGAAGCTTGCTATTCAGCGCCGCCAGCATTGGGGGGCCGACGACGCCACTGCTGCCGGCCTGATGATTGACATTATGAGAGGCGTAACTCCTGGGCAGGCGATGGGGTTCGGGCTCAATGGTTCGGCTGACTGGATTGGCGCTGAATGTGACTGTTCGTGCAGGCTTCGGTCGGACGGCTTCGGATGCGGGCAGCAGAGGAGTGGTCTCGCCAGCGTCTCGGTTCGTGGCTTCAGGAGACTCCATTCCGAATGGTAGAGGCTGGGTAGCCAGGAAATGAGGGCAGCGGCGGCTTAGAGAACTATCTCGGGAAGATCGCTTGCTAAACGGAGGATGGGTATAAAATGATATAGTTTGCTAGTAAGATTTATGCTCGCTTGTGCCTGAAGAGTGATGGCGGCATTGAGGGCGATTGAGTAGGCGAGCAAAGGATAGATGCTTGGTGAGGTTTGTTAGAGCAAGACAGATTGAGACTGCCAGCCAGCAATTGCTGCTCGATGACGGAGTACAGTCCAATTTTCCTGCCCAGATTCGGCGGAAAGCGGTCTGGGCCCACTATTGCTATGGAGCACTAATTTGTCTGTGCTACTGCTAAGGTCTGAGGCGGTTCTGCCGCAGGCACATGTTTCTGCAAGTACCGCCCGAGCAATGGGCTTTGGACGCGCTAAGAGGCAGTGCCCGCCCCACTAGAGCTTCGTGCAGGATCCGAGAAAAGGATACCGCGCTGGGCTATGGCTACACGTGGATAATTAACGAACTCTTTCTTCATTCTCTCCTCCAACCATGTTATTCTGTTCTTAATACATATCTTCCCTACGTCTCTTTACCAAACTTCTCTCAATCCTTTCTTAACAACACGCGGTATACATAATTCTAACTTGGCATACAGGGACCATCTCCACTTGCACGTTCCCGACATGGGTAAGAGAAACACTACGGAGTGCTGTGAGCTGTACGCGTGCGAGTACAGAGTACAGAGTCACCACTCCCTAATTTGAAATACTCCCGTGACTTACGTAGGCTTTATTTTATAGGTAGTTTGAAATATTATATTAGGGTCGCATTAGGGAATTAACCTACCATACCGAACTTATTACCTGGCTGTTGGTGTTATGCATCCTGGGTTGTCGTCCCATACAATTCTCAAGCTACATTCCATCTTATACCAAAGAGCAATTTAATTTCTCATATTCATACGTCCGGTCAATCTTCTGTTGAATCGTTTTAACAGAGGACATAACAGAGTATGCTGCTTGGTTCATTTATCCTGGAGCCGAGTCTCCATCTTGAACCCGCCATCATGAGCTCGATCAATGAGGCCCTGTCCGAGACAGCATGGAGTATAGAAGCCCCCGTCTAACTCGAGGTCGTCTTCCAAGACTGTACGCGCGCCCTCGCAGCAGAACAATGCCGACACTGTGTAATTCTTATTGTTAGCAATAGGACCCGACATCCACGATCTGGCAAGACTACTTACTCATGTACATGCTGCCGTAGTACCAAGCTCGACAAAAAGCTTGCTTATTAGAAGGCAGCTCCGTATCAGGATTTGCTATACCACGCCATTCGGCCTCATCCTTATCCATTTCTTCTCTGGAAGGACCCGTGCCAGGTGCCGGAACCACCTTTTCGGCCAAGACTCTGAAGGAGGCTCCAAAAGAGAGCAGAAATCCGCATACGACGATTATCCAGTGGATGGCAACTCCATACAGCCAATTGCGAGCCCTGTGGTATTCTTCCCAGTGGAAATTCGGGCCATAAAATTCGTCTTTTCGGCTGGGAATTTCTGATAAAAGACCCCATGAGCGTTCTATTACTGGGCGGTCTGCATCATAGGTGAAGGCCGAGGTGAGGGTTCCAAGGTTGGGCACATGGTGGACACCAAATATCTTCTGCCATATGGAAATTTTGTGTCCTCGATCCCCCCCAGGATAAGGCACTGGGGAGTGGGCAAAGGGCTTTTCGGCTTCTGCAAACTCACTCGGGGTGACGCATTCATGCAGATTGAGAACAGTAGAGAGGGTCCCCCCAGATGGTACCGTTCTGGATGTAAAGCTTTCAGTACGCATGCACTCGTAATGTCGCTATTAGAAAGAGTTAATCTTACCGCATGTTGTGAATCGAAATGACGACGTCTTTGGTCTTGGCATCCATTTGCTTTCGCAGGACGCTGGCCAAAGCCCAGGTGCAGAGATCTGCCGGAGCAGACTCCAAGGCCATTTGGGGGATCAAAATAGCACCACTCTCTTTGGCGGCCTTCCCATACTTTTTCATCATTTTGTAGACCCAAGGCGACTCTCCAGTAGCGTCAAAGTAGTGTGTACCAGCTTCTGCGCATGCCTTCACAACATGTTCCCCTGAATGCAGGCTGTATGGGCCGACAAGTTGAATCATCACAAATGTCTTCTTCGCCAACGCGTCAATCTCCTCTTGGCTTTTTATATTCGCCGTTTCAATCGCTGCTTTCCATGTCAGTGGCTTCGCCTTTTCGTGCTCGATTATTGGGATGTCGGTCGGATGAGATGATTGTAGACAGACCTGGTGGGCTTCTATCCGAATGCAGCTTTTTGCAATCCTCTACGATTGCTTGGAGCTTTGATTCGGAACGACCTGCGACAGCCCATTTTACATTAACTGGGAAATGGATAGTAATGTATTCGGCTGCCATGCGGCCAGTATGCCCTATGATGTATATAAGCATTGCTGTATATAAATCTCACCCCAGAGATTGGACCTGCATACCGGTGGCCCCAAAGACGACCAAGTCATACTGGCGATTGTGCTCCTTGAATGGCATGGCGAGGATCAAAATGCCGCTGTAGGATTAAAGAGGGGTAAAGAATCACCAATGTAGAAGAGGAAGAAAGGTAAAGAAAGGTGATGAAAAGGCTACAAGGCCCCCTTGCGTCGTTGACACCGCTTCCACGGAACACGCAAAACTGATAAAGTGGCCCAGCTAGAACAAGACTCCATACAGATGGAGAATCAGTATTCAAGTGACTGTATTTGAAAATATCTCTATACAGGTAGCTACACTGAGATCGCCAGGCTATACAAATAAAACAACTGGGCTCTGCTTTCTCTGCAGGCCAGCACGACGTTGCATCCGGTGGACGAAACGGGCATGAGACTCAAACCGGCGAAACCATTCGCTCGTTTGTGAGTGCTAGCTAGTAGTAGAATTAGGTAGGCAATTTGGCGCCCCATCCGTACGTAACAAATGACCACGGAGGGAACTCCGGACCTACCTAGTTCGTAACTATGGGAATGGCACGTGGTGTTATCACGTGAATCTACAGGGATCGTTATCGATAACAATTTTGGAAGAAAAAAGCGTGGTGGGGCTTCGCTTGGCCCAGCGCTCACGTGCGTGCCCTAAGGAAAATCACAACTCCAGCTTTCCAGCACATTTTCGTGAGAGCAGCCTCCAACCGAAGTCAAGCATCCAAACAACCCCATCCCTCACAAAATCCGTCAAGATGACCAAGCGCACCAAGAAGGTCGGCGTGACGTACGTATACTCTTCTGATACAATCAACTAACGAGATGAACGTCTGCTAATATGTTTTGTTCAGCGGTAAATATGGTACCCGGTGAGTCTAGAGATACCCTTCAATTCTTATCCCAATGCGAAATATCGACACCGAGCCCGACAAACCGAGTTTTCGATTATCTTGCACAACCTCCGTACACAATTCCTCGCGAAGAGCCGGCAGCTATGTTGGCTATGTCCATTGCGACCTCGAGAGATATGATGCGAGATGCTCGAAATATTCTTCATAGTCGAGAGCAAACGTAGGGCGAACTGGCAACTAATACGACTGGCTATAGTTACGGTGCCTCCCTGCGAAAGCAGGTGAAGAAGATGGAAATCACCCAGCACGCCAAGTACACCTGCACCTTCTGCGGCAAGACTACCGTCCGAAGAAAGTCTGTCGGTATCTGGAACTGCCGTGGTTGCAACCGCACCATTGCTGGCGGTGCCTACACTGTTGCGTATGTCTACAACCACATCATCTCGGAAATCCCCACGAACCCGCTGTGACCCGGAGTGAATACTGACGTTGCAATTTCAACAGCACCCCCGCTGCCGCTGCCATGCGATCAACTCTGCGACGATTGAGGGAGATTGCTGAGGTTTAAGGTGTTTCTTGGTAGAATGGTGAAGGATTCGGCTTTGCTTTTCGGTCTGGTGTATGGGGGACATTGTTTGCGTGCATACACTACGAGTTGACGAAAAATGAACGTCGACGCTCGATCTTTGGTCATAGACACCGGTCGATAGGCAATGAAAGAAAAAAGGAAATTGCATTATCTCGGACACCCGAACTAGGAATGAATAATGCCATCAAGCCAACCTGGCGCCCCGTGAAAGGAACCTATGTCGGCTGGGTGATTGTGCGGCCCGACATGAGCCAGTTTTATTATGAATTCTTCACAAAGTGAGAGGCCAGGCGGCGCTCTATCAGACTAACGAGATGATCAGAACGAGCGCGGCTTGAAAAGGTTTCAAACTCAGCAGTGCACAAGCAGCATTTCCAGACATGTCATCTCACAGAAGAAAAAAAAGAAACAGGGCACAGCTATCGACGGCAGCATTAACGGAATGGGCTAGCAGGGCCGCAAGGCTTTTAGCAGCATCTCCATATTTCCAACCGACGTCGTCTTGATCCACCAAGGTACCTGGTCACAAGGGTTGGCAATGCGGCACTTTTCGTAGCTAAGAGTCACAATCTACCATCGAGGGCATTTTGGTTGCAATATGCGGTCGCTGGGCGAACTGGTGGTGCCGTCTCTACTACATAACCGCGCCTTGGTAGGTGCATATGGCGGTGCCCGTAAACGAAGCTGCCCCCTGTCATTTGCACCCGTCACCCGATCATGCATGAACTCGCCAGCTCGAGCTTTGCAGGACATGCCGGGGAAGAATAAAGTGTTCCTTCAAGATCTATGATCTAAGAGTGTGGTCCTATCAAGTAAGCAGTCGTAATCAGACGCGATACAATGCAAGAAACCAGAGGCACAACCTGGTGCTCTGTGCTCCGCGCTTCGTATCGCTCAGCGATCCATTCACGACTCATGGGATCAATGACGACCCCGAGAGCGCCAGAGTGTGTGGGGTCTCGTCGGATACTGCTACTAGTAGGAGTAGCAGCAGTAGTACGAGGTGCAGAGCAGATAGCAGCGCTTGGTGCATGCAAGTGCATCATATCGCATTATTACAAGAGGCCCTGCTGAGCGCGGGCTGCCTTTGGTAATATGTGCCAATATTACGCCCCAGCGGAGAATTGAGGGAGGAGAGGGCAGGCAGTCTAGCCCGTGACGAATGCGGCTGTGGTTCCTTGCATGTACGAGCACGGACAGAGTACCTTATTTGTTTCTTTTTCCCTTCTTTTTCCACATTTTGGCGCGTGTTCGATGCCAATCTTGAAAGAAGAAAATATTATACTGTCCTAGGAAGAGACATGTTGCTGTAAGAAGTACTGCTTTTTTTTTTTTTTTTTTCATGACGGCGATACCTAGCAATAGCGAAACTAAAGAGCGATGCCATGTATACTACGAGATGGAATGAGCAAAAAGAAAAAATAAAGATATAGATATAGAGAGACAAAGCTGTTACAATCATTGTCCTAGTAACATCCACCACCAAATATCCCCGCCTAATATAGCCCTTTTCAAGTCGGCCCCTTCTCAGTGAACCAAATTTCTCTCTTGTCGGCCGGTCTACGGAGCACTAACTGCCATAACATATATGCCTGTACGGAGCCTATGGCACAAAAAAGAGCCACCTCTTGTTCAAGGAAAACATTTCCTTTTCTGCCTGTGCCTCTTCCCAACACCTTACCGGACAACTCGGAGCCCCCCCAGGCCCAGTAATAAACACGGCACTCCGTATGGAGAAAGACATGGCACCTGTAATATTCCATCATTACTCACGTCCCGGATCAAGGTGCTCCGTCCGTTAGCTGCTGCTACACATGCCTCCTACACCCGCCCTACCTTGCCAGCCTACTAGTACCACCTGGGCAATACTCCCATCAAAGATGCATTCTACCATGCCCGTTACGATATCCGGAGTAGCAGGTGCTTTTGCCTAGTGCCATGTAAGTTACAGGTCTCCATCCAGGCCGACTCCATAATATTACTTTGGCCTGCGCCGCTGTGAGCGTGACGAGACGAGCAGCTACGGGTGCAAAAAGGCATTCAGACGACCTGGTACCTACCAGTACACACACATGCACCGCCAAATCTTGGTCACCCCAGGTAGTATCTAGTCTACTGCCCGCTGCTGCCCCCAAATGCTACCCCTTGTTCCCGCGGCCTCTGGGCCAATGGCGAGTTCATCTGCTTCATCACCACCAAAAAACGCCCCAAAGCCCACGCCCACCTCGGCACGTGAGTTCCAACGAGCCCCCAGGTACCATGTGCGGCGAACCTTGTATCGTTGGGGTATCTTGTTTCTCTCTTCCAAGCGTTTGTCATTCGACTTGATCGTATCGTCATCTTTTGCTTCCCCATGCACATATACCTGCTTTCCTCGTGCCTTGGCTGCTCAAATCAGGCTCTCTGCCGCAGCGCACAAAGTACTTTGGGTTGGCATCAGTATTGCCCGCCCTGTTCCCCCCCATAGAGGCACTGCCGCAGCTGCAAGGAGCGAAGGAATGCGCAGGTGGTAATAGCGGATATACGGAGCACTGTAATACTGTAATAATAATCTGGACTACGTACCTACCGGTACCTTGTCTCCTCATCTAAATGTCTTTGTGTCCTCTGCCTGTTTTTCTCTTTGGGTGCTAAAAGTCTCGCCCTAGCGCTGCTGCAAGCCACCAACTCATCGTCTCGCCCTCTCTCTCGTTCCTTTTTTTTTCTTGCCAGGCACCAACTTCCCTCATTGCCTAAGGCAGCGTTCAAGCAATCCGACTTTTTCCCTATTGGCTTCCGCTTTACGGAGGGAAATTGCCGACGCTTCTTCTTCGGGGAGTGCTTTCGTATCAGCCCGGTGTGATTGATTATAGTACTATACGAGGTCTGACGTCCATCAACTGGCAGAGCCTCTCCAGGCTGCATATAGGGTGCTTGGTAGCAGTAGTAGCAGCACGGTGTACCTGTGACCTGGTCCGGCCAGGTACCTGACAGTACCCGGAGCTGTTCCCGCGCATCTCGCTCCGGTGCAAAGTACAGAGTACCGTGCCTAACGTCTGCGCAGAGGCCGCTGGGAAAAGTGCATGCGACGCAGGTCACTCCAAGACACCCTAAAGATTCATCTCCCTGCCTTCAATTGGCATAGCGAGCAGCCGCTCACTCAGCTCCTCCGCTTCAGCAACTTTCTCTTGGCCTGCGCACGGAGTACCCCCCAGACGGCTCTGACGCTCACCCACGCCGGATATCTCCCCCTCCTCTCTCAACTCTGCCATCTGCCGCCGCCACCTCCAGCGTCCAACAGCGTCCAACAGCGTCCAACAGCGTCCAACAGCGATTGTCAGGCGTGGCGCCTCCAGCGCTGTGACTCGCTGATTGGCCCCGCCCAGACCCCTAACCGGCCTGCGCTAGCTTGCCAGAGCCCGCCTTTTCTGGGCTGTCTCTAGCTGAACTCTCCCTCTTTCAATCCTCCTGTCTTGTCTGCTCCAGAGGCCTTTGCGCGAGACCCAGCCCCAGGTACCTGTCGACCGCTGTCCACTGTGCGCGGTACAAACCGCTGCCGCTGCTTCTCTGCCTTACCCTTAGCAGCTCGCCCACCTCACCACTAATACATCATATTAGCCTTCATACCAAACCCAGTTTCTCTCACTCTGCAGCACACGCCACAGACCACCGCTTCCCACGTTTCAAAATCCGCTTCTTTTGTTCCATCAGGCACTGTTTACCTCATTGTCTTTTTACATGTTTTCATCAGTTTCTGGCGTCTGTCATCACAATCGGCATCATGTCTGAGCCTGACCAGTGTATCATATGTTTGGATCCGCTGCCGCGCCCCTCGTCCTCGACTGCGAGCAACGAGGCGGCCGTCGACACCGCTACCGCTTCCATCGCCGATGCCGTCGAGGGCGATTCGAGCTATCTCAACATAGTGGCCGCCCTCGATGGCTGTGACCACATCATCCACGACGCCTGCATCCGATCTTGGGCTCAAAAGACCAATACCTGCCCCATTTGCCGCAAGCCCTTCCACTCCGTCCGAGTCTACAACGGTCAAGATGGTGAGTTCGGCTAATACAACCCCTCTGTGTGCAGAGTTACCTACAAAGCCACACACCAAAAAACAAACCCAAAAAAACACGATTGCTAACTTGGCTGGGGAATCTACAGGCATCGCCATTTCAACCTACGAAGTCGAGGATAAAAAACAAGTTGCCGAGTTTGACGTGCAGCAGTGGCTTGGGGAGAACCCAGACGAAGAGGAGGAAGAGTCCAACCCATGCCCCATCTGTAACTCGGCAGAGCGAGAGGATATCCTGCTACTTTGCGATAGCTGCGATGCAGCCTACCACACGCACTGCGTCGGTATCGACTACATCCCCGAGGGTGACTGGTACTGCATGGAATGCACCCACCTGTTCCAATTGACAGACGAACAGCCAGAGTCGGCCGCTGCTTCAGAGACTGCTCCAAGACCTCAAAACACCCGTCGTCCAGCTCCTCGAGCTAACCGAGGCTTCCATGTCCGCACCCGTGCTCGTCTTAGGAGGGCACGCCGCCAGGCACGCAATTTTGAGTGGCAGGGTGCCTGGGGACAGTTCTCTGGTCGCTTCTATGAGATGAGCGAGCTCGACCTTGATAACCATGACGACGAAGACGAAGATCTTGAACGTTTTCGCAGATTCCAGCAGCTGGATCGACGGGAGCTGCAACGGTGGCAGCAACGGATAAACATTGCACAGCGTCTTGGTGCGCGAGAATCATTTGCAAGCAATATACCGCCTCAGATTAGCGAGCGTCTTCAGCCTCTACCACCGCCCGTCGAGGAAACGAGAGATGAGCGACGGGCTTGGGGCGCATTAGATCGTGCCCGAGAGGCTGAGGACTCCAGTCCAAGCACCCGCAAAAGAAAGGCCCGATCTGTGACAGCTTCTCCCATTGAACCACCAACGCAAGAACCCGAAAGGAAACTCAAGCGCCCTCGAACCAGACGTCTTCCCACGCACGGAGAAAGCTCTGCAGCAACTGCGCTACCACCACCAGCTGGTCCATCTTTGGGAAGGCTGCCCAACGGAACCTCATTGAGAAGTAGCAATGCCGGCCAGAACGATACTGAGCCAACCCTGGTCGTCTCCTCCTTGCTCAAGGAGCTGGAACCGAATATTCACTCTGAGGATGAGGCGTCCGGCGCGGCCTCTGGTTGGCGCCCTTTCCATGAGGCGTCATCACCAGCTCTTTCCCCATCGCCATCGGCTTACAGCAGCCCTCGAGCTCTTTCATTAACACCACCTCCATTACCCAACCTCAACGGGCGGCCAACGTCTCCAACTCTCTCTCTCAGCACGCACATCGAACCAGTATACCCACCCGCGAATTACTCACCCACGAATTCGCCCACAACATACTCACCCACGCGCTTCAGCAGCAGCGATCATAGCGATTCCGAATCGCGGCCAGTAAAACCAGAGCCTCGGGCCGAGGGCAGAAGCGAGAATCGACTGGAGAGTCGGCCTCTCGAGCTTCGCCAGCCTCGACCGCGTCGCGTGCATCAGATGTCGCCAGACTCTAGTCCGACGCGCGGCGATGAGAACTCGTTGAGGCATATCATGACGACGGAGGAAAAGAAAAGTGTCAACGACATCGTCCGCAACGCTCTTAGGCCGCACTGGCGGGCTCAGAAGTTGACGGTAGAACAATATGCAACAATCAACCGTGATATATCACGAAAGCTTTACGACGAAGTGAAGGACGCATCCTCACTTGATGATGAATCTCGACGACAAACATGGGAGAAGAGGGTCACCCAGGAGGTGGCCCGGGCAATCTCTGAACTTCAAGCCTGATCACGGGTGCACAGCAATAAGCATTTGGTCTGGCGTTTCAAGGCTTCTGTCGGCGGTCCATATCATGGTTTGATACCCCCAGCCTCATTGACGGCGCAGTGCATTTTATTTAGGGATACCGAGGTGCAATAGGAGTCGGGCATTTTGTTTTGTAATCTTGTCATACTGATAGCGCTTGTCGATCCTGCTACAGCGCATTGCGAATCGTGCTTGAATATGTATCGTACTTTTCATACATGTCTCTTTTTTTTCTGTGGGCGGACTATAGGGCTTAGAACTAGTTGAGCAACAGATAGTTCCAATGAAATCGAATCCAACCACAATATACATGGTGGGAAGTTGTGCACCTGGTTGAAGAAATTTTAGCCAACGGGTCCTGACGACTCGAGTGGTGTTTACCGGCATATTTTCAATGGGGGAAACCACAAGCCGGTAGCACTTCTCAAGCGATCCAGTGCCGTTCCTTTGCGCTCGAGTCTTAGTAGGAAAAAAAAATGAAGGATGTTCGAGGAATCCATTGCGAGATGGCCGCTCTTATATTCTTATTTCGCAATCACGGGGCCATTGCGACGAGAGGCTGAGAAAGGGGACACAAGAAGCTTCATGGTCAGTACGATGGCGGGGTGGAACACAAGAAATGTCGCAAAAACGCAAGACGAGAAAAAAGGGCCCAAAGGGCTTTCATTTGGATTGTAATCAGGGGGGGGAAATGTCAGCAGTATCTATCTAACAGAACCCAGTGGGAAAATAAAAGAAGGTGCCGCTAGCGAAAAAGACTGCTTCTATCTCTCTCGGCACACGAAAAATGATCAGGACGCTTTGGAGGTGGAAATCAAGCTCTTGACGATAAGGAAATGGTGCCTTGAGAGGAAGAGGAAAAGGGAAAAGAGGGAACAAGTTTTCGCTGAACCTTGTGGGAATTATTAGCTGTAAGTGCTGTTGCGGCCTGAGGCAGCAGAGCTGCCGCTAGAGATCTTTTAGTGACTTATCGCTAAGGGTTTGAGCTGGATGCGGGTGAGGTACGTACCTGCCAGCTTACCTAAGGCACATGCTTCCAATTGCAGTTGATACCTTATGTAATCCAGCCGTTTGGTGGGATGAGGTACCAAAAAAGTTCGAGGCGCAAGGACATCACGGACAGCCCAGGTGGTGCTTGAGTCTCTAAAGCAACCACAAGGATTCCGCCATGATGGTAGCCTCAAGTAGAGGCAGCAGAGCCGTTCGAGGCATTTTCTCATGTACGAACCCTTTCCAGCCGCCAATTGGTGCAAGAGACTGATAAAGAGCCGCATGTATAGCATCCCCCACACTCTGCTACAGATGCGCAACCACATACAACGCAGCATCTGCTCGCTTCTACTCTGCGGCTGCGGTGACGGAGGCGAAGGCGCCTGCTACAGGGACTCCTCCTCTGGCCTCCTCGACCAAAACACCTTACCCTTACGATATCCGCTCCGGCCTCATCCTCACGCGGCCGCCCCTCCTGACGAGAACCCTCCACCCCTTCGAGAACGCCTTCTACTTCTACCAGAAACGTCTGGAAGAGCGCCTCAACACACCTTTCATTACGAGCATATACTTCAAGCCCGATACAGCAGCGCAACTGGACTGGAGCCTCAAGGTCCAAGAACGAGGCGGCACAGTCGCCAAAGAGCTGGGGACGTACCATGGAAAGAACTCCAAGGCTTGGGACGACGAGCTCAAGGTCGGCGACCAGCTTAGTGCGCAGGAGAACGTATTGAACAGCCTTCTCAAGGACGCTGCCGCCCGGGTCAGCGACGATGCGGAAATCATTGCGCCGGAGGATGTCGTCCCCGTGGAGAGGCCTGTAGAGAGGCTGTCCGAGGCGGATAAGAAGAATGACGTGAGGCGGCTGGATCGCCAGATGGAGAAGACTCTCTATCTTGTTGTCAAGGGCGCGGATGGTTGGGGCTTCCCTGCTGATGTTCTCAAGGATGAGAATCTCCATGAGGTATGTCGAGTGATCAGTCAAGATGGAACTCTAAAACCTCTGATCTAACAAAAATTGTGAAATAGGGCGCAAAGAGGATACTGGATCAAGCCGCCGGTGTCAACATGAATACCTGGCTCGTCGGCCGCGTTCCCGTCGCCCATCTCGTCCAGGAGCCCGTCCTGGGCGCCAACGGAGAAGTCCAGAAGCAGGGCCGCAAGACGTTCTTCCTCAAGGGAAGAATCATGGCCGGCCAGGCTGACCTGAAGGGCAACCCCTTTGGATACACCGACTTCAAATGGCTGACGCGGGAGGAGCTGGAGAAGGAGCTGGCGCCAGAGTACTACCGCGGTGTGAAGAATATGATGGCTGACAGGTAAAAGGGGATAAAAAGGAGGAGGAAAGGGGGGCGGGTTATTGGAAAATATATATATGATGATAAAGATGCCAGTGTTTGAACTCGGCAATTTATGTGTAACATTACGAATTGTATAATTTACACTTATTATACAGAGCTTCGCGGCGGCTGTTGAACGATCTACACTATACTTTTTACCTGTTTACTTTTCGGCATGTGCTTGAAGATCTCACGAGTCTTTTGCTCGCCCATAGTTCCGCCATGATCCTGAATGGCGGAGGAACAATTCGTGTCAACTTGAGTTTATCTGTTGATGCTCTTTTTTTAGCCACGTATCAATATGTGCCATCCTCATTCAGCCCACCCCGCCGCACACTCCACATGCACGCCTTTCTCATGTCATGTATTCCATTTATCGTTATAGTAGTAAATATAGATAAAACCCGAGGTGTTTCCTACGCCAAAACTAACAGAGTATCATTCGCCGTCGTCATCCTCCGCTATCTTTGTTAGAAAGGTTCTCAAAGATATCCGTGACAGCCCGGCAGCGTGCGCCTTAAAACTCACTCAAGTGCCAGAATTCTATTGACAAGCTAGTTATCCCTTTTAGATCCCGTTCTCTGGATCTTGATGATGCGGCTAGGTTGCCAGCCATGGCGCTGCTCTCAGGGGAAGAAAAGGAGAGCTCTTATTGCACAATCTGGTCAGACCGTTTCTGTTGCTCATACGCGACATGACTGCATCAAAATGACGCGATGAAACTAAGCACCCTCATTACGTTCTTTTCCCTAATAAGCACCAACAGATATCGAACTTAAAACCAAGACGCCTACGCGCGAGCACAAAAAAGCTTTCGTATCAACTTGGCCACGACAGCCCAAAGCACTATGGTATAAATCCCACATGTCAACCTACTCTACCTCGACTCTATACATAGTTGGCATTGAGAGAGCTATACCACACGCACATGAGTTTCATTACAACAAAGAAGCCCACACAATAGCCAGCATCGTCCCTTCATACGTAATATAGCAATGTTAACCAGCCTTCCAAATACACATGGGTGTCCACTTTATCCAACGCCGTACTCCGCTTTCCGATTTTCCAGATAGTCAAATACCGCTGGTATTATGTTCATTCAGTCAAGCGTCATGCTGTGATGTACCAAAATCCGCTCAATCTAGTTTGGCTTGGCCTGTCCTTCAACAAAGTTGAGAGCATCTTCCGTGCTGACGCAGTTGATTGAACTCGTCTTATTGCGGAACGTCACACCATAACACTTGTCAGCAATATGAACAATCTCCGGTCGGAAAGTAGTGCAAATAAACTGCGTGCCGGCCTCGTTGGAAATGGACTCCAGAAGCGAGGCAACAGCAGTTCGATATTGCGCATCCAGGTTGGCGTCGACTTCGTCGAAAATGACCATAGGGCTGCTTTCGGTTTGCTGTAGCGCGAAGATGAGGCAAAGAGCGCACAAACCTGGGTGGCCTGCAGTTAGTGATAAAGTAACAAAATTTGGGCAAATGCCCCGAGCTCGGTTAAGTGAATGGGACTTACTCTTTTGGCCACCACTGAGCTGCTGAATCTTCTGCTGCTCGTCGAGATGCTTGGAGTTGAACGACACGCTGATACCAACACCAATATAATTCTCAACACTGCCTCTTGCTTCTTCATCTGACTCTTCGGCATCTTGACGGCGATCCGTTTTCCGTTGGATAACCAGACGTCCATGGCCGGCTGGCACGAGCTTGCTGAAAATGGTGGCAAACTCCTTGGACACCTGCTTGAAAGTACGCTCAATGGCCTCATCCTTTCGCCGGTCAAGATGCTCCACGAGCTCTTCGATGGATCCTTGGGAATCGTCCAATTCCTTTCGGCGCTTCATCAACTGCTCTTGCTGTGTTGTGAAGTTGTTATACTGTTCAAAGGCCTTTTTATTGACGTGCTTGTACTTCTTCAGCGCCTCGTTGACCTTTTTCAGTTTTGATGTAATCTAGGGAGCAGTTAGTTCATGTCCTTGTCGCCCTGAAAGATGAAGCAATGGGATGCTACGACTTACAGTGTTGGCTTGCATGTTCTCATATTTATCAAAGGCCTCCTCAGGCAAGACCCCCAGCTCTCGGATGTTTTTCGCACATTCCGCGGCCTGAGAGGTCAAGAGAGCTTTTCGCTGCAGCGTCTTCTCCATCCTCTTCTGCTGCTTCTCAATCCTTGTGGAGATTTCCAGCTGGATCTGCTCACGATTGATCTTATCTGATTCAAACTGTTCCAGGCGAGTATTGAGCTCGTCCAGCTTAGCTTCAGTCTCATTCAGGTCCGCTTCAACGGCCTTCAAAGCCTTTTGGGCCTTCTTCAGCTCTCGCTCAGCCTCTTTCAGGCTACCTGATGCACCACCAACCGCTGAGTTTTCGAAAGCTTGGCTGTTGAGCTGATCCAGCTTCATTTGAAGATTTTGCCGCAAGTCAATTTCCAACAGCTGCTTCTGTCTTTCGAGGACTCTTCGGGTGTTGCTGATTTCGTTCCACTGCTTCTGCAGTTGCTGGACGGTGCGGCTTGATCCTTCGAGCTCTCGTTCCTCGGCCGCTGTGAGAGTCTTCTTGAACTCTGTTCCTAGTTCAGACTCATGAGCCGCAACTTCTTGCAAAAATCCATTCATATTCTTTTCAACCGCATCCCGCCTCCTGATAGCCCCATCGAGACGATTCCTCTCGTTTTCGATGTGAGAGGACCTATTCCGGAGCTCGTGTCTCAGTGGCTCGAAGCCATCTTCAGCCTGTCGGAGTCTCTGCTCAAGCTTTTGAACCTCAGACATTGCACCAGTAATCTCCTGGTCCTTGAGCTCAATCTGTCTGCGGATATGGCGAGATTGCTCAATCAGGCGCTCATACTCCTCTCTCCACTTGTTGGCAGCCTGCACAGCTTCCAGGCGCGACTTGCGAGGGTCAATATAACCACCAGTCATTGCACCTCTCTTGTTGGTGGTGTCACCCTCTGCAGTGATACCATCCACGCCGTGGCTCCTGGCATATTGAGCAGCCACTGCAAGGTTGGGACACACAACGACCTTTCCAAACACCTGCTGGAACGCCTTGTCAAACTTGGGATCATAGGTGATCTTGCTCAAGAGGGGAACCGCGTCATTGGAATTTGGAAAGTTCACTTTGCGAGGACGAAGCTGGGCCAACGGCATGAACGTTACTCGGCCACCATGTTGCTTGTACATGGTGTCTGCGAGGTAGGTAGCAGTGTCGGCATTGTCCACAACAAAATGGAATAAACTGGCACCGGCAATCTGTTCGACAGGCAATCGGTATGCGTCACTAACGTCCAAAAGATCCGCCAATGTTCCATAGGCACCCGGGATATCTTGCTCCTGTTTCAATCGACGTATGGTAGCCAAACCACGAGCAGTGGCTCCATCCACCGCGTGGGCCAATTCTCGCTCAGCATGCTCCTTCTCTTGCCTGGCGTTGGATATGACAGAGCTCAGCTTGTCGTCTTCTCGTCGAATCAGCTTTCGTTCATCGTTCAATCTATCCAGCGTAGCTCGCGCCTGAGCGGCTTGGTCTACCACTTGGCCCCTATCACCACTCCAGTTGGCCAAGCGTGAGCGCAGTTCGGCCACCTCTCTCTCACCCTGTTCAATAGCCTTGTGAACTCTGGCAACCTCCTCATCAGCGTCCAGTTTGTTTGCCTTTTGGGTGCTGATAGTCAAGCTGAGCTCCTCGATTTCCTGCTTGAGCCAGGCATCACGCTCAGAACGGTTTTTGAACCTGGAGCCACGACTCTGCTTTGCAAAGAGGCGTGATCGTGACGCCTCAACCGTGTCCAGCTGTCTCCTGACCTCATCTTCCTCGCTCTTTTTCTGTGTATATTCTGGCAGGAGTTGTGCTAATTCTTTTTCCTTGGTGCTGATCTCGCTCTGCACAGAGGCAAGTTCAGAATCATGATGTTGCCGAGCCTGCTCAAGTGCAGACTGCCCTTCTCTCAGATTCTTGACCTTGAGCTCAACCTTGGCCAACATCTTTGCGTTATCACGTCTGTCTTCCTCCTGCTGGCGGCGATCAATTTGTAGAAGCTCCAGTTCCCTCTGCAGCTTATGGATCTCTGCATCAATCTTGGAGATTGCCTTTTCTCCTTCCAGGAACTGGGCACGGCTTGAATCTGTGTTGTCAAGGCCGTCTTGCCTAGCACTGTCGATTTCCTCGAGAGCGGCCTGGACGGTGGTCTGCTCTCGGTGGTGGTATGCATACTCCAAGCATCTCCTCTCTCGATCCTTCTCCTGGAAGCCTCTCAGCTCCTCCTTTTCCTCTTCGAGTTCTGCTAGTCTCTCTTTGATGTACTCGAGCAGCTCATCAATCTTCTCTCGCTTGTTGTTCGTCTCATTCATAATCTTGAGGGATTCGGCGCGGCGGGCTTCATAGACTTGCGTACCCGCAACTTCTTTAAGTAGATTCAATCGCTCCGACTCCTTCATGTTTGTCAGGGCGGTGACACGGCCCTGGGGCACGATATAGTATGGGTTAGAGCGTGAGAAGCCTGCCGCTTCCAGCAGGTTCGTGACATCTGTCTTTGTCACAACCTTGCGGTCCACGGAGTATTCGTCCTTCTTGAGACCAATGGTACGTCGTAGCACAACTTCTTTGCCTCCAGTCGGGAATCGGTCGTCGCTGTTGTCGAAAATAATTTCAACATAGGCCGACATGACAGCCGAGCCTGAGCCTTCGTGTAGAAGACCCTGGCGCTCTTCACGGCTCATCTGCGTATAGGCATCGCTGAGGACAAAGCGAATCGCCGCGAAGAAGTTACTCTTTCCCGATCCATTGCGGCCGACGATGACATTCGTCTTGGGAGAAAAGGGTTCAATGACCGTTTGGTCCTTGTAGCTACGGTGACGGTCAGCACATGCACCACCGCAATGGGTCTCTCAGCAACTTGGCGGGGTTGCGATTCCGCACCTTTTGAAGCCTTGGATGATGATTTGCTTGATATACATGGTCGGCTGCGCGGGCGCCGATGCGCAACATCCGAGAGACCAGGAAGCTGCAGACTTGAACTTTTGCCGCGGGTTGCGCAAAGTCAACGGAGTGCAAATGTTCTATGCGATGCGACGCGTCTCGTTCTAGCCCGCGATTAAGCAGAGACTTGGAGTCGCGTTGTAGTACCAGCCCATCTAAGATTAGCGCCTAAAAAATCAGGTGTCGATGATTGATGAGAGCTCCTCCTAGCGCCAGCGGCAGGTACAAACAAGCAAACGGGGTAGACACTAAGGCTGTACCTACCCTGCATTTCAATGTTGGGGTATCATCAGCCAGCTGATTCAACCATGGCAAACGAATATTTGGAGCTTGTCATAGGTTGGTAACTCTGTTCATGGTATTTTATCAATTGAACAGGGTTGTACATGATTTGGACACTGGCTCACTGTAATCTTGTAGGGCCCTGACTACTTTAACGAAATACAAGCCATCTTCGGGTTGATATTGTAGCACTTCGGCTTATATTAAACCCAGGCTCGAGTTCCACCAGTACGAAATATTACAAGTACCTGCCCATTTAAACTTCCAGCCACTACTCAGATAACATGGCCACTACTGAATCATTCAAGGGTAAAAACACCACGGGTACAGAGAGAACATATTCCAAATGGTTCAGCAATGGCGTCGGTGAAAAGCATTCCAAAGGTGAGTGGGCAGTGCCTTGGTACCAAGCAGGTAACTATAGGCAGCGCTTAACAGGTAGAGGTACAAATATGCTACTCTATGGAATACGTAGTACCGGTATCCAAAAGCTTACAGCTACCCCAGCTCAAACTACTCGTCGTACCGTCCATGGCAGCTTTGTTCTACTTTTGCAGTTCTTGTACTGCTACTAATACTGTTTTTTCCAAAGACGCACACTCGGCGCCAAGCACCAAAGGCTGCGGACGAGCCGTGGCCGACAATCGTGCATGACTGATCGTCATAGGCGGGTCGATATTGCAGAAACCAGTCTCCGCGAGTCAAACAAGTTGGGGATCGATGGCGTGTGTCCGACCAACCATTGCTGCGCAACAGGGACAATAGCGTCTCACGGCAATTTTAGATTACGGCCAAACGGGTCGATCTAGACAAGTCAGATCTGGTTTGCACCAACCAACCTTGACCATTCTGTCTCAGGAAGCCAAGCGGAGAAAATTTTTGCGACATAGCATGTCAGGGGCTGCACAATTGAAAGGAAGACACCTAGTTGAGAAAATGCTACTCGAGGTAAAAGAACAGAGCACACTGTTTTTTGTAGGACATAAGTCTAGTGAATTTCTTTTTTTCTTTTTCTTTTCTTCTTTCGTGTTTCGTGGATGGTGAGCTAGGTAGAATACAAATATTCACCTGCTAAACATCCCGGGAGCTTGAACAAGAGAAGAGATGGGACAGACGGGTTTTCAAATTCAGTTGTGCACTTGAACACCGCAAATTATCGCATAGGTTACTAAGTGATACCTTACCCAAGAGAGTAGTACGTACCTACTAGGTACGTACATTTTCATCTCAAATCCTCCCAGGCAATCATATCATGTTAGCACCTGTATTGCTGTTGATACGTGTTGCCTGGCGTCATCAGCATCACGAAAGCGGAGGGCTGTCAAGCGGGCTGCGTGTCTGAGTGGCCAACATATCCGGTTGGGCCATGTGGGAAGGCAAACGGGTCGACGAACGCGTCCCGACAGATGTGGAAAGAAAAAAAAAAAAAAAAATCAAATCAAGTGAGCAGTAGTCGTAGTACCCCGTAGTATATGGAGGCTATGAAAGACCCGAAATTTGCCGGGGTCAGAATATCCATTTTGTTTGCTAGACTGCCATGGCCAAACTCCCTGGCTCTCATCTCATCTATGCGTCAGTATTTTTCTGTTGTCGCTGTCTCGCATCACTGGCGTTTGGAGGGAGCCTATCTCGAGAGACCAGCGCATCAAGCATCTTAAAGCAGCGGTGGGCTCAATTGATATGTAGCCTGCATTCGTGTCGACACACCGATGGTAGCTCCAAGCTCTGCATCGAGATTTCAACGCGCCCGCCATGCTGCACGCTGCATATAGTGATGTTTTCGAGAAGCAAACTGCGTGGCGTGCTGCCTGAATGCTGGCAGGCTCCCATCAGCTCCAATGAGCTGATGGTGGTGCATATCAACCGGCATATTGCCGTCCATCTCTGGATGATTGCCAATAGAATGCATTGCAATGGCTGGGCATCTATCACGGTATTCCACAGCAGGCGGTGGTTTGCTCCGTGCTGCCGTGCTAGCCCGGCTAATTACGCGCCTGCTACGAAGTGACCAAGGCAGAGTCGAGACAAGAGAGAGAGACGCAGGCAAGAGTGAGCAGCGTGAGCAGAGGGTGAGCAGCGCAGAGAAGAAAAAAGAGACCCAAAGACCGATAGGGCATGGGGGCACATTTGCGCCTACGGGAGCCGGAGTCTCTGGTGCACGGTATGCGCACAGGCACTCGAGCCAGAAAATCAGCCACTCTGGAGGCTGGACAGGGCTCACCGGCGATGGGGAAAGATGGGCCCCGCTCTTTGCACGAGAATTGGCGCTAGCGAGGCATTAGGGACATTAAGCGAGGCCTGGCGTGCGAGGCCGTTGGTCGCTGCCATGGGCCACTGCGGCGAGCGTGTATAAAAATACAGGCATAGACATATAGAAAGCCCGGCCTGCCCTCCACTCAATTCTCCCCGTCCAGCCCTGCCCGACCTTCTGCCCGCCCGCGCCGGCAGAGCCCAGAGCCCATCCCATAAGTCGCATCCAGCACACGGTCACGGTCGCGCGCCCAGAGCTGCGACGCACAGAGGCAAAAACAGCGCCACCCTCCGCCCGCGCCACTCGCTCTGCCTGCCTGCATCGCTACCTTGGCTGGTAACGTGTCAGCTCTGGGGTTACTAGTACTTGGTTGAGCGCACCTGCCATTGCTGCTGTTTGTGTTGTTTCTGCTGCAAAGCTCCCGGAGCTCATATATAGCTTCCAGGTACCGGCGTACCTCTATATCCCCAAGGCACTGCACTGCCTGCCAACGGCGTCATTGGCCCCAGGGTGCAGAAGTGCTGCTGCCCCCCAGCACTGCTAAGGTGGTACTTTGTGCTTGCACACATACACACGCACTACAACACTTCGATCCGCCCCGGTTGCGACTCTCTCCCAAGCTGGCAGCAGCACCTTATCCACGCTTGCGCATCTCTCCGCTGTTATTGGCGTGGCCCTTTCTTTTGTTTTATTTTTGGCGGGTGACGCCCCCTCCAGCACCCTTGGCAGTCGGAACCGCCTCTGCCCAATAGTGCATGCGCCATTGAAAGCTGCGCGAACCGCCAGCTGCCTTGCCAGGTACTTTGTTACGGCCGCAGGTATCCACGCCGCCTTGGTATAAACCAGGCATCGCATCGCCATCGCATCGGAACTTGGCTTTTGCCAGCCAAGGCTGTTTGTTTGGCTGCCCTCCCGTCCTTTCGGTGCACCGCACTGCATCGTTAGGACTTTACCCCAGAGCACGCCGGCGCTGTTTTTACAGGCAAGTTTGTCCCATCTCTCTCTCTTTCTGCGGCTTGGTGCTCTAATTACGCCATTTTCCTCTTACTTCTTGCGTCCCGTCCCCCATCCCTGCCGCCCTAGTACATGGTTTTGCCTGCTGCCACTACCTTATACCTTGTACCTACCTTATCTTATCTGGGCGCCTGTATCATCGTCACTCTCATCATGTAAACCGTCTTGGCAACTCGTTTGCTCGCTTTTGACCCCCCTTCCTGATCCGATGCATTTCCTCATTTTACCTCTGTTGTCCCCCGGGTAACACAGCCTTTGAGGATTATGACTCCTGTGCTACATTGCACGCGCAGTGTGAGCTCCTCAATTGGGGCTGGCGTCAGATCACGGCCCTGCATCGATTCTCTTCGTCACGTCTTGGCCCCGAGCCTCGATACAATGTCCATATGTCCACGATGTGCTGTAATCTATATGGGCGGACTGCGCTTGGACTGGCAGCTGGCCATGCTCTCTACTTCAACAACTGCCGTCAAATTCCCCTTCTCAATCGCTTTTAGTGCGCTATCGCCATTTCCCCCTTTCTTTCTTTCTTTCTTTCTAAATCTCATCTACTTCCCAGATTGGCACACTGGCTACGATGGATGATATCAACTAACCAGATTCACAGAGCCTCTTACCGATTATGCCATGAACCCCAAAATACCATTTACATACTACTTTAATACACGACGACACAATGACTTCTAGGCAAGTCCTTCACACTTCCCTCGTGCTTCAGTACCAGTGCCAGTGGCTAACCATTTGTACAGACTTGATCGATTAGTTACGTATGTTTCTTAGCCCCCCCAACGCCAAAAAAAGATATAACAAAATTAAAGCTTCCCTTGATTCAAATTTCAGACCCGATAGCTGACAATTTCTTCTAGCATCCTCGAGACGGGAAGCACAAGACTCATCAGGGATACCGCAGTTAACCAGCTGGCCGACTGGCAAAAACAACATCCTGATGAGCTGTTCAACCTTCTGTCGCGGGTCATCCCGTATCTCCGCTACAAAGATTGGGAGACGAGGCAAACGGCGGCCAAGGCCATTGGTAAAATTGTAGAAAACGCTCCACTCTATGATCCCAACTCAGGCGATGTGCCGAGTGAGCCCAAAAAAGAAGAGAGCTCCTCCGAAAACGGTGCGATCAAGAAAGAGGAAGATGGCAAATCCTCATCAATCCTTTCCGACGACGACGTCTTCAAGTTTGAGACGCTTGACGTGGACACCATTTTGAAATTCGGCCGACCGCTTCTACGTGGTGGCAGCATAGAGTATAACCTTGCTTCTCTCGACCCTCAAGCCCGTCTAGAGCACCAGAAAAAGACGCTTTTAGGCCGGCTGGGCTTGCTCGGCAGGAAGTTCGAAGACGAGGAGATTATCGTAGGGGATGGGGTACCAAAAACGCCCCTGGATACGTCAAATGGCAATGGCTTGAATAAGGGCGAGGGCACGCAGTCCCAGAGTCAGCCGACAGAAGAATCTCAATTAAGCTCCAGGCAGCTCAACGTTCTCAAGAGAAAGCGGAAGAAGGAAGCCATGAAGGCACAGGGCAAGGGCGGCTTTGGAGACCTCTCTTTGCGGCGAACAACGACTGCTGGGTCTGAAGGATTTGGGGACGAGACACCAATGGGAGAACACGAATCGAAAAAGAATGGGAAGATGAATGATTACTTTAACCTTGAACGCCCGGCTGATATAGACGAAGACGCCAAAGTTGTCAGCGAATTCAAGGGATCAGTGATGCAAATCAAGTCTGAACTTGAAGCTGAGGAAGCTATGGAAGGTGCCGAGTGGCCGTATGAGCGACTCTGCGATTTTCTCAAGATCGATCTTTTTGATTCCTCCTGGGAAACACGACACGGAGCTGCCATGGGATTGCGTGAGGTGCTTCGAGTCCATGGTGGCGGAGCTGGTAGAGTTTGGGGCAAGTCGGTTGAAGACAACAATGAGCTAAATCGTGGATGGCTCAATGATGTCGCCTGCAGACTCTGCTGTGTTCTGATGTTGGACCGCTTTACCGACTATAGCTCCGACACATCGGTGGCTCCAATCCGGGAAACGATTGGTCAGACCCTCGGTGCTGTTCTCAAACACGTCCCCGCCGAATCCGTCTACGATATCTACCGTATCTTGTACCGGATGGTAATGCATGATGACCTGAAGCTAGACCAGCCAATTTGGGCTGTTTGCCATGGTGGCATGATTGGCTTGAGATATGTTGTTGCCGTTAGGAAGGACCTGCTGCTGCAGGATGGCGACATGATTGATGGCGTCATCAAGGCCGTTATGAAGGGCCTTGGTGACCTTGATGACGATGTCCGCTCTGTCAGTGCTGCCACCTTGATACCAATGGCTCAAGAATTTGTCACGATGCGGCCTGCGGCCCTCGACGGCCTCACCAACATTGTTTGGGAGAGTTTGTCCAACTTGGGAGACGATTTGAGCGCCAGCACGGGCCGCATAATGGATCTTCTTGCTACACTCTGCGGCTTCCCTCAAGTCCTCGAATCGATGAAGACGTCTGCTGCTCAGGATGAAGAGCGGTCTTTCACCCTGCTGGTTCCTCGCCTCTATCCATTCTTGCGACACACAATTACGTCTGTTCGCCTGGCTGTGTTGAAAGCTCTCTTGACCTTTGCGAATCTGGGCGATGAGACATCGCAGGGCTGGCTCAACGGCAGGATTCTCCGCCTCATCTTCCAGAACATACTCGTTGAGAGAGACAAGGAGACCCTCGATATGTCTCTGGACCTTTGGGCTGCTCTTGTCCGCTCATTAGCAAAGAATCCCGCTATCCTCGCTGACGAGTTTGCTCCTCATATTGACCCATTGATGCAGCTGACGTTACACCCAATTGGTGTGTCACGGCATCCAATCCCCATGCATGCCGGCCTCTTCCAAAAGCCATCTGGCGGCACCTACTCGGCACAAGGCTTGATGCAGCCCGGTGGGAGACGGCTTTCCTCGCCCGATGGCCCTGAACGACCTGTAAAACGCCGTCGTAAATCCACTAAAATCGAAGAGACCACACCAGCCAACCTGACGCATGATGTGGACGGCCACATGATTCAGGGCGATGTTGATCTTGTTGGACTAGAGGTGCTGATTCGATCACGGGTCTCGGCCGCCAGGGCCATGGGCCTCATCATGTCCTTGGTCGCTTCAGCAAATCTCGACGATTATGATGCCCTCCTCGTTCCGGGCCTCACCTCCGCTTTCTCCTCGACGCAGCTGACTGCTTGCCTCGTCATTGACGAATTTGCAAAGAACTGCCAGAATCCCGAAGATCCTTCGCGCTATTCCGACCACCTGCAGCGGATTATAGATTCAGATCGCCCTTCGGCTTACAGAGATTTGGTGACTTTTGTGCAAAGGGCCAGAACCCAGTGCCAGCAATTGCTTCACCTATTCCGTGACCACGGTAAAGTCTCTCACAGCAAGCTGCCTGTCCTCCCAGTTGTGGTTCAGGGTGAAGCCGAAGCTGGCCCCAGTGCCTTTTCGATTGCCACTGCTGAAAAGTGCGTGGGAGAAGACTTTGAGAGGTTGAAGAAGCTCATGCCTCCTGGCCAACGGCTGATCGCTGGCCAGCAGCTGGCTGAAGCTCGTGACGACACAGTGGCAGCCATTGAAGAAGCCAAGACGTTTAAGAATGCCCGCGACGTCAGAATCAAGGCTGGCGCGGCCTGCGCCATGGTCGCGATGAAGCTCCTGCCGAAGAAACCCAGCCCGCTTATCAAGGGTATCATGGATTCTGTCAAGACTGAGGAGAACCACCAGCTCCAGAGCCGCTCGGCGGAAACCATCGCCAAACTTGTACAGCTATTTGCGGAGAAGGGAAGGCGCAACCCCGCGGATAAAGTCGTTGCCAACTTGGTCAAATTTTCTTGCGTTGAGGTGGCGGAGACTCCAGAGTTTCCTGTTCATGCCGCCAAAACTAACTGCATTCTCTCCATGCAGAAAGAGGAGGATCGAGTTGACCACCCAGATGCCGCCAAATGGGCCAGAGAGGCCAAGGCTGCTCGAGTCACGCGCCGGGGTGCCAAAGAAGCTCTGGAGATACTCTCCAAGACATATGGAGCGGCTCTGTTCGACTCTGTGCCAAGCTTGCAAGGCTTCATGAAAGATGCGCTGGTCAAGGCCTTCACAGGGGACTTGCCTACGGAAGCTCGGGATCCTGAGCTGACGTTTGGCCAGGAGATTGTCGATGCCATGTCGGTTATCCGGACCATGACGCCTACCTTGGATAAGAGCCTCCACCCGTTTGTCATGGAGATGATGCCTCTTGTCATCAAGGCCCTGCATTCCGACCTCTCGGTTTTCCGTTATATGGCCGCCAAGTGCTTGGCTACCATCTGCAGTGTCATCACCGTAGAAGGAATGACGGCGCTGGTGGAAAAGGTGCTGCCTTCGATCAACAATCCGCTTGATCTCAACTTTCGCCAAGGCGTCATTGAAGCCATATACCATCTGATTGCAGTCATGGGCGACGCGATCCTTCCATACGTCATCTTCTTGATTGTGCCTGTCCTTGGCCGAATGAGCGATTCCGACAACGAAATCCGTCTCATCGCTACTACATCTTTCGCAACGCTAGTTAAACTGGTGCCGCTTGAGGCTGGCATTCCCGACCCACCTGGCCTGTCCGAAGAGCTTCTGAAGGGGCGAGACCGAGAACGGACTTTCATCGCTCAGCTCCTCGACCCGAAGAAGGTCGAGCCGTTCCAGATACCCGTGGCAATCAAGGCAGAGCTTCGGTCATATCAACAGGATGGCGTCAACTGGCTCAACTTTCTTAATAAATACCACCTCCATGGTATTCTTTGCGATGACATGGGCCTCGGAAAAACTCTGCAGACCATCTGCATCGTGGCCAGTGATCACCACCAACGGCAAGAGGAATTTGCCAAAACTCAAGCTCCTGATGTCAGGCGGCTGCCGTCTCTGATTGTCTGCCCTCCGACACTTTCAGGCCACTGGCAACAGGAGATCAAGACCTACGCCCCCTTCCTCAGCGTCACCGCATACGTTGGGCCACCAGCGGAACGGAAAGCCATGAAAGACAGACTCAACGATACTGACATTGTAATAACGTCGTATGATGTTACGAGAAATGACTCCGATATCCTTGAAAAGTATAATTGGAATTACGTCGTGCTAGATGAGGGCCACTTGATTAAGAATCCAAAAGCGAAGATTACTCAAGCTGTGAAGAGGCTGGCCAGCAACCACCGACTCATCCTCACCGGCACGCCGATTCAAAATAACGTGTTGGAGCTCTGGTCCTTGTTCGACTTCCTCATGCCTGGCTTCCTTGGAGCTGAGAAGGTGTTTTTGGACCGATTTGCGAAGCCCATCGCGGCAAGTCGATACAGCAAGGCGTCTTCTAAGGAGCAAGAGGCTGGAGCGTTGGCCATCGAGGCCCTCCACAAGCAAGTGCTTCCTTTCTTGCTTCGTCGTTTGAAGGAAGAAGTGTTGAATGACCTGCCACCAAAGATCCTGCAGAATTACTACTGCGATCTCAGTGACTTGCAGAAGAAACTATTCGACGACTTCACCCGGAAACAGGGCAAGAAAATTCAGGCTGAAGCTGGCCGGGATGACAAGGAGGCCAAGCAGCACATCTTCCAGGCTCTGCAATACATGAGAAAGCTGTGCAACTCGCCCGCCATGGTCATGAAGCCGGGTAGCGATCTCTACAGCGAAACGCAGAAGATTCTCCAGAAGCAAGGGACATCTATCGAGGATGCCCTCCATGCACCAAAACTCACGGCCCTCAGGGATCTTCTGATTGATTGTGGCATTGGTGACGACAAGGACGAGACCAACGACCCGCTGTACCAGCCTATCAAGCCACATCGTGCTCTAATTTTCTGCCAAATGAAGGAAATGTTAGACATGGTCCAGAACAAGGTCCTTAAAGAATTGCTGCCTTCTGTTTCCTACCTGAGGCTCGATGGTTCGGTCGAGGCAAACAAGAGACAAGATATCGTCAACAAGTTCAACAGCGACCCCTCATATGATGTGCTCTTGCTGACCACCAGTGTTGGTGGTCTCGGATTGAACCTTACTGGTGCTGATACCGTCATATTCGTTGAGCACGACTGGAACCCCCAGAAGGATCTGCAGGCGATGGACCGTGCTCACCGAATTGGCCAGAAGAAGGTGGTCAACGTCTACCGTCTCATCACCCGTGGTACATTGGAGGAGAAGATCCTCAGCCTCCAGCGATTCAAGATTGATGTGGCGTCTACGGTAGTCAACCAGCAGAATGCCGGTCTGGCAACGATGGATACGGATCAGATCCTTGATCTGTTTAATTTGGGTGACTCCGGGCCGAGCCTCATATCCGATAAGCCGCAGAATGGCATCGATGGGAGGGAGGAGGATATGGTTGATCTCGAAACTGGTGATGTGTTACGACAGCCAAATAAGAAGGCGTGGCTGGACGACTTGGGCGAATTGTGGGATAACAAGCAATACGAAGAGAGTTTCGACTTGGACGATTTCATGAAGACCATGGCATAAACGAAATGGCGGAGGACAAGATACGAGTTGGGTCATTGAGGTCCCAGGGGGGAACTTTGATGGAAGAAGGGAGGGGTACCAAAATAAAAAGGAAAAGAAAAATGAAACAATGGCTTATTACTTAACCTGCTAGGCGCGATGGTTTTATCCTTTTTATATCTTTTTCTTTTCTTTTTCTTATATCTGATTTATTTCCCCCTTGGCTTGTAAAGTAGATAGATATGAGGTATTCAAACCAGCGACGGCGCGACGTGTGTTTTTGTATGATTGAGTGTACAGAAGATGTTTGGGCTTATAAGAGCATATGATATGAAATCCGAGAGATGGCGTAGCTGACTGCTTACTTTTGCTATTGATGTGATGTGTGCTCCCAGACGATTTAGATGGAAGAGACGCCTTTATTTTGCCACCAAGTTGGTGCAGGCGGGCACCTAGAAAGAGGTCGAACCCCGCCAAAGCTTCGGCGGACTTCTATCGACAAGACGACGCCCCACCTTCGCGTACCTCTTCTATTCAAGGCCTGATGCGAAGTTTGGAAGCTACCTCGTCTTCACAACTCTCGTCATACGCCGTCCTGGAGGGCTACAGAATCCTTGAGATACTGACTGTGTCCTGTTTTGTGTCCGCATCGTTGCACCCTGCCTCATAGCCAATACGACGAGCTCTCGGTAGCTCCAAGAGCCGCCCACCATGCCTATTGATTACAGCAGATTTGTATGAAGTCATTAGATGCAGCGCTCCCCCCAAAATGGCAGCTTTACTGATTTGTGGCATTGGTCAACTAGGACGCGATAGAGGTGAGCGACGATTCTGATATCGAAGTTCACCCCAACGTCGACAAGCGGTCCTTCATCCGAGCGAAGCAGAATCAAATCCACCAAGAGCGGCAGCAGAGGAAGAACCGTATCGCGGCGCTCAAGTATGAACGTGTGATCAACAGTGCCCTGCTGGGCCGGATAGTGTCTCTCTTGGACTCGCTGAAAGCCCATGCCTCCGAGGCTGCCGCTGGCAACCAGGCCGAGATTGCCTTCAAGGCGGTCATGGCCACGGCCGGCAACCCGAAAGACGACCAGCCGCCTCCGCGGCCAGAGGGCGTTTTCAGCGACGATCAGCCCCTCCCTTCGTACTCGAAAATGTTGATGCAGCTCTTGGACCAGGTGAACAAGACGCTTGAGGAGAAGAAGCCCGATGATAGGTATACGGCGATGATGGAAGAGATTCAAGAGCATGTGAATAAGATTAAGGAGCTACAGAAAGAACAAGCGGCTGAGCTGGAGAAGCTCGAGAAGGAAGAGGGGAAGAAGATTACGAGTGATAGCATCCACGATGGGTTCAACAGTTCGTACGTGAACAAGTCAGGGCCCTCAGGGAAGAAGGAGGATACCAAGGTGGAGCTGCTAAACCCCAACTTTTCCACCTCTGCATCAGCATCAGGGGCTTCCTCATCAGACAAGGTCGCGGTGGATGACGATGACGAGGTGGAGGCATCGCCAGCGGCCAAGAAGTTTGCGGCGATCAGTGTCAATGACTATTCGGCCAGTTTGAAATTCCTGGCACAGAACCCTGAGATTTTGACCGAGCGGGAGACGGACGGCTTGCTTGTGCTTGCGTTTGATGCAGCCCTGGAGCGCAAAGATGACTTGGCCCGCCAGTGTGTCCACCAAGCGCTGTTGCTGCAGTACTGCCGCGCGCTAGGCAAAGACGGTGTCGCACTGTTTTTCAAGCGCATCACCACCAAGGGGCACCAGGCGCAAGATGTCTTCTACAAGGACGTTCAAGAAACGTACATGAGGATCAAGAACAGGTCGCTGGAAATCATCGCCGAGCAGGCCAAAGAGCCGGCGGAGGGTGTTGAACAGATTCAGCTGCACGCCGTGGAGCCCGGGACCACCATTCAGATCAAAGTCCCGCCTGCTGACAGCGAGGATGCAGACGTCCAGGCGGCCCGGAAAATCTACGACAGCTTTGACCCCGATATGAAGAAGGCCCTGGAGTCAGGCGAGCTGGACGAGGTCAACAAGGTGTTGGGTAACATGAAGGTAGACGACGCAGAAGAGCTGGTAAATCTCTTTGGAGAGGTAAGTCGAGCCAACTCGTGTTTTCGGATGCGCACGAGACACCCTGCCATTAAGGAAATGCCAGGCTTACACCCCCTTTCCATCTAGGCAAACATTCTTAGTCTCGAAGAGGAACTGATTGACGCAACAACGGAGGAAGGGCAGAGACAGCTCAGGGAGTTGGAAGCTGCTGCTGCAGCTGACAGGGAGGCAGAGGTAGTAGGCGATCCGGAATGATGACGACTTGCGTGGACTATGGGGTTTCAACTGGGGGCCGAAGAGGAAGGAATGGAAAGCATGGTGGGATGATGATGAT
This sequence comes from Trichoderma arundinaceum, assembly GCA_025919625.1. Classification (NCBI taxonomy): domain Eukaryota; kingdom Fungi; phylum Ascomycota; class Sordariomycetes; order Hypocreales; family Hypocreaceae; genus Trichoderma; species Trichoderma arundinaceum. The sequence continues at coordinate 678,953 of JAMQTF010000008.1, read as the reverse complement.
GATACCAACCGTCAGAAGGGAATGCATTGAATCAATCAGATAAGTGAGGGATATTACGAATTCTTCGGCAAATGCTTCGGAACTGGACTTTACATGGGGTGATGGTGAAGTGCATGTAACAACAGAACAAAAAAAGCACACATTTGGCTGCGTTCGTGCCATGGTGATGGTATCATTGGAACAGTTTTGAGAGGCTTAGAGCCAATACTTGATGTCCTAGCGTCAGAGTTGACGGCTTACACGCTGCAACGGGCGTCGGCCGAAGCAGAATGGCTGTCCCAAAACGGCTCAATATAGAGTGATGCTTGTATGGTTTGAATATTAATAGTTTGACAACACTACATGTATGCTTATGTTTAAGCAACGTCGGTTACGCAACCAATCCCGTTTGATCCCGCGGGGTGGCGCCCGGGCGGAATAAGACCCGGACCTTTTGGGAGTTGAGAGGCCATGAGCTTGATACGGCGGCCGGGACTCCACTGACCGCGCGGCCTCTTGGGTGGGGGGACGGTGAGCAGTCTTTGGTATGGTTTCTCTTTTCTTTTCTCTCTTGGGCGGAATTTTTCCCGCTGTGGCTTGCATGGTGGACGAGGTGGAGGTGTACGAAGGGTTACGTATGCTCTCTTTCGATGGGTGAGCTGTGTGGAGGGCAAGGCTGCGGCTGTCCCGAAAAGAGACGGATAGAGTGCTTACAGATGGATAGGGAAGCTCGTATGGGTTCGACGGAGCGTCAACAAGGCAAGGGGGCTAAAAGGAAGAAAGTAAGATGGGCTGCAGCATGCTGGCGCAAACTGGCGACTTATTGAGTAATGGAAAAAACTATCGCGTGGTGCCTCTTTTCCTTTTTCTCCTTCTTCTGTGTATGCTACCCGGCCGCTTCTCCGCGTATCTTGTCAGCCTGGTGGATACGAGGGCATATTCACATGGCGTGGCATGGGTATGGCATGTGTCACGGTTTGAGCGTTCCTAGCAAGACATGGCCCTTTTGGGGCGGTGTGAAGCAAGAGAAATGGGAAATCGTACAAGATGGAAAAAAAAGCTTATTTCGTAGGTGCATCTCATGGGGCTGAAGCGAGAGAGAGATGCGTACGTATGTGGGTGGTAGCGGAAGTGGATGCGAAGACTTTTTGGGACGGAGTTGATTACTATTGTACGTACTAGTAGGAAGTGCAGGTTCTCTTTTGCTTGGATTAGTATAGGAGCTTACTCGATAGTAGGAAGAAGGTTTTTTTTGTCTGATTTTAGGTGATTGTGCACACTCATAGAGTTGTCGAAAAGTAAGACATGAATGTTTATTGCTCATCTGGCGTTGCTCTATAACTGACTCAGTTGCAAGACAAGGATGCTAGTATTGTCAATAACGACTCGATTCTCTATAGGCGGCTGCGATGCATCCGTGATGCCTGCTAGCCACCCTCTCAGCGAATCGCCACTAGTCTGCACCTAGTAACATTAACCACAACAGGTAAGAGAAGGAGGATAAAAATAGCAAGGGCAAGCTTTTTTAGCTGATCGGGACATACATGGCCTCGTCACATTCGATTTAATTTTTTCGTATTTGCCGGCCGAGCATATGTTTTGTTTGTTCGGGCGAGACTGCATCATGCACCCCTGGCAACGTTTTAGAGTGGTATTGCAGACGTGCTGGTTGGTTTTTTTCTTCTTATCTTTGAGTGGGATCAATGCGGCACATCCGGAAGAGCCCTGCTGATAGCATTTTGCATGGTAAGGAGTAGAAATTTTATCATTACTCAGCGGACATGTGCCTCGGAGTACTCCGTATAGTAGATTGTTATGTACTCCGTATAGGCTTTGTAATGCTGCTGTCGACAGACTATTCTCTACCAGGTATGCTTGGCAAAGTAAAATGCACGCCGTGGCAGCGTCAGGACACCAACCGCGGCATTGGAGCCATGACTCGGCCCCAATCTTCGTACCAAACAAATACCTGCCCAAACAAGCCAAAAGCCAACTACAGCCTCACCTCGAGATCTGCACCTCCAGCCGCCCCTCTTTTGGCATCTCCTCTTGTCTCTCCCGAGTTTCAGCGCGGCTCCACTGCTGACGTCTCGAGGCGCAGTCCGGCACTGCTAAATGGCCCAAACGCAGGGATTTTGCACCCAAATCATGCTTCTCGCTAAAAGCTTGGCTCGATAGGGGCTCTTCTTCCTATCCTCAGATGACACTGAGGCTGGGGATGCCTCTTTTTTTTTTCTCTCTCATATTTTTTCCCCCTCTCAGTCATTGTAGCAGAACGCGTTCTTTTTTCTTTCCTCTTCCTTGTGTCGATCCGGGGACTAGGGATTTTGTCATTTTTTCATTTTTTCATAAATGCTCCGCTAGGATTTTAGAGATTTAGAGTTTTTCCCTTTTCCTTTCCTTGTCTCTTTCTTGTCTCTCCCTATTGGAACCGTTTATACATATTTTTACTTTCATACCTCTTTGGAAAGAGGTTACATCACTTCTGTTCATGTTGTATCTCCTGCTTGTCTGCTCCATATAACAAGACACGCCGGAAGCTTATTTGCAAGGCGACTTGGCGTAAGTATACATACATGGGCTACCTCTAAGCGATTTCATTCCTTAGTGTTTGGGCAACTGACAGGGGAAACCAGACAAAAGAGAACATATCAATAGGCCAAGTGCTCAAAAAGGAAAAATGCGTCTTTCATTAGCTCGCACCTTGGCCGCTGCCCTGATCGGCACTGCCGGCGTCACGGCCATTCCCCAGCAACAGCCATCGTCTGCTGCAAATGCTTCACTGCCATCGGCGGCGGCACCATCGTCGACGTCTCCTCCAGATCCGTCAGAGGTTTGCAACAACTCGCCGATGCTATGTGACCGCAGTTACAACGACGTGACCTACATGGGGGCCCATGACAGCGCCTTTCTCAGGGACGCAAGCACCGACAACTCCATCGCCGGGAACCAGTTCAAGAACGCCACGCTGGCCCTCGATGCCGGGCTTCGCTTTCTCCAGGCTCAGGTCCACAGCGAGAACGGCGGGCTTCGCCTTTGTCACACTTCGTGCTCACTTTTGGATGCCGGGCCGCTGGCGGACTGGCTCACGCTCATCAACGACTGGGTTGTTGGCCATCCCACAGACGTCATCACCATTCTGCTTGTCAACTCTGACGAGGTGGACGTGTCTGAATTTGCGTCTGCCTTTGAGGATTCAGGCCTTGACCAAGTTTCCTATGCCCTGCCGGCCAACACTGAGTGGCCCAGTCTGCGGTCCATGATTGCCAACAACACTCGGGTCGTGTCCTTTGTCACCAACACCGGGCCGTCTACTGCGGCCCCTTACCTGTTGCCCGAGTTCGACTACATCTTTGAGACGCGCTACGAAGTTGTCACGCTTGATGGCTTCAACTGCACCATAGACCGGCCATCTACTGTCCCTTCTGCTGCCTACGGCGTTGTGAACGGCTTCATGGGACTGGTGAATCACTTCAAAGACCAAGAGATCACCGCAGGCCTGACCATCCCCGACTCCGATAACGCTCGCATCGTCAACAGCGCCAATACCACCGCTGTTGGGAACCTGGGCAGGCACATCCAGCAATGCAACTCGGAGTGGAACCACCGCCCCAGCTTCGTCCTCGTTGACTTCTGGGACCAGGGCAATGTGGTCGAAGCCGCAGATAACAGCAACGGCATCAGCGGAGCCACTGGCAGGACCAATGTCACCAACAAGGCGAGCGGCTCATCCTCAGCCGAGGGGCAGAACCAGACGCGGGAATTCGGAACGGGGGCCTTGATTGCTTTCCTCGCTGCTACGCTACTGATGATTTAAAAGGACGGCTTTTTTTTTATTCTTGGCTCATATATCAATTGAAATATGGGAACGAAGAAGAATGAAAACAAAAGCTGGTCTTTTCATTTTCACACAGGGCACGCGCATATGTGCATTTTAGCGAGGCGTTTTCTAGGCAATCCAGACCGATTGCGATGTTTGGGGCAAAAATGAAAAAAGGAACAAGAAATCTTCTTCTGGAGCTGTAGATGTATATATTTGAGCATTCTTGCATAAGCATTGGCTGTAATGGCTGATCAACTGAACATTTATTCTCATGAGAAGAGGTTACTATTTTCTGGTGCCAACGTGAAGTGAGACTTGTGAATGTGCAGGGGTGTTGCTGATATTCTTCATATTCATGAACATGGCGATGAAAAATACCAGTTTATTAATAAGAAATCACATCTTCATATTTAGATTTTCTTTTGTTGCGGTCTTTATTGATTGCTCAGACATGTCGCCACGCAGATATAAGTCAGGTACAGCACGCATATACTCGGCATCCCATAAACCCGCTAAACCAAAACATGCCATTAAATAACCCCTCCACCACCACATTGAACCTTCTCCCACCGCAAAAAGCTTCACCCGCAGCAGTGTTTCGCCTCCCTCAAGTTTCAGCACAGTCTTGGGATTTTCGTTGAATGTCCCGCCTCATTCCACGGACTCGCGGCGCCTCGAGGCATTTATACTTGCAACCCGCGTTTCGCCGAGCTTTTGGGTCAACCGCTGCCGTTATGGACTACGCTTCGATTCCGACGCCGGCTTCGTGCTATGCTGACTTTTGCTTGATTCCGGTGCGTTTTTGCTTGACAGAATCTCATTCGGTTTCTTTTTGGTTTCTTGCTTTGCAGCAACTGTACCATATGGATATAGTAGATCCTAACAACACCAGGTCGGCACAAACTCCGTCTCCGTCGCGGAAGAAGTCGCCCAGGTTCAACGAGTGCTCAAAGCAAGCGGTCTTAAATACACAATGCACTCGGCAGGAACTACAGTCGGTGAGTGCTGGATCTAACCCCCCTCCCCCGTCCTTCCAACTCCCAACCTCACTGCATAGAATGTTCACGAAAGGTGAAGCCTATAGAGCTGACTCTTTTTTCTGTTTAGAGGGCAGTTGGGATGATGTCATGACAGTGATTGGCAAGGCTCACGCGGCGGTTCACGAAAGGGGGGTTGTGAGGGTTCAGTCTTCGATGAGAGTTGGGTCAAGGTGAGTTTTTGTGACTGAGGTTGACTGCATGGGTTTTTTTGCTGACTCTACCGGGGGACCGTAGGACGGATAAGAAGCAGACTGCTGAGGATAAGGTCAAGAGAATTGAAGATTTACTGGTCAAGGATGCCAAATGATGGGAACACATAATTGGAACTACCTGTATTTATACCTACAACATGCACATGCTAGCTTGTAATCTTATTCGTGGTGTAAATCATGGGGCAGTAGTGAATGACATTAATGTAAACGTTAGATTGAAAAGTACTTTTCCTTGACCTCCTATGAATACCGCATATGGAACTTGGATCATTGCAACTCCACCTTCCCGGAACCCGAACCTAAAACCGGCGGAGAAACAAGAAATAAAGAAAGATGCCAGCATTACATAGTGCAGTACTGGCTACTTGTACAGATTACAACTTCACATTCCCAACCCCCCTTTGTCATCCCAAAAACGCCATCATCGTGCCATCATACACACACATGATCCCGTTATCCTCGCATCGTCATCCTCTTCTGTGACTTGCGGAGCTCCTTCTCCTTCTCCTTCTCGAGATACTTCTTCTGCGCCTTGGCATCCAGGCCCTTGAGGTCGGCGTCTCGCTTTGCCTTCTTGGCCTTCTCCTTCTCAATCGCACGTTCCTCATTCTTCTCATCCTCAATCGCCTTCTTGATCTGAGCAATCATGGCCTCACGGGTGGCCCGGACCCGCTTGAGAACCTCGGGCCGGAAGTGGGCGTCCTTGACGAGAGCGTCGGGGATGCGAAGGAATTGCTCAAACAGGGGCAGGAACTGATCGTAGTTGTTGTTGGACGGGAGACGGTACTTGAGGAAGATTCGCTTGCGCGGCGCGGTCTCTTCGAGGCGAGTGGGCTTGTCAACGGGCTGGTCGGAAATGATGACGTAGTCGAACGCTTCGCCGGCCTTCTTGACGGCTTCAATCAGCTCAGGGGTCAGGAAGGTATCCGTAATCTCGGCGCTCTCGCTCATGATGGTCAGCCACTCGGGCAGCTTGGAGTTATCCTTGGTGGCAGTCAGAGAGACGTCATATCGGTCATCGCGCAGCTTTTGCATGCTGGACTTGTTGACAATAGCCCAGACAAAGCCATCAAAGGTGCTCTTGCTATCCTTGGGACGAGTCTCAACGCCACCGGCTGCTGGAGGGAGAGTGAGCTCCTCCTTGCCGTCAAAGGGGTAGATGGTTGCCTCTACAAATTCCTCTGGGCCGGCGAAGGTATCGGTGAAGAGGGAGAGTGCCAGCTCGATGTAGTTCAAGAAGGGGTTGAATCGCTTGGCAAGGGTAATCTTGACGTCCATAAAGGCAACATTCTGGCGGCCGGTGGCGTACGAAGCAAACTCGAAGAGCGACTTCTCCTTGAGGAAAGACTTGGGATCAAAGTCGGAGTCCAGCGTGGGCACACCTCGGAAGCCGACAGAGGCGAACTCGCTCTTCATGATGGGGGCGTGAGCCTTGATCCATGCCCTCGCCTTGGAGCGGTTTGCGCGCGTGCCGAAGATGTGGAACAGGAAGATGATGGAAGCGATGACGAGGATGATGCCCTCGGGCTTGAACTCGGACAGGGAGTGGCGCTCATGGACATTGTACCACTTAGTCCAGACCACGTCGCTGGTGGGCTGCGAGCCCGCTCCGGTCAGCGTCGCAGCTTCGGGAGCGGCCTCGGGGACAGGATCGGGAGCTCCAGCAAAGTCGGCAAAGTCTAGGTACAAATCAGCTCGCTGTCATTTCTTGGATTCTTCGCCATTGCAGCTCGTCAAGCGGAATCACAGGCGCAAAGCAAACAGCTGAGCGATTGAGCGATTGAGCGATTGCTTCGACAGAACCAATGACGCAAGAAGAAAATGCTTACCAGAGTCTGGCTTGGCCACAGCGGGCTGCTCTGGCTTTGCGCCTCCAAACATGTTCTTGAGGACGTCGGCCATGGCTGATCGCGGATCAATGGCTTGAGGTTGGAGGAGGGGGAAGAGAGACGGAAGATGGCGATTCAGCCAGCGTGGAATCTTTTGCGGAGGTTCTCGAAGGCTGAGTGGGGCGCGGAGGGTCTTTTGCTTCTCTGAGCTTCGTTCTAGCCTTTGGGGGACCTTTAGTGGTTGTTTGAGCTCTTTTGGCAAAATGAGGCGCGAGGGATGATACACAATGCTGGCTTCAATTGATGATGAATTGTAAATGAGTGAGTTGCAACTAAAAAAAAAAAACACAGTATAATCCGATTGCTCATTCATTTGCTTCCATTTACTCAACTCGACGACTCAATGTGAACATCCTTTTCCACCAGATGTTGTACCTAACCCATGTACTTCTCCGAGCTTAGCCTCCCCAACGCCAGTCTACTTGTACATACTCCGTACAGGTGTAATTACAGCCAATTAGCGCGGCTTTGCTGTAGACACCAGCTTCGGTGTTTCCCGTTGAGAGCTTATTCAATTCAAACGCATCAGTATATACTCATAAAAATCAAAGGAAAGATGAGATGAGACAATGCGAGCTTCAATGCCTTTGATTTTCCCGTGTGAACACATATGACGTTGAGCCCTGCGGACATTCCGGCTGACTAACGCAAGGGACCTAGCTGTTGTTGCCTAGCCAACGTTGGGACAGATCTTCAAGCCTGACTAGAGCATCAAGATCAATAAGTGAAAGCACCGCGCATGCATTCGATTGAGAACGCAAGTGTAGTGAAAAATGAGCAAAAATGACGCGCACAACAGCTACCCGTCAATATGGCAAGCAGTCCAAGAAGTCCAAGGCGGAACGGATGTTTGCAGAGCTGGTCCAGAGCCCGGTTCGGGAGCGACCCGCAAAGCAGGATGCAAAACCAATTGACGACCAAGTCAGTCCTTTGACGAAAAGGCTATCTGAAATTCAACTGCAGGAGAGTCCTAAGAGGCAGGGAAGAGCAAAGAAGACTGTAAAGAAAGATGTCTCGATCGTGGTGGGCGAGCCTGAGGCGCTTGGTTTGATTGAGCTCAAGGAGGATTCTGTTAAGGGGCTCAAGGTGGCTACTATTGAAGAAGATGTTCCCACAAAAGAGATCTGTGTCCTAGAGGACGAAATTGACATAGAACGGAAAAAGAAACCCCAAAAGAAGGAAATACAGACAAGCAAGGTCGATTCAAGACCCAGGGTCAAGGAGCATATTTCTTCCGCAGTGGATGAACGGGCCTTGCGAGTGCTTACCTGGAGTGATGTCTGCCCTCCAGGAGACCAGATAGCCAAAATTGCCGAGGCTTCATCCGCAGAGGTCTATCGCATCACCAACAAACGAGGCACGAGCATCATCAAGGCTATTCGGCTACCCACACCAATCAAAGCCCTAACAAAGGCACAAGTAGCGTCTGGCCTCGTCGACGAAGAGCCACATTCGGAAGGAGATGTCAACAATGAACTGCAGATTGCTGAGTGGTTGGCCGACATTCCGGGATTCGCCGTCTACAAGCAGCGATACATTGTTCAGGGCAAGACAACGAGAGAGCTTCTAGAGACGCATCAGGCAATCCAGAAGAAGATGAAGAGGGAGGATCCAGGCAGAGCCCAGTACTACCCGTCACCAAGCCGATATTTGGATGACACGAAATTTCTAGTTGTGGAACTGGGAGACGCAGGGAAGTCTTTGGAGAACTGGCAGTTGGACAGCGTCGATCAATTGTGGGACATTTTCCTGTTGGAAGCGATTGCATTGGCAAGGGCTGAGGAAGTTGCCATGTTTGAGGTCAGTGTCCATCCCACCTCTCATTTGATGTTGTAGCAACATTGTGCTTACGAACCATAGCATCGTGACTTACATGAGGGCAATCTCTGCGTCAAACAAGCTCGCCCACCCCGGCAGAGGGATTCCAAGGCGGACGGATTCTTCGGCTATTCGGGCCTAGAAATAACAATCCTGGACTATGGCCTCTCGCGGGCCGAAGATTTGACGTCTGATGATTCTATGCCCATAGTATATGACCTAGAAAGAGATCTCAGTCTATTCACCAGCACCTACAACCCGCAGTGTAAGGTCTATCGGCAGATGCGATCTTTCCTGCTTCGAGCTGACCGAGATTGGCTTCCTCCGGAAGCTCACCACGTACCATATGCAAAGGGTATTGATGGGCCGCTTTCTTGGGATGCATATGTCCCTTACACCAATGTGCTCTGGCTGGCTTATACGTACGAGTATATGGTTGATCACTTCGAAGGCAACAAGAAAGAGCTCACACAGTTCAAAAAGGACACAGCAGAGCTGTGGAAATATTTAAACCCAGATGCTCCTAAGGATGTACCTTCATTTGGATGTGCGGCCGATGTCGCATGCTTTGCGCTTGAGGCCGGCTGGATACGGGAGGATCAGCTCCTGGGGGCATCGGCTTCCTTGTTAGAGAGAGGGGACAGCATCATTGTTTCTAGGAAGCCTGGGGATGTCGAGGCAGCGTCACCGCGAAGATCACGAAGAGGACGTGGATCTTGAGAGCTATTTGCACCAGCCAAAGTGGCTGAAAGAGCGCTAGGATAATGTAAGGCTATATGTAAACTATGGGCGTTTGGGGATTGTTTTTTTATAGAGGTGGATCATGATACTACGAAGTTTATGAACAAGTTGATTCAAATCTGGCTCAAAAAAAAAAAAAAAAATGGTGCCGTAAGCTATGCTAATTCACATGTTGACGCCGCCTCGTACTCGCAAAATAACACGGAACAAGGAGACAAGGCGCAGCTTGGGCCTAGGGATTGCCGAATGCAGATGCAACTCCAGGGTTGATACGGGTGGCAGGCCTGGCAGCGCAACGAATCGAAATAAACCTGCTAAATAGGCCGTTCTTCGAAGCGCATTCACGCGCCCCTGCCGAGACACCGTCCTCCATCACGCGGCAGCCCTTGAAATGAACGGACGCACAGAAGCGCACGATGCATATAGCGGGTTTCTCGAAAAGGCTCTTCATCTCCGGAATTAGACGACCGATCCCTGCTAGAGGAGATCAGATGTTGACCTGCGATGTAGATCGGGTAGCGGAGGTTAGCGCGGTACCGAAGCGCCATAGCGAATTTCGTGCCGAGCAAGGTAGCGGTTAGCAGCCGCCATCACCAGCCGGCCTCGGTTGACCTCCCTCTGCTGTTGGGGCGTCCTGCCGACTGTGGAACCTGCTGCGCTCCCTTCTGGAGGTGCCGAGGCTAAAAGCCTGGCCCTTCCACTGGCTGGGAAAAAGCTGGTCTGCCCACCGCCTGCCGGCCGCAAGTGGTTGGCATGCAGGTCATTTGGCCAAAGTCGAGGCGCGACCTTTGAGCAAAAGAAGCTTGACAGCTGAATCATCACCGGCTGAGCTGACATCTCGCTTGCTCTCTCCGTCTCCTTTCCTCTCCATCCCTTTAACTTCATTGACTCCGGGGCAGAGCGTGTGCATGGCATAGGGATACGGCTATTCCAACCCAGCCTTTTTTGCTTGCGCCTTGTTGCTGCTCTTGTTTATCAATTGGCGAATCCGTCCACCCTGACTGCCATCGCCAACGCCGTCATCTCCACTACTTCTTCTGGGACATCGCGTTGGTGCTGCAGCGTTCGCAGCCCGTTGTTCGCCATGTCGTACGGTGGCTCCTACACTGCCTCGTTCAATCCGGCAGCGTCGAGCAACGAGTCCTTTGGAAATGGCCTGCTCGCTTCGTCCATCTCCTCCCTGTCGTCTTCCGGATCCAAACGCATTTCGCCCGTGTCCAAGACATATAGGCAAGCTTCGACCTTGTTCCTGACGCGTCGGCTTCCCGAGGCCCTCAGCACGCTACGGCCCATCATCACTCCTCCCAGCTCTGCCGACGATGGCGAGCCCGCTCCGGTGACCAAGTCCTCGCGCGGGACCAGGATCAAGGTCTGGAGTCTTTACCTGACCCTTCTGAATGCGATTGTCGAGCTGGAGCCTGAGGAGGGCAAGGACGCCTTTGGCAATCAGGAGTGGCGAGCGCTGTGCACCAAGGTGCGAGACGGCTCCATCTGGGAGGAAGTGGTCAAGAATGGGTACCACGGTCTGGATGGAGATGTTGACGCCGACGTGGTGATCAATCTGTGAGTTGGAACTGGTATTGCGTGGCACTGATTCATTTCATCTACTAACCATGGAGGCGATAGGGCGACATTGTTACTCGCACATGCCCGTGACCAGAGCCTGAACCAAAAGATGCTCGAAAACTACCTGGCCTCGTCAAATATTCCCAATCTTGACTTGAACGACTTCGCGACGCCATCGCGCCGCTACCAGTCCCCCGCTAGAAGATCCAACGGCGCAAATACCCCTGGAGATTTAAATTCCCGAGTAAAGCTTCTGGAGCTCTATACTCTCCACGTTCTCCCCCAGAACAACGAGTGGGACTACGCTCGCGAGTTCATCAACGTGAGCGCCGTCCTCGATGAGGAGCGCAGAGAAGCTTTCCTGCAAGCCCTACAGAGCCTGCAGGAAGAGCAAGAAGAACAAGAACGACTGGAACGGGAAGAGCGTCAGAGACAGGAGGAACAGCTGCAGAAAGACATTGCCGAGGCAAAGCGGCTAAAGGCTGAGAACGAAGAGAAGGAGCGAAAACGGCTTGACGAGGAACGACAGAGCCGAGAGACCAGCGAGGGTGACTACGGCATCGAGCAAACCCCTAGCTTTAGCGGAATAGGAAAAGCTGAGCCTCCTGGATCACCTCAAAGCAGCGTCGCGCGCCCTCCACGTCCGACTGGCAAGTCACGATCCAAAGCTGTAGCATCCTCGGCAGCGGCTGGGCCCATGACCATCGCAGCCCGAGCCACCCTAATTCTATCCCGCTTTCGACAATTATTCGAGAGTCTCGCTAGCTCTGTTAAAGGCAACCCGGCTATAATTATGAGGCTGATGGTCTTTACCATGGGACTGCTCATCATGCTTGGCCATAAGGCTACGCGACAGCGTGTAGAGCAAATTCTGGGTGCGTCTTGGGCGAAAATTGCGGCGACGGTGGGAATGGGAACCAAAGTAAGCTATATTTGAGGAACGTTGGATGCTGGGATTGTACACCAATTTATAATTTCTCTTTGTATTATTCTATTTTCTCTGCATGAGACGGAGTTTTAGTCTTGGATAGCTGGCATTAACTGTACTGCGGTCCCACGTCCTCGCGGACACGATAATTATGATGAATATGCCTTTCTTATGTATAAGCTTTGAAGTCTCCCGAGTATCTCGCTTTAAGGTGTGCCGATCAACACCGACATCGCCTCTGTCATTGCAGGAAGTCGCAAAATTTAAACAGGGCTGCCAAAGATGCACCGTTTTCACAACGCCATCAACTCCAGTCCATGTAAACACAGTTCCAAAGACATGTAAAAATTTCGATAACATTCCACCGCTACTGTCCTGCCCAAACCCGGGCCACCGCTTGGCTAGTAATTCGCCTGCCGATTCGTTTTCTTTTGATAAAACAACTGTATTTCAGAAGCAGGTTAGCATATGCACAAACGTATCCAACGACGTGATACAGCGCGCGGGTAAAGGAGAAGAGGGGGAGCGAAGAAGGGAAACATACGTCTGTCCTCGAACTTCCTAGGTTGATAATCTTGGGGCACCCATCGCGATCCTTCTCTAGGCGCGTGCACTCGTAGCAGTAGAAGGCGTCTGAGATGCCCTCACCGCCGCAGACGACGCACTTGTTCTGGTAGTTGCCGAAGCTGCACTCGTCACAGATGCGGACGAGGGTCGTGGGACGGACGTAGGAGTCGCAGACGGGGCATTTGCCGTCGCATTTATCGCAGAGGCGGCCGATGGCGATACCGGATTGCTTGCGGCACATGACGAGATCGCTGCAGAGAGAAAAGGGCGGTTAGTGAGACGCCTTTGTCTGGGGGAATGGCGAAAGGGAGGAGCAGAGAATGGACTTACGGATGATGGCGAGACATGCTGGGCAAGGGGAGTTTGCGGTGTCGTGAATGTGTTGAGAGAAAAAAGGAAGAAGACAAAGCTGATTTGAAAAAAGGCGAAAGAACAACTTTTAATGCACCTCAGATCAGGTTCCCGAAGGCTAGAGCTGCAAGGGCAAAAGGCGTGCGGATTTCTCATCAGCCTTGCAGTGACGTTGGATGGAATCCGAGGCGAAATTCGTGGGCTTGACCAATCATGTTCCAGAACAGCTCCATGGTGGGGGCGAATTGTTCGAGGCACCTCCACGCTATAGGCAAGCTTCTTACTCAGCCTTGACAACTTTCGATAGCCAGCATAAGCCAATCATTTCGCATCAGCTCCAGCTTCGAGTCTGGTCCGGTATCATGTCGTCGTAGCGAGCTCCCCTTTGATGAGGTAACTTGCATCACGGGACGACAATGGCTACGATGGGGGAGTCGGAGAGGTAGGTGTGCATTACTCATTATCGCAGGGCTTGGAAGCTGATCAGGACAAACATTCAAGTGTGGCGTCGGCAGGGCTACTGAAGTCAACTGACGAGGGCCGTCCAGCACCAGAGAATGCCGAAGACGTATCTCTGAAGAGGAAAGCCGAAGACGAAGGCCCCGACGACGATTCTCCTAAGCGCGCGAGGCACAATGACGACGACGACGACGACGCTGCAGCTTCGAAAAGGTCACCATCACCCGATCGTCACCGCGACGACAAAGTGGTGGCATCGGATGCGACCCAGGACCGGCGCCGACAAGCGATTCAGGAAGAGAAGAAGCGTGGGAAAAGGCTGTTTGGCGGCTTAATGAGCACCTTGAGCCAGACATCTAACACGTCTCAGCAGAAGAGGCGGCAGGAGATTGAGCGCCGACAGCATGACCGCATACAGAAGCAGAGGGCCGAAGATGACCAGAAGAGAGCCGAGAAGCTAGAGAAGCTGCGCCTGGTCCGCATGACGGAACAGATTGCGTTTGACGAGGAAGTGGTAAGAGCCGCGCACAATTGCAGGAGGGACGGGTATGATGCTATATGAATGTTGGTCTAATTCGTAATGACAATAGATGAAGAACAAACACGAAAAAAGGGTGGCCATGGCAAAGTTTTTGCGGACAAGGGCAGAACCTGCGATTGTACGTATCAACGAAGCGAATCATACTGTTCACTCACTTTGTTCAAACATGCGCTGACATTGGATATGCAGTTCTATCTACCGTGGAAAACCACGCCAGCCCAAAAAGATGCCATCGATGAACAAATTCAAAGGGCGAGAATATCAGTGGAGAGGGAAGTCGAGCAATTCAAGGCTCGAAAACAGCGGCATATTGAGCGGTATGGTCCCCCGACGAGGCAAACAAGTGTGTCCCTTGATGAACCCGTTGCCACGAGAGTGCCAGAGCGCGAGAGCCCTGTCCAGAGCCCTCAACGCACTGCCGACAAGCTGCACATACAAGAGCGAAGAGTGTCCCAAGACATGCACAGGGGGCATCACGATGAGTCTGGTGATGACCTGGAGGAGGGCGAGGAGGACATGGTGATTTACTGACCCGATTTCCACGATATGATTCCCCCTCCTTTAAACCTACTGGAGGCCATGTGATACCTTTTTTGTTATTTTTCGTTGTGATTATCCTTAATTATAGGTCTATTAAGCTACGTCACTGGGTGGGTAGCTGGCTACTATGGAGGTTGCGAATATTGCTGTAGGTAGAGATATGTGAAGCGAGAGCGCGAAAGACGAGCAATGCGCACAGTAGAAAAACACCGAGCTTGAACATTATTATCGCTCAGTAACTGTAGCTGAAGCAACATTCCTCAAAACAATTAGCTATTGTTCCTAAATACTACGCAGTGATTGTATCCTAGGTGAGCGTTGATGGAGCCATTCAGTTGACAGCGTCTGAATTGGGCTCATGCATAAAATGCCCCGTAGCTCCGGCAGTTATCTGCCTATTTGATGCCCGACGTCTCAATCGCTAGCGGCCATGAAACCAACCATGGAGCACATAGCTATTAGTACCACCTACCTCAGGTCGCCATAGCATTGCATCCATCATCAGATCATCAGGTAATACGGAGTTCCGCGCCTACATTTGGCAGCATCCAAGTCCGACAGGCCAATCGTTTGAGGCCACATTGAACTAAGGTAGATCGTAAAGACTTAGCATGAGCGCAGCCTCGGTCTATGTCCCCTGTTTTTGCTCACGGCAAGTAGCACGGAGTGTAACCCTTTTGCGATGTGCCCCGCAACGGTGTCGGTGATGACCGCCGGCCGAGGCTCATAGTGGAGATTGGTTCCTTGTATGCTACTTAATTCCTTCGCCTGGACGCGATGCTGCGAGTGCAAAAGTATATATCGCAGCCACCGGTGTATTAAGATCTTACTCTATATGCGTACGTGTGCGATAGTGTATTACTCTTGGCGTTGAACTTAAAATAGGCTTGTCTTACATCTCTAATCGAGGAGCTTTGGTGACAGCTTTCCGTAATACGGGAACCCCTCATTGATAGCTAAGCTTGAAAATAAGTAAGTTTGTATAACTAGAACAATCTGTGTCATGGTCGTGGGTATTTGGTATTTAACTGGACTGAGATTGCCCCCTTCTTGCAATGGATTTCTATGCTGACAATACCTTTTACTATAGCCAAATACGCCTTGCTGTAACTACTAGCTGGGCGAGATGGACACAAGCAAGCTGAAGCCCAACGACCCTCGGGTCAAGTATCTGACCAAGCAGATCCGTGGCAAGACATACTCTTACATCCTCGGTGAGCCCCAAGGCCCCAAGGTTGACACTGTTGTCCTTGTCCACGGCTGGCCGGACATGGCCTTTGGCTGGCGCAACCAGATCCCCTACTTCATGTCCCTGGGCTTCCAAGTCATCGCCCCCAATATGGTTGGCTACGCCGGCACCGATGCGCCCCAGGACCTGGAGGAATTCTCCTTCAAGAACACCTCTGCTGACCTTGCTGAGCTGGCTCGCGAGTATGTCGGCGAGAAAGGCCAGATCGTCCTCGGAGGCCATGACTGGGGCGGTTCTGTTGTCTGGCGACTCGCCTACTACTACCCCGAACTGATCAAGGCCGTCTTCTCCGTCTGCACTCCTCTTCACCCCCTGAACGCCGACTCAACCAGCCTCGAGGACATCATCGCCGCGGGAGGCCTGCCCAATTTCAAGTACCAGTTGCAGCTCAAGGGCCCAGACGTACAGGCTCACGTTCAGGGCAAAGACAAGCTGCGCAAGTTCTTCAAGGCCTTGTACGGCGGCCGCGGCCCCAACGACGAGCCGGGCTTTAACACGAGCCAAGGACTAATTTTTGACAACCTAGACAAGCTGGGAGCCCCTCTGCTCCTGGACGCAGACGAGTTGGAGTACTACGTCGAGCAGTATTCGCTGCAGAAGACCCCTGAGCTTCGCGGCCCGCTCAATTGGTACCGCACGCGGGAGATCAATGCCAAAGACGAGATTCCCCGGGCGAAGAACGGCCCCCCGCTGAAATTCGAGATGCCCGCGTTGTTCATTGCGGCGAGCAAGGACGCTGCTCTGCCACCGTCCATGGCCAAGGGCATGGACGCAGCCTATACTGACCTTACCCGGGCAGAAGTCAACGCCTCGCACTGGGCTTTGACGCAAGCCAGCGATGAAGTCAACAGCCAGATTGGAAAGTGGCTGAATAAGGCACTGAACGGCGCGATCAAGGCTGCGTTGTAGGCCAGAAGCTTGTGTCATTGAATGAGATATGAAATAAGAGTAATTCCCCTTCAGCGTGACTATCTGAGTTTGCCATTGCGCCTTTCCCTGTGTTTGAGTATAGTAAAGCTACCTGGTACCGAGTAGGTAGGTAGTACCCGCTATGTCGGTTTATGGATTGGAGGCATCGCTAGATAATGCTTCCTCGAAAGAAATTACCCTTTAACGACTTGAAGCCAACTATGCCTTGTCCATTTTCTCCTGGGTTGCTGGGTAACCACTTCCTAATAATTTCACCTGTCTCGTCGGAATTAGGGGCCCCAACGACCATGTGCTTGAGCAATGCTATACCGAACGTGCATGCCGCCTAGTCTTGATATAACGCATAAGCGTTGGGTGAGATTTGCTCACCGCTCCTCGAATTTCTCTGTCTAGTGTGCTGTTTCATGCGCCGAAGTGACAGCGTACCTGCGGTCCATGGCGCTACTTTATTTCAACGTGTTTTTATATGCGTCGACTGTTGGGGCCTTGGAGCTAGACTTTTTGTTTGGCTTTCCACACATGGGACATGCTATGGTGATGTGAGCCCAAAACATTTCTAGGAATATACGATAAATGGTATAGATATTGCTTACCGTCGCTAGTGTAGGCACACTTTGGGCAATAAGAATGGCCTTGTGCGATTTTGGTTTTACATTTAGTACACGAGCTGCTCAGTTGTTAGTCGGCGTGAAGCATTGTGATGATATATTTGGCGGTGCATACCTTGAGTACTGTGCGTATGGATTCTTCGCTGCTTTAGATAGCAGCTTACTCTGAGACTCGTTAGCACCACGCTTGAAATGATGACGCGAGAAGGAGAGAGGCAGCTTTACCTTTGATACTCCGGTATTCCCCAGGGTGGCTGATTTGGAGCCGCTCGCTTTGGCAGAAGCCGGCGATCCGTAGTACATCTCACTCTTTTTCTTGACTTCTGGGGTCGCGAGCTTTGTGCTCTTGGTGAGCTTTAGGCACTTGCCACAGACCATGGCGGCGTCTGGGGTACTGTTCGTATCTTGTCTGCTCTGAGAGATAATGCCGTATCAGGGGTTGCACAACCGAAAGAGAAGATGTGAGATTACAATCTTTCGATGCTTTATTTTCCCCTTCAGCTCGCAGGTCAGCCTTGTGTATTCGATGTTTGATGTCTGTGGCGAGGCTGAGATGGGCAGTGGCGGATGCAGAGACCGCGGTACCAGGTACTCCGTACCAGTATGGCCGCTGTACTGTTTGAATTCCAAGGGTGCCCAAACTCACCGTTTCAAGATGTGCGTGTTGCGCAAAGTATCAGCAATTTGGCTTTGGCATTCAACAAAGTACCTCGCCACTGCAGTTGCGGTGGGGAGAGACCTTCGCAAAGGGGACGCCCTCTCAGGGGGAACCCCCGAGCTGGAACGTGGGCCCGCCAAGTGCTCTCAGCGGTGGAGCAGCAGCAGCTCAGGCGCCTGTAGCCTCCCAAACAGACGCTGGAGCAGCAATTAACACTGGCCCCTTTCAGGCCACTGGCGTGGAGAGCATCAGGCGTCTCGTATCAAATCCTGGGGAGGGGGAAAAGAGAGGAGAAAAAAAAATAGAAGCCCCCCAAAAATCTTCTTGGGAGCGCAGCGATCTGTAGCTGCTATTATTACTCTGCTAGCTCCTTGCGAAGACGCCTTCTGGCTGCTGGATTGAGCTCCAGGATTGCCCTTTTACCTCACTGCGCCTCTGTCTGCTGCCAATCACCGCCAGCGAGCTGACGTAGAGCGCCCTGAGCCTCGACAAGCGTCCCACTACCAGGTACGAAACGTAGCGGGTGCTTGTCCGCCGAAACGAGGCTGTGCAAGGAACGCTGAACGGAACAGATCACCGGTCTTACGGCGCAGGCCCTATCGATATCGCGGGACCTGGTTTCAACCCGATTTACGACTTGCCACTAAGCCGCCGAGTTTCACATCCCCAGCGCCTGGATCCCGACAACAACAACATCACAACAAAACCCCCGTGCTGGCCGCCCCAACGTCATCGATCCCGCATGCGTTGCCTTTCCGACATCTCGATCGCCTAACCATCGCTTGTCCTCCGGCATGGCTGGACGACAACCCATAGGACGCCATGGCGGGCCCTCAAATAACGACGACCTCCTGCTCGACCTGGACAACGAGCAGCCGATCTACAGCGCAGGGCAGCGGTCGGCCCTGAACGACGACGATCTGGCTCGAGCGTACGAACACGATCATGACCCGCAGAGCCGACCCTCCGTGTCCTACGACGACTTTGTCGGGGCCGAGCCGTCATATCCACCGGCAGGCCGCTCTGTGGGAGCGCAGATGGCGCAACCGGGAGAGCGCTCAGGGCCGTATCACCAGAATCAATTCAGCCAATCGTCAGAGCTCGACAACTACCCGCGCTACGCTGACGACTTCGACGACGACGACTTGTACTATCAACATGGAGGCGCTGGAGAAGCGGGGCAGTCCTCCGCTGCCAGGGACAATGCGAGGGCCCGGAACAGCGTGCTGACTCTGGGAGGAGGGTTTTTTGGCAAGATGAAGCACCGGCTCGGGATGGGCCAGGGCTATTCGGAGATGGATCTGCCTCTGACGGAGCCGGGCCATGATCGAGGCGGACCGGCGGGAGCTTCGCAACAACCGCCCGCCAAAGGAAAGAAGTTTGACATGGGCAACTTCAAGTTTGGGTTTGGTCGAGGCAAGGTAGATCCCTCAACCCTGGGACCAAGGGTCATCCACCTCAACAACCCCCCCGCAAACGCCGCCAACAAGTACGCCGGCAACCACATCTCGACCGCCAAGTACAATGTCGCCACCTTCTTACCCAAGTTTCTCTTTGAACAGTTTTCCAAGTTTGCAAACATCTTCTTCTTGTTTACGGCTGCCCTGCAGCAGATTCCTGGATTATCGCCTACGAACAGGTATACGACAATTGGGCCTTTGGCTGTCGTGCTTCTGGTGTCTGCTGGTAAGGAATTGGTGGAAGATTACCGAAGAAGAGTGGCGGACAATGCTCTCAACAATTCGATGGCGCGAGTTTTACGCGGTTCGACCTTTACAGAAACGAAATGGAATGCGGTGGCAGTTGGCGATGTGGTTCGAGTCGAGTCTGAGGAACCTTTCCCGGCCGATCTAGTTCTCCTCGCAAGTTCCGAGCCCGAAGGTCTCTGTTATATCGAAACGGCAAACTTGGACGGCGAGACCAACTTGAAGATTAAGCAGGCCCTTCCAGAGACATCGACAATGGTATCCCCTAGCGAAATGAGCCGACTGGGCGGTCGCATCAAGTCGGAGCAGCCGAATAGCAGTCTTTATACGTACGAGGCGACACTGACCCTGCAAGCCGGCGGAGGTGAGAAAGAATTGGCATTGAATCCTGAACAGCTGCTCCTTCGAGGTGCCACTTTGAGAAACACTCCATGGATCCACGGCCTAGTTGTATTTACCGGCCACGAGACCAAGCTGATGCGAAACGCCACGGCGACGCCAATCAAGCGAACCAGGGTCGAGAGACAGCTCAACTGGCTCGTGCTCATGCTAGTCGGCATGCTGTTGGTGCTTAGCGTCATCAGTACCGTTGGAGACTTGGTGATGCGCGGTGCCACTGGCGACTCGCTTTCATACCTCTACCTGGACAAAATCGACAGCGCTGGAATAGCAGCCTCGACATTTTTCAAGGACATGGTTACCTACTGGGTGTTGTTCTCTGCCTTGGTTCCCATCTCTCTCTTCGTTACGGTGGAGCTGGTCAAATACTGGCATGGTATTCTCATCAACGACGATCTCGACATGTACTACGATAAGACTGATACGCCGGCTACTTGTCGAACTTCGAGTTTGGTCGAGGAGCTCGGCATGGTCGAGTATGTATTCTCAGACAAGACTGGAACGCTCACTTGCAACATGATGGAATTCAAGCAGTGCTCTATTGGTGGTATCATGTATGCCGAAGTGGTTCCCGAAGACCGCCGAGCGACTGGCATGGACGACGAAGAGTCAGCCATTTACGATTTCCAGGCGCTCCAGGCCAATCTGACCCAAGGCCACGAGACCGCGGGTGCAATCGACCATTTCCTTTCCCTACTAGCCACTTGCCACACGGTTATTCCCGAGATGGACGAGAAAGGCCAGATCAAATACCAGGCTGCCTCCCCCGATGAAGGTGCGCTGGTCGCTGGAGCCGTCACCATGGGCTACAAGTTCACTGCACGAAAGCCAAAATCTGTCATCATCGAAGCGAACGGCCGGGAGATGGAGTACGAACTGCTGGCCGTCTGCGAATTCAACTCAACCCGCAAGCGAATGTCTGCCATCTTCCGCTGCCCGGACGGAAAGATTCGAATCTACTGCAAGGGTGCCGATACCGTCATTCTGGAACGACTTAACGACCAAAATTCACACGTTGAAATTACTTTGCGACATCTCGAAGAGTATGCCTCGGAGGGTCTCCGGACGCTCTGTTTAGCTATGCGTGAAGTGCCCGAGCAAGAGTACCAGGATTGGCGCCGGATTTTTGACACGGCAGCAACGACTGTAGGGGGTAATCGAGCAGATGAACTGGACAAGGCTGCCGAGATTATTGAACATGATTTCTTCCTTCTTGGTGCTACTGCTATTGAAGACCGCCTCCAAGACGGCGTTCCAGAGACGATTCACACCTTGCAGCAGGCTAACATCAAGGTCTGGGTTCTGACGGGAGATCGTCAGGAGACAGCCATCAACATTGGAATGAGTTGCAAGCTTCTCAGCGAAGATATGATGCTCCTGATCGTCAACGAGGAAACGGCAGCCGCAACCCGCGATAACATTCAGAAGAAGCTCGATGCCATAAGAACGCAGGGCGATGGTACTATCGAGATGGAATCTCTGGCTCTTGTTATTGACGGAAAATCTCTTACGTATGCTCTCGAGAAGGATCTGGATAAGTTGTTCCTCGATCTGGCCATCATGTGTAAAGCGGTCATCTGCTGTCGTGTTTCGCCTCTCCAGAAGGCCTTGGTTGTCAAGCTCGTCAAGAAGTATCAGAAGCAGTCGATTCTTCTCGCTATTGGCGACGGAGCAAATGACGTTTCCATGATCCAGGCAGCTCATATTGGCGTCGGTATTAGCGGTGTTGAAGGTTTACAGGCTGCACGAAGCGCCGACGTGGCCATTGCTCAATTCAGGTACCTGCGAAAGCTGCTGCTTGTTCACGGTGCATGGAGCTACCAGCGAGTGAGCAAGACGATTCTGTTTTCCTTTTACAAGAACATTGCTCTGTACTTGACGCAGTTTTGGTACACGTTCCAGAATGTCTTTTCCGGCCAGGTCATTTACGAATCATGGACCTTGTCCTTCTACAACGTCTTCTACACCGTCCTTCCGCCGCTGGCCATTGGTATTCTGGATCAGTTCATCTCCGCGCGATTGCTTGATCGCTACCCTCAGCTCTACATGATGGGCCAGCAAAACTCCGCGTTCAAGCTCAAGGTCTTTGCGCAGTGGATTGCCAACGCCGTCTATCACTCCCTCGTCCTTTACATCTTTGCCGAGCTGATCTGGTACGGCGACGTGATTGATAACCAGGGGCAGACCGACGGTCACTGGGTGTGGGGAACGGCCCTGTATGGATCTGTCCTCCTTACTGTCCTGGGCAAGGCAGCGTTGATCACGAACAACTGGACCAAGTATCATGTGCTAGCCATCCCAGGCAGCATGGCCATTTGGTGGGTGTTCATTGCCGTTTACGGTACTGTCGCGCCGAAGCTCAAAATCTCAACGGAGTACTTTGGCGTCATTCCCAAGTTGTACAGCAGCCCTATCTTCTGGCTTCAACTCTTTGTCCTGGCCCTCTTGTGTCTGTCACGAGACATTGCCTGGAAATACGCCAAGCGAATGTATTGGCCGCAGACGTACCACCATATTCAGGAGATTCAAAAGTACAATATTCAAGATTACCGGCCCAGGTATGTACACAGCCCAACTCCTCTCCCCTCCCCTCCCTTTTAATCTATTATTCGAAACTTGACCCAGGTAGAGCCACGACGCTAACTTTGTTTGAATAGGATGGAGCAATTCCAAAAGGCTATCCGCAAGGTTCGGCAGGTGCAGCGTATGCGTAAGCAGCGTGGCTATGCTTTTTCGCAGGCCGACGAGAGCCAGACGCGCGTGCTTCAGGCATACGATACGACAAAGCACCGAGGACGGTATGGAGAAATGGCGAGCTCGAGACCAATAGACGGGATATAAAAATTAGTTGTTTCAGGATGGTGGTAATGATTTTTTCTTTACGTCATGTCATAAAGGAGTGGGTGCTTTTTTCTTTGGGGTGGCACCGGTGGCGGCCACGTCGATGCGTCTTGACGACTTGAAGCCAGACGAGGGGCTATGATTGCTTTATTTTTACTAGCTATTATGCCATATATGATGTCTTTCTTCCAAAAATTCTGTTTTTGTGGCCGCCACACTTTTTTTTGTCTTGGTCTTTTGCGTTACCTATCCTGGCATGGCACTGCAAGAGGACGAATGATGAAGTGAAGTTGAAAGGGCTGCTTGCCTTTTGTTTTATGGAGTTGGAAGATTGCTTATGGTTGCTGTTTTGTGTTTTGATTCTTAAAAAGCAAGGTAGTTGGTAGGCAATGTAGGACAATGAGACCAGAACTGAAGGCAGACGTTGATCCGAGAAATGCGACTAAACTCACAGACCCAAAGTAGCGTTGGAGAGGGACAAATCATGTTGTCCATAAGCTGTAGATGACGGTCCTAGAAGAGTTGGGATAGAGTTGGATGGTGCATCTTTGGCAGCTCAGCGATGATTATTGGGGGAAAGCATCTGCCGGTTGACAACGCTGCATCCAAGTCCTACATGGATTCTTCTAGTTTTAATCCTTAGGAACAGAATAGTGGTGCAATTCCTGCTGATTGGAAATGAATTTTGCCCATTCCAAATAATGAGAAACCGGCAGGGTCTCGCTCCAGCATAACGATAGACGTACATATTCTTGATCCACTCTCTCCTTTGCGATGTACGGTCTCACAAGTTACACCTTTCATCACACGGAGTCATACCCAAAGGACATTCACTGTCACATCCCCTCTCTCCCCATCACTGCCATCAACTCAATCACATGCCGAATTTGATAATTGACGTTGCACACTTTGTGCACTCTAATCAAAGCATTCATCACGTGCCATAGAGTAGCCCGCCGTTTTACACAACGCGCTCTCCTCGAACGCACAAACATGCCGTGGCACAAGTTAGAAGACCTAGTTTATACTCCTCTAATCGCATATCTATTCATTCATCACAGGCTCCTCTGCTGTATGCATGAGCGGCGCCGTTACGATAAGTTTCCCTGCCTACTCCGAAACCAAGACACGCATGCATGCGCCAGGCACACCATGCGGCGTAACCGTCGCACAGCTAACGCGTGTCTCTGGATGTTTCCGAACACGGGCTGAAGCATGTGTTGCGTTTGTGCCAAGGCAAGGTGAGGGGGGAGCTTTGATTGTACGATTGTCTCGTAAAAGGAACCTCGAATGGAGGTGAATATGTGAAGAGTGAACATTAGTCAATGAATGAGGGCATGCATGATAAGGCATGAGATGGTACTGATGTGCGTGCGCTTGACCCATTACACCGCTTCGACGTATTTGATAATGCCATTATGTTCATCTCATACATCGTAAATGCTTGTATTTCTACAGCAGAGGGCAATCTATCTGCTGATTACACTGACCAACTCCTAGCCGATGGCATCTACCTTGCTAAATAATAGTGCCTCTTTGCCCTTCGTCTATAGCACAGTATATTTCAAGATAGTGTTATCCTTCCCCTACACTTTCTTTCCGAGCACTATCAGTACCACCAGGCAACGCAGTACTTGTAGCAATTGTAAAGGTCATACGCGGACAAAGATAAGAAGCAACCCGCTCCCATGCTTATCGCCTGTGGAGACCAAAGCAGGGCTGATGATGGGAGTCGCTTGCAGTGCAGCCTGTGCGACTTTGTTGAAACAGGGCGGAAGCGCCACCGCGACAAGGACCGGAAGCAAGCGTCGGCGGACCCTTATCTACTGCTAATCTCATTCTTTATGTAGGGGCGTAGTACCTCGAACGCTGTGTATGATTTTCCTGCATAGGTAGGTACAGGAACGGATGATATGAGAATACGGAGCACAGCATCCGGAATAAGCGCCGACTTCGCACATACTTGTATACGGAACTCAGATGCTTTGGATCACTCGGGGGATTCTTGCAAGTGTACTTGAATTATTTATTTTTTTATCCGTGGGTTCTGTCTAGCCCCAGAGATGCATCACACCAGTCACAACTTGTGTAGGCTTTGCTTCTCTTCCCTTTTAAATGTAATATATATGTATATAACAGGCGCCGCCTGATGAATCATCCAATGTGTCATGCCATGCTTTATATCTATTTCATGTTAAATGTGATAATTTTGTGCCAAGAGGCGATAAAAATCTTATGAAGCAAGAGGAGGAGAGAGGAATAAGAAATAAGAAAGGAACAAGTAGAGCCAAAAGGAAACCGTAGATAAGAGGTCCGAAAGCGAAGCGAAGCGACACCCGGCCGCGCCTCGGCTGGCCAGGGTCTGCATTGGCGGAATGCAGCCGCAGATGTGGTGGAAGGTGACAGTAAGAGCGGCTGATAAGAGAGTTGGGGATTATGAAAAAAAGCGCCGCGAGGGGGGACAAATCGTCGTCCAAAGTTGGTAAAGGCTCCGAAACCCCCCTCCCTGGCGGTGACAAACAAACACTAGTAATAGTAATGATGATGGTAGTAAAGAAATCAAACTTTTGTTTTGTCTCTCCCTGAAGAACGCCCCAAAAAATGAGTAAAACAATGACGAAAGATGCGCAATAAATGCTGAGGCTGGGCTCGCGGTGATGTGCCAGACAACCGTGGGGGGGAGCGCGTAAGCAAAGGGGCGCCAGATGCTCAGATGGACAGACGAGACCATTCCACATGTCAGTTGATGGTGGTGACATGTTGCAGTCGGCCGTGAGACCCCCTTGCCGTTGGCTCACAAATCCCTGCAACCCCGCAATCGAGTCAATGCACCGTTTCGCTAGACTCGCGCTCCCTCTGGAGGAAAACGCGGAGAGCGCGGTGTGAGCTGCAGCTCCATCACGACATCTGCACGCACCATATGGCAGACCACCCCCACAACAGCGGTGGCCAAGCGACACCAACCCAATCCGAGAAGCTCGACAAGTCCGGTGATAGGCCGCCGTGGTCCAGCTGCTGCTGCTAGCCGGCGTGCCGTCGGCAGGGGGGGACGGAGGAGCGCTAAGGAAGCTCAAGGCATACGGAACTGCAGCCAACCGCTTCCTTCTCATGGGCTCCCCTCCCCCCCAACACGCCTCTGCAGGCCGAAATCACCGGGAGAACATGGGGATGACAAGCTCGATGCTCTTTGGCCGCGAGCTGCTACCGCCGGGGTTTCGTGATGGTAGTGGCCGCTCCATGCCTCCAGATCCAGCCTCATGCGAGTAGGCGCCACCGTAGCCCAGGTCGTAGGTGCTGGCCGACGAGAAGAAGCCGCTAGTCGAGGGTCGCGTGTACGAGTTGTTAGGGCTTGTCGCTGAGCTGCGGCTGAAGGGCCAGATGCCGCTGCCCGTGGGCGATGGGGGGCTGGGCGGCCTCACGTTTAATGATCGCAGGGCAGACATGGCAGACGTGTGATAGTTGAGCGTGGTGCCTGGAGACGCAGGGGGAGAGTTGCTGAAGTGCATTGAGCTGGGCCTCGATGGCGATGCTCGCGGCACAATGTCTCGCGGCTCGGGCTTGTCGGTAGCATAGTGAGAATAGCCGTGATGCGCGGCGCCGTAGTAGCTGTGAACCGTGGCCGGCTGCGAGGAAGAGTCCTGGTCAACTCGGCGGCATCTACCAAGATTGTCAGTAATCGTGGATCGCCCAATGTCGGGTGTATCATCAACGTACGTGTCGGAGCAGTATAAAAACATCTCGTCGGCGGGAATAAACTGCTTTTCGCAAGTCATGCTGTAAGAAGCAAAAGTCAGCAACAGCTTCGCCGCATCATCGATGGGAATGGCGTTTCCTTACCAATACTGAGGGAAGCTCTCCCTCTCATCATTGTCCCAGACCTCGTTGCTGTGTTCCCGGTGCCCACGCCCCAGCTTCTGGGCACTGGACGGAGTGTGTCGTCGGGTCATGGCTGGTCGCTTGTATTGTGCGGGCGTTGCGGTAACAGTCTTTCGGACGTCTGTTGTAGATGCGTTGGTACTGTAGGGTCCAGACTTTCGTCGTTGATGAGGCATTTGGAAATGTAAGTAACGAAAACTATTAAGGCCCCTAGGCTAAAGAAGTAAAGGTGCGTGGGTGAGGTGTAATCCTGGCAGTTCGTATAAGGAGGGGAACTACCAGGACCGTCCAACACTCGAGAGATGAACCAAGATCTAGCCGGGAATTGATAGCGAGTAAAGACGTCGCGCTGACTTTATATGCTGTAGGCAGCCAACGAATGTACGTGACAGGTCGTATTTGCGAGATGCGAGATTATTAAAAGGAAACGTTTGTCCACATGCGTGACTGAAAAATAGATTGCCCTTGTGCCCCGTATAGCAGAGCTGGATTGATAGGAGGGAGGGTGAGTTGATCGACAGGATCCGGCAGATGGAGGGATGCTGCAGATCGATTCGTCGAGCGGATAAACGCTATCCACTCCAATGTTCAGTTGACAGGAAGCGTCTGTTGACTGCGTGGAGAAAGAGCCTTATCAAGGACCAAATATAGTAATGGAATCAACAGTCAGATGATGAGCACCAAAGAGCCCAAGTAGCGCTGCTAGCTGTCGGTATAGGAGGGTGAGATAAAGGGCGGCCTTGGTGTAAGTGGCACGGGGTTCCCAATTAGTGCTGCCGAATGGAGGCGGAGCTGCAGTTTGTGATTGACGAGGCGCAGGAGGAAGAACAGGATGTCAGAATAATGGAGAGAAAAAGAGGGAGAGAAAGGAATGAAAAGAGCTGGCGTGTGTGACTCTTTTGTTGTCGTGATTTGATTAATTCAAGGCAGCCGAAAGCGGAGACCCGGAGTCGCTGCTTGGTGAGAAAGTTTACAAGGCCTGGAGAGGTACAAAAGTACAGGCGATGGTGACACACTGTCGACGCCCGGCTCCACAATGTCGCGATGGTACCAGGCAACGATGACTCTGTTTTTGTGGGCTCTTTTTTTTGTGTTAAGGTTTTTTTTCGGGACTGTATTGCGTGTAAGAAAAGTGTCTTTTTTGTTTTTTTTCCCGTTGTTTGAAATGTGGAATCCCACAAGTAAGCGAGTAATTGACGAGCTCGGGATCGATTGAAGCTCAGATGATGGATGGTAGGGCTGGGCTCGCTTTGCATGTACTTGTAAGACGGGCTCGTAGCTTATCGACCTTGAGCTGACGTGCTTATTAGCCAAGATTTGTAGCACAAAGTAAGCCTGGGGTTGTTTGTGGTTTTGGGACTGTGAATGCGGCGTCTGTTCGCGGCTTGGCTTGCTGGTGAGAGAGGAGAGGTTCGAGGCAAGGGGGTTGACGTGATGAGATGATGAAAGTGCAGATTATTGTGCAATCCTGGAGTCTAGGTAGGACAAGAGAGCCAAAGATAGAAACAGCAACAAAGAGACAAGAGACGAGGACCGTATCCGGGGATCCTGACGACTTAATACTTAGCAGGCGCTGGCAACAACCACGGCTCGCCAAGTACCTCCGTCGCCAACAGAGCCCGCATGGGCTTCGCTGCCAGGCACGGGTGGAGGCCAATGGGCAGCAGCACGCGTTCCCACGCAAAGTGACGAGTCGCCGGCCGCATGCAGCTGCATTTGCAAGCGCATCGCAAGCGCATTGCAAGCATCTCGACGGCCCCGGCGTGGGCTAATGGCCTTGCGCCGAGATTGTGCTTTGGTGGCGATCGACGGACGGGGCCCAAGCCAGGGGATAAGACGTGCGCACAAACCGCAGGTGTACCGTCTACCGCCGCCCGCCACGTACCGTCTACCGCCAAGGCGCCCTGCTGCTCGTACTCCGGTACTCCGCCAGCGTGCATCCGGCCATGCCAAAGGGGAGGTTGACGGTGGTACATGCACCGGTGGAGCAGCCTTGCGCTGGCACGCAGCAGTGGTACCGGTACTCCGTCCCTACTTTAGGCTGGGCCTCTGCTCCGCGGGGCCACCAAGGTACCAGCTCCTGCTCCGTCCTCCGTTTGTCTGTACGGAGTACGCAGAGGGCGGCGCTGTGCTGTACCTGGCCTGGAAACGCCGGATTGGCGATCCTTCAAGCCGCCTTTTCCCTCTGACGGCGCCAGCCATTGGCCGCCATGGACTCGCAGGCACTCAGAAATGCAGGTGGCTGCCAATATCGAGTACAGGCATATAGAGTTGCCTTGTACATACGGAGCACATTCCTAGTCCCCCGTCTCAACAATTTTTTCTTCTGTTTTACCAGCACCCCTGCAAACGCACGCACAAAAGCAAAAAAAAAAAAAAAAGGGAAAAAAGGAAGCAGAAAAACTTTCAGCCATGCATATCCGTCGACTCGACTTGTATCATCCGCAGCGCATCGCTGCGGCTGCGCACCCCCCAGTGGAGTTTCTGGCGTGGGGCGCTGGGCGGAACAAACGGCGCAGCTGACGATACAGGCGGTGCAATGGCACAATTGTCACGCAAAATCGCCTGCTAGCCTGCGCAGTCATCCAGTCCAGCGAGCACGTTTCCAGCGACTCAAACGCTATAATTCCACCGTCATGACCCAATCAGCGTCGCTGCCGGCCGAGGATTCGGGCCACGGGGGTTGCTGTCGCAAGGCCCGATGGCCCATTTGTCGCATCTTATTACGCAACGGTGATGCGAGGACTGGACCGGTTTTGGTGTTAATCTATTTCTTCCTTTTCCACGAGATGCCAAGTAGACCATATTACGTACCTTGGTGGTTTATTAGGTCCCAAGGCATGCCTACCCAGAAACCACTAAACAAGGAACACACGAGAAGGAAGGAGCACAGCAGAAAGGCCCATCACGGTGTTTCCCAATGCTCCGCTAGCCCGCTGCTAAAACCGCCAACCTTGATGTCCATGACGCACTGCGCTGTAGTTGTAAATTTTTGCAGCAAGGCACTTCGCACTCCGAGCCTCGTAATTCTCGGCAGTCCGAGGCTTGCGTGCCTTTTTACGATTCATCCCATCTACCTGCTTCAAGTTGTATTCGCTCCTCTTTGTCATCACGTCAGGCTAAGGTTTTAACCTCTTGTGTATACTCCGCTCCTTGCTCCCGTTCTCGTTCCCACGACATCAGGGTCCCTGTCAGACGGTGCTGCTTGGATCCCCTGGCAAAAGTCTCGACTCCGTCCTCCGTTCTTCCTCGCCTCCGTTTTCTCGCCGTTGGCCCAGCATCGTTTAGTCCTGGCATTGGCCAAATGGCGCGAAAAGTAGCCGAGCCGCACTGATGCAGGCGGGCAGGCTTCCAGACATGCAGCTCCACGAACGTGATTCGCTTCGACCTCGCGTCTCACCATGGTACTACTATTGTCTGCTAGCCCGTCTATCAATTGATTGCTGTCCCGCTGGGTGCTATTACTGGTGCTACAAGGTCTATTAGCACCACCAGCACTACTAGGCAGTGGCACAAGTAGTATCTGTCTTTCGTCTAAAGCCTTGACTTGTCTGTGGGGTTGACTCTGCCGATGCTACTAGTACTGACCAAGTAGCGCAGGCATACCACAAACGAAGCTCTCTCCAACCCCGGATGCCCGTTGGACTAATTCCAATTGACTCCAAGAATCTACTAGCACAGCGTCGCCCCCCCTGATCATACGGAGTACATGGGACTATTCTTGTCCCGTCTATGCCGCCGTGCCCAGGGCGCATCCCATCGCCTTAGTTTAATGCTAGTACTGCTTGTACATGGCGTCCTGCCTGTCAGACTGAACCGCTCAGCAAAATGTATCTTCTCAATTAGGGCTGACGGGCCACAGCATCCGAATCCCGTCGTCAGACAGGAATTGAGCTTGTGCCTAGGTCATACTTTGTGCCTGATCTCTGTCTTAGCGCTACACTCAACACTTTGCTTGGGTCAATTCAATTCGTACTCGTACTCCGTACGGCAAAGCTCTCCACAGAGGACATGAGCTGTTCTTCCAAGCGTTTGTCCACCGTCTGCCCCCTTGGTCTATTTTGCTACCCTGCTTAGTCGACCGGCGTTACCCACTCGCGGTTGGCGGCTTGTTCGGTCCTGGCCATATTCGGCGCCGAATTTAGCGACTCGTTCTCCAGACTCCAGGCCCGTGGGATGGGAGCCAAGGAGCCGTCTTTGTCTAGGTCTCGTCCGTCGGGTCTCGCTCCACAACGACCGAAGGAAAACGCGAAAAAAAAGGTTCAGCTCTACGGGCCTCACTTTAACCAAGAATACAGATAAGAGAGGGAACAAATGTAACAACAGGCGAAGCGAATCCTGCACAGCGGCTCATCTGCCATTGATAACTGCGGCGCCTCTTTGTGTGGGGAATATCTCCGAACTTATTTTTTCTCTCGCTTCCCTCAAAGGAAACCCCGCGACAGGAGGGCCGATCCTGACCCTCTCAACAATCCATTGCACAATCGTTCCACCATGCCCTGTATCAGGACATTCCAGTACAGAGCAAACACAATTGCCAGCCCCTTGTGATGCCTATTGGATTAACTATGGTGGTACGAATACTAATCCGCACTCTGCTGCCACTTCTCCGTGTACAAGTAAGCACGCTCGGGTCCCATTGTGCGAGTTTGACTCCATCCTGAGTATCATAATTATGGAGAATCTGCACAGGCGAAGCTCCCCGTTTCTCCCGGCATACCGCCAGACCGTCAAGAGCTCCAGCTGGGGCCGCGGCTCCGTTCCCTGGCCGTAACTTCGTGCCCTTGCCCAAAGTTCCGAGTTGCAATTCGGGGTTGAGTGATTAGCATCATACCATCCCAACACCGCTAATTCGGACAAACTGTCTTGTCTGCCTTAACAGGGATGCCGGACAGGTTTCTGCCAATCAAGGCATCACACGCAATTGAGTGCAAAGTAACTCTCTGCATTGCGTCCCAATCCCCCATGCCCTGGAGGCGTTGGTTTGACTTCATCTGGTATAGATGGGTATACTCCAAACGGCAAAATGAAACGAAAAAGAAGCGGTGGCAGCAGCTTGGCATCCAACACTACCACTGTCTTATTAGCCGTCTATCCACTTGATGCCACCAGATGCCACCCCGCATCTTTGCTTCGGGCTCGAAAGAGCTGATGCAAAAACTGTGCAGGTTGAGGCCATCTGAGGCGCGTCCGTGCTTTTCTGTTAGCTGCTATGCGCATACTAGTAGTAATGCTAGTATGTATGTCTCATACAGAGTGCTGCACGACCCAGTTGACAGCTGGTTTCTAGGCTACAGATGTGATAAAGCCGCTACATGCTTTACTGCCTGATCTATTAAGTGACATGCATATCACTCAATCCACTGCAAAAGGGCCAGGCCCTTATACGTGTTGACCTAGCAGCCTCGCCAAGCTGCTAATTAACATGAATGAAGATTGACTATTGTTCTGGCGCGAGTCGCTTTGTGGGGTCAGCCGGCTCCAAAATTCAAGCCTATGAAGGCCCAAGCGGGTTGCGTGCTTGTGGTATACGGAACAGATGTTTTCCAGAATGCCACCGGGCAAGTCAAGACAAGACAGACAGGCCTCGCGGAATGGGGCGACTCAATTGCAACATCTCGGGCTTCTCCGTTGCTACAGACGAGTTCCGCAGAGCCAGGAGTCGTCGCCGGCCAACGAAAGAGACAAATCCTAGCGAACGGGGCTAGTTGGCAATTTATCCCCGCCGGATGGATCTGCGCGGGATCGGTCCGGAGACTGCCACCCCGTTTTTTGCTAGCAAGGCACGAGTAATGCAGCCTTTCTCCCTGGCAACACGACGCATAAATTTTCCTTCTCCTGACAAGCATCACCCTGATGCTGGATTACCTACGGAGTCGTAGCAGCCGGCACATTGACCCTGTCCCCCGTGGATTGTTATGTAGAACATTATGCCTGGTTCTTTTCTCCTATCTGGAATGAGTGTGAGACAAATTCGGTTAAGGGTTCAGGGTTTTAGCCCCCCTTACTCCGTAGAAGAAGGAAAAGAAGGGAAAAAAAATTCACACATTCCACCCCAGCAAGCGAGAGCCGGATCCATAGCCGAGTCAAAGAACATCCAGCATTGAGTCGTTGAGGGGATTAGAAGCCGGCATTACCCACCGGAGTGGATAGTTGATAACACGGGGGTGACAGTACTACCACTCCCGTTAACAAATGTAAAATTTGCGGAAAGGGGCATCCATGAGGTGTCCTGGAACTTCGACTGTGTCGATTATCTATCTATCCATCTATCTAAAGAGTATCCATCATACCAAATCCAACAGGAGACGAAGCCCATGCCAAGTTTCCGAGTAGTGTATATCTGTTAAGCGACAACGGGAAACATAAAGATTGATGAAGGATAAATGTTTAAACGACATTCCCGATAAGCAAGACAAGGTCGCGCGGCAAACCGGGGGGTGGCGCTACTCCGTACAAATTGACTCTTTGCTTGTCTAAAGTGCCGTGTATCATATTAAGTTTCTGCCCCCCCTGAGCGAGATCGGAGCACTGCAATGCTCAACCTAAGAAGCCTCATGTAGATTTCCATTCCTTGCATTCCAGTGTTTAGACTTTTTCTCTCGAATGGATGACGTCTTCTGGACTCTGATCTAATCGCATCCGTGTGCCGTATTATTTCGCTTTTCTTTTGCTGAAGTGAAAGTTGCCTGATTGTGAGAGTAAGTCGTTTCGCTGCCATAATCATCCCAAAAATTAGAGGTAGCATGTGCCAGCGTCTTCTTTTTGTTCTTCAGCAAAGAACTGTGATCGCGCGTAAGTTGCTTGTAGATGATCATCGAACTGATGTAGCATCTTGGCGAACAGCTTCGTCGATTTTTGCAATCCATTCGTCAAGGGGTAGATTAAAAGACGGCAGACTTGAGGCTCTTCCAGTAGGCTTGTTCGGTGCAGTAGTTTCTCTCCCGTTGATGAGCCAGGAGTTGGTATCCTGCTCGGCGATTGAATGATAGTCCAGCGCAACGCACTCGTTCAACTCCACGTCGGGCAAGCCTCGCGAATCCACTTGAGCGGCTATGTGGAGAGCACCCAGTAATGATGTTTTGTAGAGATCTTCAAGTCGTTGAACGTTGCCACTGGGCTTCAGGAACCGCATCACAATTGGCCTGGAAACGTGCCACTCCTTCCAGAGAGTCCTGACGGCACCGAGAAGACCTAGGAGTATGATGTAGGACTCATACATCTCGTACGCCGCATCCGTGGAAACTTTGCTCTGTTCGCCGAGATAGAATAGAGGAAGTGAGCGGAAAGAATCGCCCGAGAGAGAATGATGCTCATTGATGCCGGTTAACAACTGTAGGAGAAGTTGTCGATCATGAGCGGAGTAGAAGCCACCCTTTCCTGCATCTCTCAGGTGTTGGATGAAAGTCTTAAGCGCTTCCGCTACATCACTTGACGATGCGGCATGTCGCTGCCATGTGTTATTAACGAAACCACGGTGCAGCCATTCAGATGCCGCTCCAGTATTTCCTGCTGCTGCGGAAAATCGTAGTGCTAGTCCGGTCAACGCAGACCCAACACTCTCGCCATGCAGTGATAGTCTTGCAGCCAGATTCCCGATGAAGCTCAGTATTTCTGGATAAGCAGCCGCTTCCTCTGGATGCTGATTTAGAATATTTAGACAGGCATTGCGTATTTCGTAGGAGATGTCAGGTGTTCCCTTTGAGTCTTTATTAACCCCCTTTTGCTCAGGGAAATATGATTTGACCGTCTCCCCGGAACGTAAAGAGTGAAACACAAGTCGACGGATACCAGTGATGCTTGTCTGCTTCTTCAAAGCAGCTGTCAACTGAGATGGCGACAGCGGCTCCTCGCTTCGATTTGTTATGGAACGCTTGAGGTTTCCGTACCGCAACAACATCCACTCGAGAAGAACCTGCTCATCCTGCAATGCATGGGGTGGGATTCCGTTTTCTCGGCAAAGCGTCTCGATGGGTCTAGAACATCGCCTTGAGGCGTGTTTACTAGGGCCAGAAGAGACTTCCAATGTCGTTTTAGTCGTGAGATTTCCGTCGACAGTTGCTGGGGTGCCACGAAGAGCGGCTGACACGATATCGTGCGAACTGAGTCTCCAGATGTTTGTTGGGTTTGACAAGACATCGTCAGCTTTCCGTCGAGACTCTGAGATTTGCTTCTGCAGCTGCTTCAGATGATCCTGGACAGCAAGTCGTTTTGGATTAACGTCCCATTTCCTCTCCAGTCGCTCCTCGTCAACCTCCTCCACCGGACGGACAAACCGGCTTCCATCGGCGTCAAGGTCCAGCAGTAGATCTGGCATCTCGAAAAAATCATCCCGTACGGGAATTGAGTCCGGGGACTTTGGTGGCCGCTTGTTGGATATTGTGTAATAGACTTCATTGTTCTTGTCGATTCTCCGCACGAAAGCTTTGGAACGCTTTTGGTGATGCGCCGCAGAGCGATGAGCTAAGCTTGTGAGCCGTACAGCCCAGGACGACCTTGAGCCTATCATCTTGAGCGAGGTTCGGGTTCCAATGGTTGCGGATGACCCATACGCCCTCGATATCTGGAACTTTTCCTCTTCTTGGAGGAGTTTAGAAGGCGAGCAAAATTATGGTAGCATCGCGTGTTCTGTAAGAGAGTACATAGGTGTACTGCTCACGCGAGCCTAATTACAGCGTCTCCCGAAGTACCTGTTTTACCCCAGATTCCACTAATATTCAGCGGATCCCCACTGGATCTCCCACTAATGAGGCGCTCTGTGCTCCAGCCGTAGCGCTTTGTTAGAGGCC
Organism: Trichoderma arundinaceum; assembly: GCA_025919625.1. Lineage (NCBI taxonomy): Eukaryota > Fungi > Ascomycota > Sordariomycetes > Hypocreales > Hypocreaceae > Trichoderma > Trichoderma arundinaceum. The sequence goes on along the minus strand of JAMQTF010000008.1, from coordinate 643,443 downwards.
ATTGCAGCGCTGCCGGAAACGCAGCCACGTAAATCCGAAGTTAGTCCATTCGAACCATCGTGAGACCCAAAAGATTCAGTTCAACAACCCAAATTACGTCAAACTCTGTATCCCGTCGCCTCGGTCTGCGCTCTACCACTGCGAAAGATTCTGTGAGACATCAAATCTGCTTGTCTGATTGTTTGTTGCTATACGTCAACTGCGGCCTGAAAATCCAGTCTTGTTGACAACGATCAACTTTCCTTTGTTGGGACAATCGCGTCTTGTTTTGCCTGCACGAAGTCGGCTTCATATTGCTATTTCTTTCTTCATCAAGCGCCCGACTAGCTTATTCAAACATGGCACCACCGGCGAAGAAGCGACGCACCAGAGCTGCCGCTGCTGCTGCCGCCGCCGCAGAGCCAGCGCAAGAGTCAACAGTTGAAGAGCCCCAACTCGCCGAACCTGCACCCGAAGCTGTTCCTGAACCTGCACCCGAATCTGCTCCCGAATCTATCCCCGAACCGGCAGCAGAAAAGAATGAGGGGCCTGATGCTGCAGCCAAAGCCAAGGATCGAATGGCTCGTTTCAAAGCTCTCCAGGCTCGCGCCAAGAAATCATCAGAAACCAACTTCAAGGAGGCAACTCTGGAATCACAACGTCTCTCAACAAACCCAAGTGAACTGACTGCTCTGCATCGGAGACACGCGATTGCGTCTCACAAACTGCTCAAGGCAGACACCGAAGAGGCCGGTGAAGATTTTGAGCGCAAGCGGGCTTGGGATTGGACCGTGGACGAGAGCGAAAAGTGGGATAAGCGAATGAAGAAGAAGGGGGCGCACCGCGATAACAATGCCTTCCAAGATTACCACCAAGAAGCCAACAAATCCTACAAGAGGCAGTTGCGCAACGTCAATCCCGATTTGGAAAAGTACGAGAAGCAGAAGATGGCTGCCATCGAAAAAGCTGCTGCGTCCGGTGGTCTGGACATTGTTGAGACGGAGGATGGCGAGCTCATTGCAGTAGATAAAGACGGCTCCTTTTACTCTACGGCGGACTCCACTTCGTTTACTCAGAACAGGCCCGACAAAGAAGCTGTTGACCGACTGGTCAAGGATCTTCAGCGTGCGGAGGAGGTCCGCCTCAAGAAGAGAAAGGAACGGATGGCGCAGAACGGCGAAGACGGAGATGTCACTTACATCAACGAAAAGAACAAGCAGTTCAATCAGAAACTGTCGCGTTTCTACAACAAATACACGGCTGAGATTAGAGACAGTTTTGAGCGTGGAACTATGATATGAAAGGGTTGAGGGGGAAATTGGTTGTTATTATTGATATATCTGAGGAGTGTTTCTTCATATTCAGGATTAATTCACACATATAGACACACAGCGTTTTGCTTTTAATGATACATGAACTTTTGTTTACAACATCGACTTCCTCCACCCTTTGGCTGCAAGCTCCTCAATCTGCTCAAGCTCCACAGGACCTTTTGTTGTCTCATCGGCAAGCGCCTCAATCACGGCCTCTGCAACTGTGTCAACTTGGATGGGCTTGGTCCCAGCCGCGCCCATGAAGCTTTTCAGGACGTTGCCTGTTAAGCTGTTGAAAAAGGATGCGGCGCCGGCCGCCGCTGCGAGGCCCATGGTAACCTTGCGAGAGCTGTCATACATGAACGGCGGTCGCATATAGATGCCACGCATCTGGGGGAAATTGCTAGTGATGGCGCTCTCGGCCTCTCTCTTGGTGGAAATGTATCGATGAGGTAGAACCGGCGCTCCAGCTGCGGCAGAGATGAAGCAGAAAGCGCTGGTGTTCTCAGCAGCGGCATGCTTAGCAAGTGAAATGGCACTATCTCTGTTCATGACTTCGTACGACAATTGGTCCTTGGGGTTGGAAGGCTTGATGGCCTCTCCGGGCCGGCTATGTATGGGGTCAACGCCTCGATCTCGGACTGAAGCAAAGGCCTTCTGGAGCCCTGCGATGGGAGATTCTCGGCCAGAAATGACGCCCTTGTAGTCCGCCTCCAGGAGGATACCCATGCTGTGAACAACATAATCGGAACCCTTGAGCAAGGGCGCATAAGTTGCAGGCTCGAGGATGTTGGCCCGTTCCCAGGAGACTTTATGAGCCCATGGTGGAGGGGTTGCGCTTGAGGAGACGGAATCCCATCGTGGCTCGCCTGAGCGGCTTTTTCAATGCAACATGTTGATGTGAGCTATTGGTTTCATGAAAAGCGGCGTTGTACGTGATGAGATGGGATGACAACTGCCTACCTGACTGATGTTACATCCCAGCCTCTGGCTACGGCATACTTGCAGATCCGGGAGCCTAGGAAGCCGTTGCCTCCACAAACTATAAGCTTCTTAGCCGCAGCTGGCATGGCTGCTGTGAGTGGGAAGAGAATTGAAATGTACGGGAGTTGTATGAGACGGTAGATTATATATAAGAAAAGTTATAGTTATTAGCAGATTTGGCGAGTATGATTGAAGCTCGTTTGAGGCTATGAGCGAAACTCAAGAGGTTGTGAATTTTGTGGCAGAATCAGGCCATGCGGAAAGTCGATGAAATCATCATTCAGCTAAAGAGCTTAGTGCACATAAGGCTGAGGAACTCTACCGCTGAAGCTTGGGCGATACGCTAACATGATTGGTCAACCTATAGTGGGGCTCGATGACATATCTGCAAGGCTGAGAACCACAAGGTGCACTTCCCAGCTTTTTGGCTCTTTATTTTTTTCCCACCATCGACGCGACTAGAGCTTTCCAACTTTGGCTGGCTCAAAGTTCAACAATCCGCAACAGCCTCCCAAAACCTTACGATGGCGCCGTCGAACCAATTCGGCAAGCGCGTCAAGCTGACACAGATCCGACGGCCGTTTGTCGTTGGCAGCACGGCGCTTCCCTTCTCAGACACGAATCCACGACCGCCTGGGACTCCCGATAACCACACGCACTCATGGCAAGTTTTTGTCAGGGGGATGGAAGATACGGATATCACATATTGGCTGCGGCGCGTACAGTTCAAGTTGCACGAATCTATCCCAAACTACGTCCGGAGTATGCCTTACGACTCCATTGTTCCCTCTTCCCGTGGTGGTGGTTCCCGAGGCGGCGCGCGCTAACCGTTACAATAGTGGTAGAAGGAGAGCCTGGCAAGCCGTTTATCGTCAACGAAACGGGATGGGGAGAGTTTGACATCACGATAAAGCTCTACTACGTCAACGACTCGGGAGAGAAACCACAGACGCTATATCATTATCTGCGCCTTCACCCCTACGGTAGGACCGATGAGGAAAAGCAGTCCATGCTGGCGTCGAACGGCGAGGTGCGGGCTTGGAGCTATGAAGAACAACTGTTCAATGAGCCGTACGAAGCGTTTTATCAAATCCTCACGTCTGGCGCCGTACCTAAGGGATGGAAGCCGGCGGCCGGAGGTGGTAAAGGCAAAGGCAAGGGCAAGAACCGCGCGCCGCCCCCACTCCCCGCGCCGGACAGCGGCGATGTTTGGGAGCGAACGGCCATGATACCCAGCACAAACCGGCCTGGCCAGCCGTTCAGTCGGGAGACGGAGGCGGCCGAGGTCAAGAAGCTTTCAGACGCGCAGCTCAAGACGGATCAGATGGCCAAGCAGCTGCTGGCCGAGCTGAAGAAGAAGGAGGAGCAGCTGGCCAAGCTCAAGGCCGAGAACGCGGCAGCAGCGGCAGTGGCGAAGCCTTCATAGGGAGAAGGGACGTCATCAACGCAGCGGCCTTCACGAAACCCACGTAGGAAGCGCTCTCGCCGAGATTCGTGATTCGAGGCCGCTCCGACCGAAGCCGAAGGGCAGGTCCGTGGAAGAACTAGAGCCACCATGCACTATGCAGCTCTGGATCAGAACCCCGCCCTTCTCCGCACAGGGTCAACGGTATGGGGAGCTGCCGGTGTTTCAAGCAGGATACCATCGTCAGAAAGTGTGCTTTTCCGCTTGCTTTCGTTGGCTCAACGGTTGCCAGCGCATCGCGCCACTTTTTTTCTCTCTCTACTTATTTTTAATCTGAGGCGACAAAAAGCAGATCTTGGCGGCGGGCATCCTATGCCGCAGGCCGCAGCACACGGCCGCATAAATGGAGGGGGACTATGAGCCCAAGAATGCTGATTCGGACGCGATTGTCAGCCCGAATCCCTGACATGCCCGGCTGAGCTTTGACACCACGCCACCTGTTGCGATTATTGGCTGTGTGGCCGTCTGAGAAACCTGGCTATTGGGGCTTTATAGAAAGTATCTACTCCAGAGTGCATACGAATCTCTTGGATCCCTCGATCATCTGCTTATGTACGACGAGTTGGTGGGGAGAGAAGAGAGGGAGGGGTATGTGTGGAATGACGAGGTAATAGCAGCAAGGCATTATCATTTGCTACTATCGCCTAGCTTGCATTGGCATCAATGTGTGTCTCTGATGGGGTAGCATTGGGCCAAGGGAGAAAGGGAGAAGAAAAAAACATGAGATGGTTGGACGATGGTGATGACACACACACTTCCCCACTGCTTGGAGACCTGCCCTACTTTGCGGTAGCTGCATAGACCAAGGGTGCTAATACTACCAAGTCCATATATAGCATATGAGAGATATAATGCTCGCCTTAGAATAGCGTTGCAAAGCACAACCACCAAAAAAAATTAAAAATTGCACGCCATGCTAATACTAAATCTGCTCTTCGTGCACACACACCCCTCCTTTGATGCCAGAATCTGGTCATGTGGACCTAAAATATCGATATTCCGTCCCTACATATAAATATGCACATGCCATAATTTGCGGTGAGAACCCGACGATAGCATCATAAACGACTTACACGTGCGTGCTAAGAGCATAGCAAAGGGGGCGCAAACATGCATAAAGGGTGGTGGCAAAAAGGTTTTAGTAAACTGTAGTCATTTCTCTGCAGATTGGAGTTGTGTCTGTTCTGTCTTTTTGCATCTCGATCCCGATCCACCCCAAACCCAATAATACGCCTCCAGATCCAATATCCATTACACGATAATAGTACAAGGTAATTCGTTTCGTACTAGTACACAGCACCCGTTTTGTTCATCCGGTGCTGAGAAAATCCAAAGACAAAGAAGAGAAAGACAAAGGGAAGACAGTATCTAGTAATACAATGCCTTGTGAACGCTCAACGCTCAAACAAAACGAACAGAATCATGAGCACTACCGCAGAGGTAGTAGTACATGGTAGTAATACACACACTTTCATATCGGGGTGGTGTAACCACCATCGACGCCATGAAAATGAAACCCGCTTCCCCTCCCCCCACAATGCCCAATAAATCCCGGTGCGAAAATCTCAAGTTTTGACGTATTAATACAACACACGCCGGGGGTGGCAATCGTAATGGGGGTGGTTGGCGCGGCTAGTAGACGAAAAGAAGAAGAAAAAAGAAAGAAAAAAGAGAGGCACGCATCCATCGCACACGTCTGCTTGCAGACGGCTCCATAAAAAAAGGGACGGCAGACCACACAAAAAACATGGAAAATAAAACACTTTCGACTCAATCGTCTTGTTAAAGTGCATATCCGGGTATCAAATCATGCAACCAAAAACACCATCCTTGACCCCACCCGGTGTTAACCCTAGCCAATCTTTTTGCTTCTCTTGCTTGCTTGCTCCTGCTTTTTGATTCCTGCCTGCCCTCTTTTGTCCCGTGTGTACGTTACTTGTGATGCGTGCCCTGCATATTCCCTATTGCCCCCCTCCCATAAAACGCCGAGGTATGATATATACCTTATGTTGAGTGTGTATGTGTGTGTATATATATATATGCATGTGCGTATACAATTTCATACTTTGGTAGAAACAGCACAATGCCATAAAAAAAACACAAAAAAAAAAGACAAAGAAAACAAGTCTAATCCCCGCGTGTATCTCCATAAGGTGGAGACAGTGGAGAGAAGGCTTTGAAAGGAGCGAATGATAGTAGTAGTAGTAGTTGGGCATGCTCAAATCTTTCCGTGCCCTATTTCAGCTCTGTTCGAAACAGGCTGCTTAATGACACGGAGACCGCGGCGATGCCTCGTACGCCGGGGGTGGGGCGTCCTCCGACTCATCCCACTTGCCCCGTTGCTGGGACCGCTTCTCATCATAGACGCGGCGTGCGATTTCGCTGGCCATTTTCATGACCCAATCTTGGTCTAGAAGATCAGGCGAGGATTGATTCTTGGCGCTGGGTGATTCCCGAGGGGTGCCCTTTTCGGGAGTCGGCCTACGGCTATTAGCCGTAGCGTCGGCCAGCATCTTGAGATCTTTCAGGGCGGATGTGAGCTCTTCCAGCGTAAGCGGGTTCTCGCCAGCATCGGACATGAGCGTTTGTGGGTGGAAAGGATCGCTAGTGAATGGATCCTCCGGCAGCTCGTCTTCCTCTGGTATAGAGTTGTCCAGAATGGGCTCTGAGAGTGGGATGTTGACCGAAGTAGGCGTATTGGTTCCGGCTTCGGATTGGTTATCTGGCGTGACCGCTTCGGACTTGGTCTTCCTGAGATTGACCACGCGGTTCTTCTTCTTGCGGCCCGGCCTTGATCGGACGTTGCTGCCGACGCCCAAGCCGGTGGATGCATTGACGCTTGTAAAGGAAGGCCGTGATGATATCGAGCCATGCAGCGTGCTTCCCGTGTCGGAGAATGTGTATGTGGTACCCGTGCCGCCAGGGTGTGAATTCGTCCGGACGCGATTGGGGGACGACAGTGACGGAGTGGCGACATCAGCGCGGTCGGCGCAACCCGACCAGGCCCTGAATACAACGTCCCGTATACCGGGTGTGAATAAAGACAGGGTCCGATGGGAATCCGTTAGTGCAGCGAGACGCAACAAATTTTTCTGCGAGAAAAGCGACTGCGTCTCGCCCCCGCCATTCAGAGAGATTTCCGAGATGGCGCTTGGGTCCAGCACATTGCCATTGGCATCGACAGGGTCCAGAGGTGGGCTTGACAGCGGGTTCACCCCCTCCTCATCCGTCTCCTCTTTGGGGGTTTCGACACCCTTATTGGCCTGGTCAGGACACCACAGTTGCAAAGACAGTCGATGAATAATCGCCGGCAACTCGTCCATCATCAAGTTCCGTAGTTGCTGCTCAATGGTCCGCTGCAGATAGTCCCGCACGAACTGGATTGAGTCAAAGGTCGAAGAGACCTTGAGAGACTCGAGCGGGTCATTGCGAAACACCAGGGTCAGTCCCTTCTGCTTCGAGAAAACCAGGATAATAAAGGCCGATAGCTTGATATCGGACAAGGTAATGGAGAGGGGAATCGTGAGGCCCGAGGCCGCGGCCAGTGGCTGCGGGGAGGTGAACTCTGGCTTAGAGGAGAGGTAAGTATTGAGGGGATTGGCCTGTGCAGCGTCGTGTTAGCCATCCAATTGATCCGTATCTGCAAGCTTGTCTCACCCCCGCCACACAAACGGAGATGGGGAAAAAATTGAATTATCAAAACAACGATAAAAATTGAGGACATGATAATCCATGCAGGGAGACAGGTAGCATTCCAAGCCAGTATAGAGCTAGACCCAGTTCCAAAGGAAGGGCAAGCTGCAGCTGGTTTTGTGTGTAATGCGCAGAGAGCTAAGCGATCGACGGCAATGCCGGCGATGGCGTATTGCATCCCGGTAGCGTGCTATTTCGAAGCTTGCTGCTCGGCTTGCCAGACACTTATCCAGCTCATTGCCACATGCTCGATGAATTGATTGCTTCCCTTGACACCAAATCTCCAAATGCGGCGCGATTCGGATGTGTTGTTGTGGCGGCGCGAGTCAAACAAAACGTTTCGGGCATTATCGGGTATTTTGGCGCGGCGCGAGGGAGCTCCATGACGAAAAAAAAAAAAAATACGGGGATACATCCAGAAGGGCCAAAACGTACCTGAACCCGCGTCTTCAGCGTCAAGTAGGCATCTCCAGAGTAGCACATTTTGAAAATGCCTCGAAATCTGTCTTCTGCCAGATCCCCAATTTCGAGGATTTCGAGGTCGGGCGGGACGGTGCCCAGGTTGAATTCGCTGACGAGGATGTCATCGACGATGATGGGGGGCTTGGGCGATTTGTTCAGGGCCTTTGTGAGCAGATCGCGTGCGCGCGAGTAGAACTCGGCGTCCGCCGTCAAAGGCGACCAGTTGAAGTTGAACGCCATGTTGAAATGGCCGTTATTATCGCGAGACCATGGGACACTGAACGATGGCCGTCAAGGGCCGTGAGGCAGCTTTCTGTGGGTGGGGGATCGATCGTGCGGGAGACGCTTGGGGCTCGCAAATGCAAGCAGGGGTTGTTTTTTTCCTCTCTTCCAGCAATGCGAAAAGCGACGATTCGACAAAGCAAGCGAGGGGTATGGTCGTTGGAGGCTTCGGAAGACGAGGCGTCGAAAAAAAAGAATCAGGATGGAAGGATTTTGAGCCAAGGTTACGCAGAAGGTGGTAGGAGCAAGATCGTGGAGATGACGCTATTAAAAGTTGGAAGAGCTGAGGCCCGAGAGGTTCGGAGGAGCTGCGTTTCTTTCGTAGCGAAACAAGGTGGGCGCCAGAAATTTTTCGCCAGCTAGGAGCTCGGTATCGCGCGGACGCACGGATGTGCGGTAGGCGCTTCAGGCCGCTGAAACAACCCGCTAGACCGTCGAGCAGTGGGGCGCTGTAGGCGGGCTCGTCCGCTAAGCTGCTGCACTGTGCAGAGCTGCCATCTACTAATACTTGATGCCTTACATGAGAAATGTCGTGAGCCGGCCCTCGCATCTGCCCACTTTAGCGTGTTAAATGCGCTTTATCGCCGTGGCCGGAATCACAAATGCAACGCCCAATGCAATCAGCAATGGCGACTGCTTATGGCCATGCAGGGCTAAGAGCACAGCCAAGTGTAAGTGTATGCAGTCGCACGACGAACCAGCGGCAGTGTTAGCCGAATTGGACCACTTTCCTGTGGCCGCCCCCAACTAAGTCGCGGCGCATGTCTCCTGATGCGTCGCATCGCGAGCACCTCGTTTCTGTAATTATCAGCTGACGGCCAAGCCTATCGATCGGTTGCCCGGAGTATATTGCGGCAGCTCCCTCCCTCTCGCGTACCCAGTGCGCGGCAGTGATCAAGGGAGATCTGCATCTGCAACAGCAGCTAATCAAGCCCTCTTGTGTGCAAGCAGTATGCAGATTACAGTGCGCTTGAGAAGGCGATCGTCTTGAATTGAGTGGCGAAAACGTCTCCCTGCAGCCACGGCGAACTTGAGTGATGCAAGGAGACGGCAAAATGTCTTTCTCGCCAACTGCACGTTGCAGATTCAAAACCAATGCTACCACGAAAGACGCGTTTTTTGAGTTTTACAAGCTGCATAAGGAGACGAAACGAAGCTAATATTAGGCATTGCTGCTTAATATCGGCTAGTTCGACCAAACTCGGCATTAGAAGGATACCATCCGGAAGGTACAGGAAGACTTCGTACGGAGTAGCGGCAGTAGTAGTAATACCCAAGGCTCTTGTCGGGACGAAAATCATGCGCAATCCCCGATACGCGCACAGTACTGCCGCATTCTACATAGATTGCATGAAAAAGGAAACAAGAACACAGAGAGGCCAAGAAAAAGCCGCCACTTTGCGGAGTATGACTTCGGCAGCGTAGGCAAATAGGAATCGCCAGCCAAGCGGCCAGTCAACGCTGGTGGATGACCGACTACGGAGCACGGAGGATTAGCACCGCAGATAAAGCTGGCTGGCTGGTCGCTCCATGGGGGCGCTATGGGGACCGTCCTGCATCTCGACGTTATTCTCATGCGTCTCATGCGGGGATCCAAGGGATCTTTGAGTGCATGTGGCTGGCCATGCCTGGAGGGCCCCTAATGACATCACAGGGACCGTGAATCCGGGGCAAAGGGGGCGCCCGTTTAATATCGTGCCTGCGCTCAAATGGCTTTTGCCGTCCGATTTCGACGTTTTCTATTCCTCACACGACGCCTCTATCGGGATGCACGGTCTGTGTAGACGCGTAGATAGATAAGAAACAAACGGCAACGTCGCCCGAGGCTGCGGTGGTGCCCCGTGATGTATCGCATTCGAGTCATACATGCATACATGTACACGGTCAGGCGCACCCCGATGTTTGGTAGCGCGGCAGGCTGGGTACATGTACCTGCTCGGCCACTGAGCCTCCAAACCGCTGCTGAGGAGTGCGGTGCATGGTAGCATCAGCCCACCCTCTCAAGTATCGTGACATATGGGAGTGGACATTCGCGATCTCGCACGCCAGAGTCGCGAGGTACCAGCGCAGCTCAGGTCAGTTGGCGAGGCAGAGGTTCGTGTCAGAAGCTTAAGCTGGGAGGGAGGAGGGCGCAGGAACCTGCCAGCGGCCAACCGCGATGCCTAGACCAGATCATCCTCCTCTTCTCAGCAGCGATTCAGCCCTGCGCGGGCTCAAGGCCGGCTATGTAAAGCTGTAAGCTGGCGGGCCATGGGCCTGTGATTGGCGGCAGCGGTGATGGCGAGCAGCAACCGCTGCACCACCACCGTGCCCTCGGTTCAGCCGTTGTCCTGAAAGAGTAGAGCGCTTGCTGCGGCGTCAAGGGGGGAAAATGCACGACACTGGAGACAACTTCAGCTGCCCTCTGCCAAGTCTCGGGGACATAGACCCAATATCGCTCTCGTTATCGTGGGGGACAGAAGCCATTTGGATCGCCACAGCGAATCGCGAAAGGGGAGACTAATACGGACTACTGCTCCGTCCTGTTCGTACAAGTAGGCGAACGTCGCGAGGGGGGCGTCCGGTAATAGTGGCAGATGCTACTATTCCGATCATCCCAGCCGTCAGATTCGCAGCTCAGATCACAGGCTGCCCGCGCCACGCCATTCGACACCTACTACTTGTACGCATACCACCGGCCTCCCTTGCCTCGCTCCTACGAGCTGCTACTATTTCCACACTTGCGTTGCGTAGTCGGTGCGTAGCGGTGTAATCACTTCGTTCAATGGCAGACCTGGGCTTGTCATAGTGGGCGGCCTTACCTCCTCGATCCTTCTTTTAAACTTTAAACTATCGACCATCGACGGCTTCGGCGCCGCTCTTTGTCTCTCTCACCTACTCCTCCTATTCTTTGCTCACTTCAACCTCTCCTCCCGCAGAGCACTCGACCTCGCCTCTGGCAAACAAAGGGAAATACGAATCTAATTTCCACGCAAGGATGACGCCGCCACTCTAACTCTCCACTTCTTTGTCGTTTAATTCAACATTTGAACCCGGAACAAGAAACAAAGAAGGAAAAAACACACGTTCATCCGCAGTACTATACGACGACCCCGAACAGCGGCATCGCTTCCCTGGTATCACCAAACCCTCCTATTGACTAATCTACACCTCTCTACGCCCTACGCCGCTCTGCCTCGTGCCTCTTCAGCGTGCTGCTGGCCTCTTGTGTTCCCTGAGACCGCCGCCGCAGCGCTGGGAAAGCCGCCATCCCACCCCCCGACTCAGTGCCTTGCAGCCCTTGCAGCCGGCCTGCAGGACGGGGCCCGCGACTGTCCCAATCATGGAGGCGCAGGCCTTCTTGCAGCTGCCACCCCAGCTTGTCGAGGATTCGGCTTCCAATTACGGCTCCTCCGTTGCCGGCGACTGCTTCGACGAAGACTTCCTGTCCGACGCGGGTCGAGAGTCGCCTTCCAATGCCGACTCCCTGGCGGAGGACTCTGACGATGAGGCTGTCCCGACCACAATCAGCCCGGGTGATATGGCCCGGCTGCGGGCCATGAACTACAACCGCCACCGCAGCCTCAAATGCGACTGTGCCCGCGACCGCGACAACAACCACGACTACGACCGAGCCCGAGCCCGAATCCAAGACGCCAGCACCCGCGACCGCGACGCCGCTCCCGCGCTGGATATGAGCGGCACCAGCAGCGCGTACCACCCCCTGGTCAGCATCCTGCCGCGCGGAACGAAGCCCGTCAGGCTGGTCGGCGAGGGCGCCGCCAATGCCGTCTTCGAGATCAAAGTGCCGCCGAGCAGTCGCGTCGGCGCGCAGTTTCAAGGTACGTTGGCTTGACGCCCCTAGGAGAGGCCGGAATCGCGACATCAGCGGCCCTGATGGACACCCCACAACCCACCCTTACCAAGGCCTCACGGGCATTCGTCAACGCTAGTTGTGGTTACACAAGCCCAGTGCGAGATTCCTGACGTCGACTGACGCCCTCTTCCTCACAGGCAAGCTCCTCAGAGTGGCCAAAGCACAGGCTCTGGGCCGTACTCCAACCTCCTCCGATTATTATTTCCGCCAACAGGAGTTCTTCATCCGAGAGATCCAGCCGCATCTGGGTGACCATGCGGTGCGCCAGGAACTAGTGGCGCTGCATAAATCCGGCATTGTGGATGAGCTCAATGCCATGCTTCGGGACGTCAACCACTCGCGCAAGCCCAAGTTTCAAGGATCTTTCATTGGCCATGCCTCCTGGGGCTTTCTTGTGGAGGACATGCGACCAGATGGTGAGCAGCTGCCCTTGGACGCACGATTACGTAGCGCCCTCAAGCTCTGTAGCCCTATGCTAACATTTCTTCGAAAGACGACGGCTCCATGCTTATCGAGTTCAAGCCCAAGTGGCTGCTACAGTCCCCCAGCGCCCCCAAGAATGCCATCAGATGCAGGCAGTGCGCGCTGGAACTTCGCAACTATCTGAAAGCCCCGGGCACGAAGGCTCCATGCCCCGAAAAGAGGCCCTGTCCAATGGCGCTCGCGAATCCCGACTGTCCTCAGCAAGTCGCGTCACCGTTTCGAATAGCTCCGCAGCTCTCTGGCATGCGCGACGACAGGCACATCCAAACCGTTCTCGACAAAATCATCCACCATAAAGCGATTCGAATGCTGAGGGATTGCCAGAAGAGCCTCGATCATGCGGGGCCCCTGCGGCCTCCAACCAACTTGGATTTTGTCGTCGCCATGACATTGCGCGACTGTACGTGCTTTGCATTGGTTCCCCCTGGCGACGACGGAGAAATCAAACTTCGATTTGGCGATTTCGACTGGAAGGACCCCGAGAAGAAATTCAGCCACTGGCGCGGGACTGAGCAAGATCTCATCGACGGCGGCTTCTACACAGCTGACTGGGTTGTTTGTGGCGACTCCTATTACCACCCACCCTCGCTATGCTCGCTAGAGTGGTCGGGGAAGCCTCGCACGGGCGAACCAGTCATTCTTCTCATGGAAGAAAACACTACAAAACATCATAAGCACTCTAATTATCAAAGTAATGACATTTCTTCATCAACGGGAACGAAAAGGACGGTATACAGGCATAAGACGGATCTTGCAGCTCTGCACAAGGGCCTGGAGCCTTTTAAAAGAGACACGGGAGGCGCACTGTCGGAATCTATTTACAACAACCCCCTGAGGTGCGATCCTCTATGAAGGGATCCTGTACTATGGACTTTTTTCCTAATCTGCCTTTTTTCTTTTTTTTTTTTACTTTGGCAGGCAGATGGCTTCTTATTTCTTTTTCTTGCCTCCCTCTCTTATTTCAAAAGCTGGCATTGGGACTTTTTTAAAATTGGCGTCGGAGGCTAGGTATGCATAGATGCACAAGGACGGCATCAAATGGAATAACGGAAAGGGCTGGTATAAAGTCGCGTGGAATACAGGACGGCGGCGAATTTGGGCAATTGGCTTTACAAGGTTCTGCTACTATCGTATATATATTTTTTTACAGAATCATTATGCTATACCCCGTAGTTTAGATTTAGACGGCTCATTTTCTTTTCAAATGAATGCCCAACAGATCTATAAAATTCATTATATACCCCCATAATATTAAAACAAAACGCCTTTGTAGTGAACTATCAAATACCAGATATTGTAAAGCTTAACAAACTTCCGGATGCCAGGCCGGCCACCAGGCACAGGCCCATGAATCCGCCCGTGGCCTCTCGCTCGTTCTCTTCAACCCACTCTCCCGAAGCTATCATGAAGCTCGACCCAAGCCATCCATTGGTCACGCCAAAGACGATTTGGACGATGAACAGATAGAAGAAGTCGCTTGGGATGATGGCGCCCCGGCCGTTGAGGTTGCAGAGGAGGTAGAGCGGAAGGAGCGCGATTCGCGCCACGGCCAGCACGAAGAGCAGAAGCGGCCGGTGGGCAAGCGAAAAGGGCAGCATTGTGGCAATTCGGCCTGCAAGATCGCCAATGTTCCAGAAGAGGAAGCCGACGGGGATGAAGACGGCGGGCTGGAAGATCAGCCCTCCGTCCTTGTGCACGGAGAGGATCTTGACGGTGAAGACGGGGAAGAACATTGTCACTGCAAAGACCAGGGCCACGCCAAAGGCAAGCCAGCGGAGTTTCTTGAGGAGGTGGAGCAGGGAGACGACTTTCCGGGTGGCGCGCTCGGCTTCTTCGATGCTGGTCATGGAGGAGGCTAGACGCTCTGTGAGACGGTCTGCCACCAAACGGTTGTGTCGTCTGACGAGGGGGATGATGGCCACGAGGGTCACTAAGGAGATGACAACGGCGGCGAGGAAGTAGTAGAATGCGGAGGATGAGCCAGCCTCCTCACCGGCCGCATTCTCCTTGCCAGGGGGGAACAGCAGCACGGAGACGACTTGCGCAATAGAAGGCAGCACGCCCGCTACGCCTTGGCCCACCATGAGGGCTTGCATATACTCTGATCGGCCAAACCCAGCGGCGAACGCAAACGCGCCGTTCTGCATCAGGCCTGCGGCCCAAGAAGTGCACGCCACCATGGTGAGCACGAAGCTGAGATACTGGCGCGGCGACGCATTGAGAAAGACGGCTGTCGAGCCCGTGAGCAGCCCGAAGATCACGGTGTTGATTATGAGGGCGAGGTTGATTCGGAAGGGGTACGAAGCAGAGTGTTGGATGTGAGAGAGGATCAGCGCGGAGACGAGATTCGTAAGGGTTGAGACGGTGAGGATGGTGGATTGGAAGTTTGCTTCGATCCAGGAATCGCCGGCGAAGCGAGAGGCGAAGTAGGGAGCTGCGGCGAGGAACATGTTCCTGTGGAGAAGAGAATTTAATCGCATTAGCCCCCTGTACAACATATATGGAACGATGGAGGACAAAGGAGGATTTTGATTTCTTACCAGGCCCAGAGCATAGCCATACCCAGGAAACAGAAGATGCCATACTCGATCCACGAAAATGGCACCCGTTCACCATCCTCTCCCTCCACGCCTAGCAGCGCCGAATCTTCATCCGAAGCCGTTGCATGATCCTCCACATCCGCCAACGATTGATATTCCGGTCTTGCGGCCATTTCGTTCGTTCCGCCAACCGAACGGGGCGGGAGTTGTTATGAATGTGCCTTCACGATGACAGGCTAGATGGAGGTCGTTATCGGAGCGTCTAGCACTCCCTCCCTCTCTGCTTTGAATCGAGCGCCCAAGATTCTGCTTTTTCCAAGCGCCGTGACGGTACTGAAGAGGGATTGCAGTGTGTCCCTCACGCCCATCTATCCAGGCATCGGCGGATCGGTCGCGTGAGCAAGAAGGGCGAACTCGTGACGTCTGGTTAAAGGAGGATCTGAGGCGTTGACGTCCCGGATGGATACAATGTATGTAAGCTGGGGCGCGGGCCGCTAAGACGGGGCTGGTCAGGCGGGAGCTTTACTGCTAGGCTGCTAGGCTTGCAGGGCAGGTTTAGTGGTCGACGGAGCTGGGGCAGCGGGTACGAGCAACTACATGCGCAGTAGCTGGGGGTTGGTGATTGGGAAGGTACCTGTGCGTACTGCAATGTTGTTTGTAGACGTCAGCGGAATGCATGGAGCTCCTCCATTTAATTGCTTCGCTGTGTTATTACTCCTTTGGTGTAAGTCACTGCTTCACGTCTTGAACAATTCAGCCAAATATCCAAACATTGCGCTGAAACGTCATTCTTCTATAATTCAAATGACAGCAAATTGTCTAAAACATCTACGCCACCGTGAGACAAGGCGTGGGCTTGTCATACTCCAGTCGATTACGATGATCTCCATACATCGTCGTGAGGTATAAGCGGTCAGGTCTTGACATGAGATGACATCTCAAACCCCAAATGCATAATCGGCATCTCCGTATCGGCGTCGATATACATATATTTGTTACGTGAATGTGTTTACGCGAT
Organism: Trichoderma arundinaceum; assembly: GCA_025919625.1. NCBI lineage: Eukaryota > Fungi > Ascomycota > Sordariomycetes > Hypocreales > Hypocreaceae > Trichoderma > Trichoderma arundinaceum. Next base: position 627,368 of record JAMQTF010000008.1, on the reverse strand, counting down.
CCAGACCACGCTCTCGTGGGTAAAGATTATAGAGTTCAAGGGCCCAAACTGCATCCTCCACGTGATGGACGCTTGATGCAATGCAAGATTGTCATGCATCGCCAGCTCCAGAAATCTTGGCATTTCAAAGTATATTCTATTCACCCAAGACAGGCGAACCTACCCAGGGCCTTGGACGTGGCGAGACCATGCTTCGAATCTACAAGCAACACCCATATCAGCAATACATGTAAATACCAATGGCCTTGGCACCTGGGCAGGCCTAGCCAACGTCATTGAATAACTTCCAGTCACACAGCTATGGGTATTACACTGGTAGATTGCAGTGCTCAAGTCTCCAGATGCGATCGTACTAAATAAATTCGTATACAGACTACCCGCCTGCTAATCTCATGCCAATTTTCCAGGCATACACACTGAGTATATAGCGAACACAATTAGCATGTGCACAAAAATATGTACAAATGCGAACAACAAAGCAGGCAATGGCATTTACTGCCACCACCATTGAGGATTCAAAGGTCCAAACTCCTAAAACGCCATGCCTCACACGCACCTCGCCAGCCGTGTAAAGGTATCTCCGCGAGAAACTTCCCTATCCGAGAACAATATCCACTTGGTCTCTTGCTTGTGCACTCCAAGCCTTGAGCAAGATGTGACCAATTCCCCTTCTGTAGGCAACACTGCCGATTCGCTCAATCCACAGCACATTGACAAAGTCCAGAATGCCATCTGCATCCTTATTCTCTTCGAACCGCTCTTGCGTAAATATAAATGAGCCCTTGCGCTCCATTCCCGTGCTGATGGCAATGAACTCAAGTTTTTCTCCCCCGTCATAATTGGAGGTCTGTACGCCCATCCATGCGTCATGAGCTCGGAATTCACCAATCCATTTGCCGGACTTGCTCCAGATGTTTCCAACGGCAATCTGGGGGTTCGGGTGATCTTTGGGAGCCATGGTGTCTGCAAGGTCGACATCAAAGAGGCCAGAAACCGTTTTGAAGGACAAGAGTGGTCCAGGGAAAGTCTGCTCGGCGGTTGTTGGCGCATGATGCCCATCCTTGGGGGGATCCATGACTGGTACCGGATACTTAAAGATGGTTGCTCTGTCGCTGTCGTGCTTGAAGACAGATCCGCTCCTTGACCAGCCCCGTGGTAACGCTGCACCAGCGTTTTTGCGGGACCGGAGATCTCGATACCGCAGCCCCGTGTTTGCCACGGGAACTGTGGAAGCTCTGTCTGTGAGGTTCCAGGTGATGGTGGGCTTTATTCTGAAAGACTGCATGGCCTGAAATCGTTTAGAGGTCGATCCTACTTTTGTCGGGCTTGCCTCTTCGACATAGTCTGCCGCAGCCCTCCACAGTACCAGATCGACGGGCACGCCATCAAACCACCACCCCATCCAGGACCATGATGGAAGAAAGGGAGCCCGTGGGGGTGCCCTCCGTCGTATTGACGCCTGCGGCCGCCAGAGCAGAGCAATATCGAGGAACATGAGCGGCATCCCGTACATGAAGCCATCTGAAAATGTACGGGAGAGCATGGAGGTGATGCCCGAGAATGCTCTTAGAGTGTCTTCAACGTACGTCACTCTCCTTGCGCTATAGTCGGCAGCGATGCGAGCGTACTCGTCCAAGTCTGGCCATGGAGGATGCTGAAAACCAAGTATGGCAGAGGAAAGACGGTTCGCACATTCATGCCGACTGCTGCCTCGTAATTTTGGCATGATGTTCACAGAGCTCTTCTGCCAAAGATTGCAATGGCACTCCCACGTTACGGCATCTTGAAAGAAGAATACAGTTCGGCGCGAATAAAGTAGCTCCTGAAAGGTCCAGCCACGGGTGTTCCACTTGGACTGCCGAAGTAGCTCAGCGTGGTCCTTGGTGCTACCACCAGCCTTGGAGTCGCGCGGGTGACGCCGCGGGCTGATGGGGAGAAGGCCGGTGTAGAGATCGCCATATGCTGCTGCAATTGTGAGATACGAATTCGCGAAGATGTAAGGCATGTGTCGAATGTGATTCTCCTTGTCAACCTCGTCGTCTTGGACAATGCATAGTTGGTCGACCCATAGGTAGCGGAAGCCCAGCTTTCTCGCTAGATACATGGCATCGAGAATGGTTTCAGGAATGTCGACCTCGGGAAGACCCGACTGAAATTCTTCGATCTTGGACTTGAGCAGCTGCACCACCGCGTTGGGCCCTCCGCGACGCTGATTCAAAGGGCCCCAGACATAGCTCAGGGCGAGATAGCGATCCGTCGGTTTCGCCCTGACCAAGCAGCGCTCAACCGAGTCGACAAGATAGACGGGGCGCCAGGTGGTGGCATCCGAATCGTCGCCGCCGCAGCAGTGATGGTTGTGCTGGCCATTGCAGGTATCCAGCCACGAGCGGATGCGACTCATGGGCGAGGATTTGTCGGCGACGGACGAGCGCCGCCTGGTAGGTGGCGGCGGCGGCTCATTCTTGGTCCTTTCTTTGTTATCCTTGCGTACCTGGTTAAGCGACCCCAGCAGGCGGTTTGCGATGCTTTGGCGTCTGGCTGGTGGCGGCGCCGCATGGGCGTGATGCGGCGGTGGTGCTGGAGCCGGTGGCGGCGACTCGCTGCCGGAGGAAGACCAGTCGTCTTCTGGCTCTCGCATCGTTTATTTACGCTGTTGGCGGCAGCTGTAACTTTTTATTTGGGAGTATAGTCTTTGGCGATGTAGGTAGTGATGATTGCGAAAGACGATGAAATGGCAGCTAGCAGAGCATCTCGGCGCCCAAGACGCAGGCCCTCACGGCCGTAGGACAAAGAGTGAGGCGAGATGGCGGTTGGGTGATTCGACTCGTTGCTTCGGGCGAGGCAAGGCAAGGCAGGCTCTAATAATGTCGTGCTGCCGGCATCAGGCTGGGCTGGGGGGAGCTGCAGCGAGGCGACGCGTTGCTGCGCTACCCCTCCAGCCCTCCAGCGCTCAAACCTCCATGGCCCCAATCCTGGATCCTTCGCAGCTCCAGCCCCTGGCCGAGACACCGTGACGTCGGCCGCTAATTGGCTGCCTCGGTGTGGCTCGCCTGTATGAAACCTACCCTATATGGCATGTGGATCCTTTGAATTAGATATTGGATGTTTTCTTCTTGTGTTTCTTTTGACCCTTTGTTTTGGGGGCCTTTTTGAACTACAAGCCAGGGCCGCAGTTGCATCCCGCATAAAGGACGCAGAGCAGTACAGAAGTACCTAGGCAGGAGGTACCGTGTTCGGAGTACGCAATACAATCTTACTGTAATGGTACTCTGCGTGGTACTAGCATACTGGATATATATTCGTACTACCTACTACTAGTGCTTCAGATATGGGTGGCCTCGTAAATATTCGTCAGCGGCCCGACACCGAGCTCAAACTCTATTAGCCGAGCCTCAATCTAAGCGCCATCACCAAAAGGCACTTTCCTTCTGGAGACGAACGATAGAAACTTGACTAGGCCGAGAACAGATGTACCGTCGTCTTATATCTTCGTAAATTCGCTCCTGTATTTGGTAAGCAGCAGGCGGATATGCTGCTGGCAACTATCGGCACAACGCTGCGTGAGTGCTTACCACAAGTAGCTGTAGTACCACTGTCTCAGTGCTCCGTACCAGGTAAAACAAGGTCTCGCTCTTCTCCGCATTCTTCGACGCCTGCCAGTCTCACTAGTGTTCGGTAAGCTGCGTAGGATATAGCTCTTGTGGGGCTGTCGTAAACTGACCCTCTCCAACTTCCACTCCCTCTCCATCCAACTCTCACACAGCAAGGCTTGCTGGCCGACATCTCTTCTCTCTCAGCCTCTTCCCGTTTCAGGGTTTCACATGTCCATGCCGCCCAAGAGGATGGTCCCGTAGTGTCTACCCTCTTGGTCGGGGTTTGGTTTGATGGTGTATCATGGCCACCAGCACGGGTCAGAAGCGTGTCAAGACGGGTAAATGCAACTCTCATCACCAGTGCTCGAGCTGAACTCTTTTAACTAACACGACACAGGATGGTAAGCATTTTCGGCGCAATATATCCAACTGCAAAGGCCCTTATGCACTGCAGTTACTACTTTTGCAAGCCTCGACTGACCGGCCAAATCGGAGACAGCCTGACCTGTAGGAAACGTCACGTCAAGTGTAAGCTAATGCAGGACAACCCCAGTCGCGACGATCCCCCTTCTTCCTATACATTTCCTCTGCTGCCCTGTTTAAGCCTTTATGCAACTTTCTACTGTTGTCTCCAAGTTGACGTTGTCACAGGTGATGAGCGCAGACCGCAATGCAGGCGGTGCGAGATAGCTGGTCGATCATGTTTCTTTCTCAGGGAAGCCGGCACCAATAGCTTCAATGAAATTGTGTTGGATGAAAGCGACTATTTTGTGTTTCCGGAAGACCATGTCTGGGTAAATGTTCCGTCCTCTTGTAAGTGTATCAACAGCGAGATATTCGGCATCCGGCTGGGGCTAATCCGATTATTACAGTGCGCTTCGCCCATCAAGTACGTCAAAACGCACATCAAGCCAGCCAGAGCCCTTCCAAAACAGGCAACAGTTCGGCAACATTTCAGAATAGCCCATCAGGTAAGGGCTGTTTAGGTAGAAGCATGGCTCTAGTACCCTATACTTACACCAGAAAGATTATCAACCAACCTCTCCGAGGCCAGCATCTCAATTTTCTAGCCAAACGGAAACGGAAACCGGATTGCTCCACATCTCCCTTCCCCCGGTGTCGCACTTTCTCTTTGAAGAACTTTCAGATGGCCAAATAACGAGCACTCCAGTTGGAAGCTTGGCCGAAGCGCTGAACTCAACGCTATCTATATATCTACCCCAGCCACGTGCGGCTCTGACAGATCCAGAACAAGCGCGTCTGTTGACCATCTACACTGAGCATCTTAGCGGATGGGTAAGCTCTTTTGCCATATTTGTTTCGCAAGAGGCACATTTCTCATAACTGCTATTAACCACCCTGGGTACAGTTGGCGTTAAATGATCCGAGACATCACTTCTCGGCGTCTGTACCTCAGCTGGCTATGAAATGCCCTATGCTCCTCGACGCCATCTTCGCATTCTCAGCGCGCTATCTGAGCCGCTCTAACCCTGATTTTAGTCCTCTTGTGGCAGATGAATATCACTATAGCTGTGTGTGCCGGCTTATTGCTGCATTAAAAGACCTGGCGTGTGCATCTGAGAGCGCACTGGTACTGTCAACAGTCATTCTACGAATGCACGAAATGCTCAGTGACCGTAACGCCGAGGTTGACCTGCAACGTCATCTAAGAGGGTCATTATCGCTTTTCAGTCATAATGCGAATAAATTTGGTCCTGGGAGCCTCAAACACACCGCATTCTGGACATACGTCCGCCAGGAGATCCTAACGGCTCTCCGCAGCTGCTCCCCGACCAACATTGATACCTCAGATAGGACATATTACGTTGTATTTGATGGAGACTCGGATGATGATTGGACAAACAATATTATTTGGGTCACTGCACGAGTGATCAATCACTATTTTGATCCAGAGACATCCAAAACCGCGGCTGGTCATCAGCAGATGTTGATCAGGCTTGTAGATGACTGGCAGAAGAGATTACCAAATACATTTAACCCGCTCTCTGTGGTAACTGATGATCATCCATTTCCGGCGATCACATACACTTGTATCTGGCATGGTAAGTCACCGCTAATCTCTATCTCGACTTGGAATACGTGGCCTGACTGTTCAAACCCATGCTAGCTGTGGCAATGCAATTTTACCATCTCTGCAAAGTGATTTTCATACTAAGCAAGCAGTTAAATGGTACAAGGACCGCCAACGTGGATACTGTTCGTCTAACCTCATATACATCGTCCTTGTCATTACTTTTGACTAATTCTCGTCTGTAGGACGAGGCTATCAAACATACTATTCAGATCTGTGGAGTGGTCCGCGGTTTAACCCTTTATAAAGAGAGTCGATATCCTGGGGCACTGGTGAATGCTGCAGATATTTTAGCATACTGTGAGTAAAGTGATATACCCTTTGAATCTGTGAGACGATTCTGAATCATTTCCGTGAACGTGCGAAGACGGACTGACTAAATAAATTATCACCAGGTGGAAGCACATTAAGAGACAGCGACGCTCAGTCACATTTATTAGGCCTACTACACCGGATCGAAATAGAAACTACATGGGATGTCACACAAGCGGTTAACAAGCTAAAGGAGATGTGGAAACAGATTTAAATTTACTGAGACTTTTATATGTTGTAAACGTGAGTTTGTATTTTGTATCTACTTTATATAATCACACTATCGACAGAGGAAGTTCTAACTTGATGTGGATAGGGAGTGTTTCGCCGCGGGCATAACCCAGCGTATAGAACCTGCCTTAAGCCTCTGGCTGTAGATTTACAGAGCCATAATGCTGCTCCACCACTCTAACTTTTTCAAGATCGACTTTTGCGTCGGCCACGGCAGTAACAGTTACAATCTGTTCCTCCCCTGGAACCAGGTCCAATGCATTGTCGCTAAAGATATAGCTATCTGCAACATCTGGGTCCTGAGTGTTAATCATCAATTCTACCCCCTTGGCTACACCATCCTTGACCGAAACGGCCAGATTGAAAGATCTTGTCGAAACAGAGACATCTTTTTTTGTCAGGATAATCTTTGCAGAGGTCAAATCGAGGTGACGCAATGGCTGTGGGAAGTTGACATAGCGGGCTAGCACAGCTCCGTCCTGTGTGAGCTTCGTAGCGACGACTACGTATTCTTGCTTGACCCCCCACTCCTGTTCTTCGAATTTGACCTTCTGCAGCTCCGTGGAGCGATTTGGTGGTAGAGTTACTTCTTCGGACTTGGAATCTAGCAGTTTGCCATCTAAAACGGAATAAAACGCTACCGTGATAGTCAACTTAGCTTCAGAGATGGTGCAGTTGCTTGCCCAAACATCCGCCGATGTGACGCGCTCCACGAAAACTCGAGTGAACTCATCTGCAGGATGCTCAACTGTTGTTCTTGCGCACCCAACAATGATGGGCGCATAATCTCGTTTGGCGACAAAGTAAGCTAGCTTGGGGCGGAGGAATGCATCAGCCAAGGACCAACTTGCTGCCGGGAAACAGTCGTTGAGCTGCCAGATCAGGCTACCTGCACATTCTTCCTGCCCAGGGCCCTTCCAGAGGCGCCGGAAAGGCCGCAAAGAATAGTCGGTTGCTTCAGCTTGATTGAGCTGAGTAGCATATACGTATGCCGGTAGGGAGGCGTGATTGTGTTTCTGGTTGTCAATCAGGTACATTGATATTGTTCGCTGGTCTTCTGGCGCACAGAACCAGTTATCAAAAGTACGGGACTGGGGATGCCTCTCCGCAGGATCGCTAATCAGCTGGCGGACGCTGTGAACCGCGGGAGACGACTTCATGCCAAACTCGCTCACAAAGCGGCCGGTGAGCTTCTCGTAATCCTGGTATGGGTAGCGCGGCTGATCTGCCATCCATACTCTCCAAGAGTGGATGTCGCCGACAGTGGGATCGTTGCTATATGTGCCACCCCAGGGGGAAGAGTTATGATACGGCACGCGAGGAACGAGCTCGGCGCAAATATCAGGGAGCATCTTGTCGTAGTACCAGCGCGCCGCCCAGTTTGTCTTGAGCCAGTTGTCTGGGTTCTTGTCGTTGATGTCATATTCGAGATGATGCAACTCCGCGAACATGTGGTCCTCATTGTTGCCGCACCATAGGACGATTGAGGGATGGTGTCGTAGGCGCTTGAGGTTATAGATTGCCTCTTCTCGGATGGTGTTGGTCATGAAGTCTGAGACAGGATAGACGCCGCATCCTAGTTGAAAGTCGTGCCAGATGAGGATACCAAGCTCGTCGCAAATCTCATAAAAAGAGTCGTCCTCGTAAAGTCCTCCTCCCCACACGCGAATCATGTTCTGGTTACCATGAAGTGCCAGCTCGATCCATTGACGATAACGCTTCGCATTGATCCTCGGCAAGAAAGTGTCCCCAGGCACCCAGTTGGCGCCACGGCAGTATATGGGGATCTGGTTGACCTGAAAGAAGAAGGTCGTTCCTGGGGCCCCATTCTCAAGAGGCCGCTGTACCAAACGCAAATGGCGTATACCGATTTTGCGCATGACAGTCTGGTCACCGAGAGTAGCTTTCACCGTGTACAGCGGTTGCTTTCCATATCCGACTGGGTACCACAATTTGGGGTTTTTGATGGATACGCTGCTACGACCACTGCCGTTGAAAATAGCTTCACCGTCTGGGCCACTAACATTGATTTGCACGGGCTTGTCGTTGCTATCGTGGCCCTGCAGCTCTGGTATGATGTTCAACGTCGCAGCGTCCAGCGAATCTGCGACTTCGACATCAATATCCAAGTCCGCGATTCGAGTCACAAATGTCTCAAGATAGACTGGGCGCCATGGGCCACAAGTCAGTAGCGTTGGGGCCCTGTGAACCATGGTGGTCAGTAGATGGATGGTATTATCCTAGCAATGCAGAAACTCACCAATCCCATCCAAAGTGGCACCCGATTTTGCGGACGTTCATGCGACATGAATCGCCATTCCAGAACAGGTTCTTGTATCCTTGGGCCTTTTCAAGGCGCTTGCCCTCCAAGAACGCAGAGTCAAAGAGAAGCTCGAGGGAGTTTTCCACGCCCGCCGGCTTCAACGTCTCCGTGACATCTACACGGTATTGGAGAAACATGTTGGCTGTGCTGGCTACCTCTTTGCCGTTGAGGCTGATCTTTGCATATGTATCGAGACCATCAAAAACCATTGTGTGTGAGACTTTTCCGCCGTTTGATGGCGCCTGTGGGGAGACAAACGAGGCCTTGTAGAGCCATTGCTTCTCGCCGACCCATTGGATTAGCTCGCTGTTTCTGTCTTTGGGCGGATCTGGGATGAGACCGTGGTGCAGTAGGTCGAGATGGATAACGGTTGGAAACTGGGCAACGGATCGAAAGTCTGAGTCTGGCTTGTCTGCTTGCTTGAAGGTCCAGCCATCACGGACATCTGTTCGTAGATATGTGGCCATGATTTAGGTTGAGATATAAGATGGAGTATGACCGAATACAGGAAGAGTGTAGATCAGGGCTTATACATGGAGAATATATCTGACGAGGAGCATATTCATTTTAAAGAGCCGTCCGCTTATGTTAAAGCTCCGACATAAAAGGAACCAAATTAATAACAGATGAAAAGAATCCCATGCGACCAAGAGGGCGATCTCGGATCTCTCCCCACGCCCCGCGGCCATTCATGATGCTTCATGTGAACATGAGGTCCAAACCCCCCCGCAACCTCCACATTGCTAGCGACACGAAGCGAATGCTACCCCGCGAGTTCTCGAGACAGTATCATCGTGTGGTGATGCTCTGAAGGCGTTGCATGTCACCTTCGCCTATGCAACATTTTGGGAAAATAGCCGAGTTGGCCAACTGAGAAGCTAACGCCACGACCATCGCCAAGAGAGAGCCGATTTGCAGAAGAACAAGCACTCCCAACTCCGCAAACCTCACTAGCCGGCTAAAGCACGTTCAAATCTCCACTTTGTCCAGCATTCCCCAGACTGCCCCAACTTTCAAGGGCGCATCCCCCAGATTCTGCCCATCGAATGATATACCGTCCACTCCCCCTAATAGAGGCAGGGTAAACGTTTAAAAGGTCCATCGAACTAGATGTTGTAGTGCTTATATCAAAGGACGGCCGCCAGCCATGCCGCTAAGCATGAGCTTGTATCGACGAATATATCCGGGCTGGAGCCGTCGTTGGCTCTCCTCTGTGGCTTCGGCATTTAGGTGACGTCTCTTCTTGGAATATACGACGACGATCCCTTTGACCAAGGCGTCAAAGTCCGGTCCCGGCGTCGGCTTCTTAACTGATCTTTTGGGGTGAACATCACAGTTGAATTCAAGGACGGGGTTTTTCCCCCACTCGCAAATATGGACTAAAGAGTTGGCTTCTTTGCAGCTGAAGGCGTCGTCGATAGTTTCAAGCTTTGAGAGTCATGAACTGCTTAGAAGTTTTAGTGGCTTGATGGCCAGAGAATAGGATGGCTTCCCCTCCCTTGTTTGTGTGATCGTCTGCGCTCCCCTCGCGTGTATATATAGACCCCCGTCGTGACTGCGGAGATGGCAACCAATATGCATGAGCTCCCCCCATCTCGTCCAAGCTGCTGCCGATCATCAAAGTCCCCTCAGATCAAGGCTAGGAAGAGCGAGACATCGTGACTGACGATGAAGTTCACCAACATGCTCAAGTCGTCGGCTCCGCCGTCCAACACCTTTAGGCTCGCCAACAAAGAGTTTCCCAAGGTAACATGGTGGCGCGAGCCAGGCCTTCGCCATCTGTACTTTTTGCTTCTCGTGCCTCTCATGACGTCCATGGTCAACGGCTACGATGGTTCCATGATGAACGCCCTGCAGACGAGCGGGCAGTGGCAGGATTACTTTCACCATCCTCGCGGCTCGCTGCTGGCGTTTTATAACTTGGCGTTTGCTCTTGGACAGCTGATTGCCGTGATTCCGTTCCCTTTCCCTGCTACAATTGCGGATAAGCTGGGGAGACGATGGGGAGTTGTGATTGGGAGTATCATTGCAATTGTTGGCGTGGCAATTCAGAGTGCTAGTATCAATGGTAAGAAGAAGACTGCTCCTTTCTCCTGCTCAGCTCTCACACCAACCACCGAGTATTGTAAATTGACGCCTTGTGATGTAGTTGGCATGTTTGTTGCGGGAAGGTTCATTGTTGGTTTCGGCGTTATGATTGACCACGGGAGCGCACCTCTCATAGTAACCGAATTGGCCCACACACAACATCGTGCCACAATCACGGCAATCTATAATTCGACGTGGTACTTTGGATCCATTGTTGCCGCGTGGGTGACTTTTGGGTATGTATGAGAGCTTAAGAGGCGTTGAAAGGGAGCTAATCGAAGTAGAACGATCAATATCAATAGTGAATGGGCTTGGCGTATTCCCTCCATTATTCAAGCTTTCCCTGCTGTTGTGCAGATTATGTTTATTTGGTTCCTGCCGGAGGTAAGTAAACTAATATCACACTTCACATTATGCCTCCCAAGGCTCCTTTGGATTCTGTTTCTGATGTGAACATGCCAGAGTCCACGTTTTCTCATTGCAAAGGACCGCCACGATGAAGCCCTTGAAGTCTTGGTCAAGTTTCACGGCAATGGCGAGCGCACCGACTTCGTCCAGACCTCCTTCACCGAGATCAAGGAGACGCTCGCCTTGGAGCGGGAGTTTTCCTCCAAGAGCGGCTGGCTCGATCTTCTCAGAACGCCAGGGAACCGCAAGCGCACGCTCATTTGCTATCTGCAAGGCTTCTTCTCTCAGTGGTGCGGTAACGGCCTGGTCTCGTACTATCTTGTGCCCGTGCTGGAGACGATTGGCATCACCAAGAACGCTGAACAAGCGGGTCTTAATGGCGGGTTGCAGATTTGGAACTTTACCGTTGCCATTTGGGCGGCTTTTAACATTGACAGGTTTGGTAGGAGGAAGATGGTGCTTGGTAGCACGGGATCGATGATCGTGTGCTTTGTCCTATGGACTGTACTTTCGGCGCGGTATAGCCTCACCGGAGACAGCGGCGATGCCAAGGGCGTGATTGTAATGATCTTTTTGTTTTATACAGCGTTCAACTGTGGATGGTAAGTGAAGAAGAGCGTCTCATATGCTACGCAGTGCTGACGGTTTGCACAGGCAAGGTCTGGTTTTGGCATATCCCATTGAGATTTTGCCGTATGAGATCCGCGCCAAGGGCCTGAACGTTACGTTTTTCGGCGTCAGCTCATCCTGTAAGTACCTAAACTCGCTCTCTATAGGGACTCTGTAAGGTTAAGGCATGGATCTGGTTTGCTGACTGGTCGAATCAGTGCTTAACCAGTACATCAACCCCGTCGGCATTGAGTCTCAGGGATGGAGGTTCTACATTGTAAGTTTGGGTGCTACAGCTAACACCCGTTCCTTGCCCATCATGTTTATCAGTCTAACAGCGGTGGATATAGTTCTACGACGTCTTCCTCTGTGTTATTTTCACCGTCGTTTACTTCCTCTGGGTTGAAACAAAGGTATGGCCGCAAACGCTCCACATCTATGCTTATATACGCTGACAGTGAACTCTTCTGTTGTTAGAATACTCCCTTGGAAGAAATCGCCAAATTCTTTGACGGTGATGAAGCCAAAGTGGGTGGCGGCGCTTCAACCGGCGCCTCAGCAGCGGTGCTTTCGCAGATGCGAGCCAAGAACGGGGAGTTTGAAGAAGAAGTAACCCATGTCGAGGCTTGAAGGAGTTGAGGGCGCGTGTTTGCTATGATAGCTCAGAGGTATATCTAGGATGGATACTAATGAGGATGGTACCTTACGCTATACCCTTCTTGTTATTTGTTTAATTCTACAAGTGAGCAATTTGTCGTTTTGCTCGTATCGTCTGTGTATCATGAAACGCATGCATTACAGTACGATGGTATTGTTGTGAACAAAAAAAATAAAACAAAATCACAGCATGTATGACAAGCAAAAAATGCAAAAAATGCGTCATCCGGAACTCGAATCCGGGCCTCAACTTTTCGATCTTGAATGGAAGAGTTGAATCCTAACCCCTAGACCAATGACGCGCTTCAAGACGGGTTTGGGACCCGCTGACGGGACACAAGCCGCAGACTTTCAATACATAAAGGCATCAAAGCTACTCTGCATTGAAAATAATTTAACGCAGGTTGCAAAGGAGCATATACAGATTTAGGTGGAGACATGTGGGTTTGATCTAGAACGTATCCAAATTAAACTATACTCAGAGCAGTAGATCAAGAGTACATGTGCTCCGTACGAAGTAGATATTGATAAAATGTATTGAATGCCTCGCGTATCTGAACACAGCGACCAATCTTCGCCTGGCATGCCTCGTCGAGAATTAGATAACGAGATACTTACTAAGGCCCTAATTTCTTACGGACATCGGGGTACCTTGATATTACGCCGCTTGGCAGCGCTAACTCAAACCGAGTGGTAGTATTACTGCAGGCACCGGCAAAATATCGGTACCACCCGCTAGCGGCCAGGGGTCAAGCCTTACGTGGCTGAATTCAATCAAAAACGCACGCAAAAGCACATGCTGGCTGCGCCCCACGCCAGATCAGCTTGTTTCGCGATAAAACAGCCCTCTTGCTTTCATCAACCTCGTTGTCCCCATTCCGTCGTTTGGCTTGTACGATCATTGGTGCGGCAACCCGCTCTCTCCGGCTCCCGTCAACATCATTTCCGATCTTCAATTTTCTTCAGGGCAACTTGACCTGCAGCCTTCAATATGGATGCGCCGGAGCCTGAACAGACCCCTTTCGCGGCCGTCACAGCCCACACCACCAAGATCCAGAGAGTATGCATCCCCGGCTTCATCTTCCCGGTGCTGCGGCATCTAAGCCGGAGCTGACTTGTGCTAACTATGGTCAGCAATATCAAGCGATTCTGGACCAGTCAACGCCGTATGTCATGTACCGATGGGTCGGCACGGGCGTGGGCTTGCTTGTCTTCTTCCTGCGCATTTTCGTCGCGCAAGGATGGTACATTGGTAAGTCTTCGCAGCAAATTCATAGACGGAAACGACCGGAAATGGATACTAACATTCTTTCTTCCACTTAGTTGCGTATGCCTTGGGAATCTACCTCTTGAACCTTTTCCTGGCCTTCCTCCAACCCAAGTTCGATCCTTCAAGCGACGCTCTGGATAGTGAGATGGAGGATGGCTCCGTTGGCACCCTCCCGACCAAGCAGGACGAGGAATTCAAGCCCTTCATCAGGCGCCTGCCTGAATTCAAGTTCTGGTACTGGGCAACGAGAGCCATTGGCATTGCCTTTCTTTGTACCTGGTTCGCCATCTTTGATGTGCCTGTGTTCTGGCCCGTCTTGGTTATGTATTGGTTGATCCTATTTGTCCTCACCAGTAAGAGCCCTATTTCATACTGTGCGAGCCGTCGCCTTGCTAACAAAACTCTGCAGTGCGCCGACAGATCCAACACATGATCAAGTATCGCTACGTGCCCTTCACCATCGGCAAAAAGTCATACGCCAAGGATCGATCCTAAACGCATGGCGTAACGACCGCTTAGAGACAAAGTCTCTGTTCTGGGGATTCGAAATGGACACTGGAGAAGGATTTTTTACGTGGGCTGGTTTGAGCCGTGCTACAGACTGCTACCGCCTACACGTGTTAATGTGACTGGGTAGGTTGGATGTAAGAGATATGTGTACGGCAAATGATGGGCCCGTAAAAGGGATTTTTAAGAAGAAAAAAGCAAACGAGGGCCTGTCAATGAATCCTTAAAGGCGTAGACGGATGGGTTAGACTAGGGATGACTGATACGAAACCGCATGGGAAACAGGTCTTGGAGAAGGACTCTCAAAGAGAGCTAGCTACCTATATTTAATTTAATGAATTAGCTTTGTACGCCTAAGGGATGGAGAATACTTTACTATTTAATAATTTCAGAATCTGGTTTTAATAGAGTTGATGTTTGTTCTTTATTTGACTCGAAAATTGCTGCTCCTCGGCCCTGGCGGTGCAAAAGTCGCGTGGTGGGGAGCCACAGAGGCTACCTCAGATTTGACAGCCTCGCAGGGCTCTCGCCGTTCCAGGTGCGGCGCGCGACTCTTTTTTTTTCCCTCCATCATAACCGACACTCCGCCACGTCGCCCAATCGCCCGTTGGACCAATAATTGGGAGCATAGGCACCGAAATCTCTCGAGTGATTCATCAGTGCTTGCGGCTTCAATTACCGCTCTTCCGCTTCATTGACAACGCAGGCCAGCTGGGGGATACCAACTGGGAAAAGGGACGAAGATGTCGTCCTCGGGAGCTCGCTCAGGCGAGCGCATGATTCACCAGGACTTCATCGCGCGAATTCGCTTCTCCAATGCTCTTCCTCCGCCACCCAATCCTCCGAAATTGCTCGACATTCCCAACACCGGTCTCGCGAGCGGGCAGTACACGACGCCTGGGTTTGCATCACGTCTTGCGCGAGAACAGCCACTCAACATCGAGGCAGATGCAGAGCTGGGCATGCCGCTTGACCTGGTGGGTATGCCAGGCGTATTTGATGGAGATGAACGATGTGAGTGCAGTTTTGGTCACTCCCCGTGACGATGCGTGAAGCGAGCTGACATGGGGGCGTGATTCCAGCAATCCAAGCGTCGTCACAACCATTAGCCGTCCATCCGCACGATCGAGCCCTCCTCAGGCCCATTGCAGCCCTCGGCAAGCCCAAGGTTGCCGAGGCCAACGTTTCTTTCCTCCGCCGAACAGAATACATCTCGTCCCTGGTGCCGAAGCGTCTAGAGGCAAATCACCCCAGAGCCCTGCTGGCCAAGACTCGGAGACCAGTCAAGCGGCCAGAAGCCGCCGCCGACTCGCCACAAGTCATCAAACGCAAGATCGACAAGGGCTTCGAGCTTGCAGAACAAGATCTCCTGGACCCCAAGCGCATCAAGCATCCCACCAAGAAGCACCTCAAGCTCGTCGATGCATTGCCTCTGCTGCCCGATCTGGACGCGTTTCCCGACTCTGGTGCTTACGTTACGATCAAGTTTCTCACGAACCCCGTCTCAAGCTCCAGCGAGTATGATAACCGTCTCCGCAGCGGCTTGTTCAGGCCGATAGATCGCACCCCAGCCGAAGAAGCTGCCCTTGAGGCAGCCATGGAAGCCTACGAACAGGATCCCTTGAACAACCCCAAGCCTGCCAATCTGATGAATTATGATTTCTACCTTGGCCAGACTCGTGCAGATGCTGACCGCTTCCGTCGCAAATTCGACATCGATAACGCCGACAATGATGATGAAGATTTGTATACCCACAAGGGAGATACAGGTGGCTACTTCCAGTTCAACAGGATCAGGGCGTACGAGACCGCTCAGGAGACGGAGCTTGATCACCCGACCAAGTACGAAGACGAAGTCATTCTTGCCGTCAATGACGACGAGTCCTCCTCCCGACAAAAGGCCGTGTACTTCTACCCCATCATGCAGAAGTCTACCATCCGCCCTCAGCGTACCAAGAATATTGCGCGCACGAATTACGGCCTCGCTGAGGATGATGAGGCGCAAGTAGTCGACCAGCTGGATCTTACAGTCGACGATCCGACAGAGGAAATGAGGGGCGCTATGAAGATGTACGCACGGCATCCCCTTGGGTGGGACGAGGAGCAGCCTCACGTGGAGCAGTCCATCGAGGAGGGCGACGTCGATGCGGATGGCGATGCCGATGGTGACGAGGCCGAGCGCAACGGAGCTTCAAGCCCGATCGGGGGAGGACAGGACCGGTCTCCTTCTGCGGATCGTGATGCTGAGGGCGACGAGGACGAGGACGAAGACTAAGCTCGCCCGATCGGAAGTGAATTTGGATGTCTTCCCTGTCATTGTTACACGAATGGCCTCTTTTGTTAAGGAGTCATTTTTTCTTGTCCTTTTTTGGGTCTTTTGGGAAAACCGAATCTTCAAAAGCGACATGTTTCTTGTTTCGGAGCGCACAGAAAGAAGGAAAAGGGCGTGCAGGACTGGTAATTGGGGTAGTAGGGTATCTATCAGGTATATAGATCAACATTAATGAAAAACTGCGTGGCCCCCTCGTATGTCAAAGTGCTATTTGTTGCCAAATAAGTTGTATTCAAGCTGTACAATTGCACGGATGCCCATTGCCGCAAGCCCCGTTATTGTATTCAATGGCGTTGCCTCAGTCATAATGCAATAGATATAATTTAAAAAAAAAACAATGGTATCATTTCATATAAACGCCTGGTGATGCTTGCTTCTCCATCATGCTGTCCCGTTACATATCAAACCCAAGATTCGCTCTATTGTCGTCAACTACCCGGCCGTATCTGTTCAACATGGTCAGCTTGCTTAGAAGATGCATCTCCTCCATTGTGCCCAGCTAAACAATGGAGCGAGAGAAGAAGCAAAAGGGGACTCACTCTAACAGCAACCTGAAAAACCACACCTCCATATCTTCCTTTCTAACCGCCTTGTACGCCCACTCACGGCTCTCCTTTGCAATCTTCTGCCCCTCAGCAGATCCCTCGCTGTCTTCGTTGATGAAGCGTACTGCTTCAAGCCAGTCATCTCCCTGCAGGCTCATCGGCACATAGTGCACCCACGGCTTGAGCCACTCGTTGTGCCATTCACGGAACAGGGCGAGCTTAAACGTCAAGCTTTGGCTTTGCAAAAAGGCGTAGAAGCGGCCCGAGAACGCATTGCCGTCAATGTCAATCAGATACTTGTATCCCCAAGCGTCCTGCTGGTCGACGGGATCGACGACATCAAAGAACTCCTTTTGCGCCTCGCAGTCTCCGGGGTCGCATTGCCCAACATGGGAGAAGTGCACATCAATGAGTTTCTGATAATCTCCACGGGGAACTTCCTTGGCCTCCCACTTGGGGCTTCCGGCTTGGCCATTGTTTGCCATCACCTTGGCTTGCTCTCTCGAGTTGATCTTTTGCACAAAGTGCTGGCGATGGTGTCTCCTCCAGCCGCCGTTGCGACTGTACCCTCCGGTCGTGGAGCCTCGCCAGTAGAGCTTGCTCTGCTTATCGCCCCAAGGCATGTCGTTGGTCTCGTTGTACGCAACTTTCTTGTACCAGTACCATGGCGACGGATAGATGATGTCCCCGTAGGATGATATCTTGGACTGAGAGAAGATGGGCAGCAGGTCATGAGTGATCTTGAAGGAGTTGGGACGGTCAAAAAAGCCATACGTCGAGCTCAGAGATGGCGTGAGGCAAATGTCGGACATGGCGGTGGTGTTGTAAACAAAAGCAAGGTCACTGACACCGTATCTACTCAAATCGTCTGCGCGCTCATCTTCGAGGATCCTTGCCTGGCTGTCGGGCGGACAAGACATGCGAGAGTCTGCCCAGGTGGATTGGTATTGAATCGTACTGAAGCGCGAGACCTTGGTTTCCTTGAACGTTTTGCCGTCGTTCAGGTCAGAGGCCCTTGCTGAAAAGTCATTGACGAGTTTCTGCTTGGCGTTTAAAGAAGCTATGTTGTCGTCCTTAGCCTTGTTTACGAGTCGAAGCAGATCGTCGTGCGGAACCACGACGCGAGGCTCGTCGTGAATGTTGAAGGCCAAGTCCATATCGGGCAAGTATTGTATAAACTTGTCCATCATGCCCTTTGTAGCATTCTTCTGCCACTCATATCCGTGTTCCATATGCGTGATTGCATGATCTCGTATGGCAACTCCAATCAGCCCATTGTCATAGCCAAGCGCCTCTGTCACCCTTGCGCGAATGGTCTTGGGCTGCAGTCCCCAAAAGGGAACAATCATGTCGTAAATCATGTCAAACTCGTCAATCAATTGCACCTTGTTGCTTGTTGCGAACTTGTACCACTTGTCGAAGTGGGGAGGTGGCGGCATGCCGTATCGCCTGCGATACTCCTTGACGGCCTCATCCAGAGTCTTGGATTGTCGTTTCTTGACCTCGGCGAACTCCTTCTGCGCACCTTTCATGAGGTGTATTACTGGATGAGATGCCGCATCAGGAGCTGGCTTTGGCTTCGGCCCGCCTGTCACGATGGGTAACTCCTCCCATGTCACTGGAGATTGTGCGGCGGAGCTTGACTTTGTTGACGTTGTTGACGGTGATGCGGAAGCCTTTAGCGGCTGTTGGTGCTGCTGATGCTGCTTTTGCAGCTGCTGGGGTTGCGAAGGAGGAGCCGGGGCTATATCAAGACGATCGTTGGAAATACTTAAAAGAGTATAAACGCAGAAGCAAAAGAGCAAAACTGCCACGGCAAGGAAATACGGGCGCCGTCGCATTTTGACGTCTGGCATTGAAAATCGAACGGCTCCGCTAAGTTGAGACAATCGCAACCTCCAAGCAAAAACAAAAGCCAAAAAGAGCAATAAATGTGCTCAGTTTTAAGAAAATAATGCCAGTTAAATCATGCGGAGACACGTTTAAATGCCTCAATAATCCAAAAACAACGAAATCACAGCAAACCACCGAAAGGTCTGCGTTTTGGCCAAGCAAAACAAGGATTTGTTTACTTTTGCAATGGTGACGACGGCAACCCGCCTTGCCCGCCCCAGCTCACGCACATGTCCAGCATTAGTAGCTCGGAGTCGGCTCGCTAGTGGGGACTTTGTACTAGTGGAGGGGAAACCGTCCCAGCGTATTACATAAGGATGGAGATATCACTAGCTGAGATGGCTTCTATAACAAAAGACTGAGACGCATCGTCAATTGGTCTTGTGAGCCGAGTATACTGTCATCATATGGAGAATTCGAACCATCTTGGTTCTTGAATTTGCTCGGGTAAGAGCTGAGCATCTCAGCTTTATAAGCTCAAAAATGACAGAGTAATTACCATCATGTCACGCAATCAGAAAGGAAAACATAGCACAGAACATCACAAGCAAATCAGTCAAATAAGTTGGGCTTTCTCACGTGTGATTTATTGCCAGTGTAACGCTAAAAGGTGACTATCCCGGTATAAATCAAAGGATGCTGATCACTGTCACCGCGACCACCATTGGAACGCCGGGGAATGCCTCAGATAAATTTTTTATTTCTCTCTACGCCCATCTTTTAGTAGAAGAAGCCGATGATCTTGCCGGCAACGTGCTTTCGTCGGGCCTCCTCGTGGTCCATGATACCAGCAGAGGTGGTCAGGATGACATAGCCGAACTGACGAGCGGGCAGCAGCTTGACGACCCACTTCTCGAGATCGGCCAGACGGACGTTGTATCGGGGAGAGATGACACCAGTCTTGTTGAGACTATTTCATCAAAGTCAGACACTGCGTACATCATACAGGGCAGCTTTTTGAACACTTACCGGCCGTTCAGCTGAACGACGATCTTGCCAGATCGGTGGTCATCGACCTCCTCGAACTCGCCAATGTAGCCTGCAAAATATTTTGTCAGCGATGTTGCGGAAGACTTCAGGCGATTTTTATCATGAAAGAAATGGGTGTAGAAATCTAGTGAAAATCCACCGCTAGATAATTTATCGGCAACTTATAGGGGCTGGACCGTAGTGCAGTATCGATCGTAGCCCTAGTTATCATGCCGAATGGGAGGGAGGAGATATCGGGTAACAACAGAGAACGGTTCGGGAGAACAAAGATGCATCGTCTAAAACGTACCGTGGCGCTGCATGACCTGGAGGAACTTGACAATGACCTTGGAGCTAGGTCGGATCAGGACCTGGCGCTTGCCGGCCTTCTCGGCATTGTTGATGGAGTTGAGGGCGTCGTGGAGAACGGAAGTGCGAACCATTTTGGCGGTATTGACGAATGGAGATTCTCAAGTCGAGTTTGGAAATGAGGTATCTGCCAGGGGAGAATACATGTTAGACTCGGGGTGGCTCATAAGCGTGGAGAGTGCCCTCAGCGATCCGTCGACGAGGGTTCAGCCCGCTCATTGCCGAAGGGGAAGCAGCGTATCGAGCAACGCCAGCCGGGCCGTATGTGCCAAAAGGAACAGCATGATGTGTTATCGCGCGTTCATTGTCGCTCATCGGGGCCGACGTTCAGGATTGCTGTCCCCAGCCACGATAGAAGGCGTCATCCTGCCAGGTTCGAATCGCCGTCAGCGATGACCAAGGCCATACATACCTCTTTGGAAGTTGGACTGGCTCGGGTGAAAATTGAAGTCGTTCGAGCTGAGAGGTGTAGGGAGGCGGAGATAAAAAAAATTAGGCGGCGCTGGTATGGGTCCAGCCTCGTGTGGTGCGTTGTGTGCCCTGGTGGTCCGTGCGCGTAAAAATGCCCTAAGGGTACGCACTCTTGGCACACGGTTACCTTGATTTCGGCAAATCCCCGTTATCCTCGTTCTCCTACTACCACTGTCGCGCACGACGCAAAAACCCCGTCACTAATTCTTCACACATCAATCAATCTTCGAGGATCGCCCGACAAGAACAACAATCAAGATGGTGAGTTGCTCACCTTTTTTCCCGGGAGTCGCCAATGCCAGAATGACGCTCTTTTCCTCCATGCGAATGAGCCCCTCGCTGGGCCTTGTCGATTGCGAATTACCCCCCCTTCGCGATTAGGAACGCAGCGCTAACGAAGGATTTTTTTCCCACCCAAAAGTCGGACGTAGAAGAGAACAACGCCCCCGAGGTCGCCGAGGAGGTTGAAGTTTCCGGAGATGCCCCCAAGGGCCAGATGTCCGTTCTGGACGCCCTCAAGGGTGTTCTCAAGCTCGCTCTCATGCACGACGGTCTCGCCCGCGGTCTCCGAGAAGCCTCCAAGGCTCTGGACCGTCGCCAGGCTCACATGTGCGTCCTGAACGAGAACTGCGAGGAGGAGGCCTACAAGAAGCTGGTCATTGCTCTCTGCAATGAGCACAAGATTCCTCTGATCAAGGTTCCCGATGGCAAGCAGCTCGGCGAGTGGGCCGGTCTCTGTATGTGATACCCCAGCTGGAATACAACCGAGAGAAGGAGAAAAATGAAGGGAAACAGACTTACTTACAATCATTTAGGCGTTCTGGACCGTGAGGGTAACGCCCGCAAGGTCGTCAACTGCTCTTGCGTCGTCGTCAAGGACTGGGGTGAGGAGTCTCAGGAGCGTAGCATCATCCTGAACTACTTCCAGACTTCCCAGTAAGGGCATGGGCGGCGTTGATTTAATGGGGTATAGAGGTGCGGTCTTGGTTTCTTTTCAGGACGCGTGAAAAAAAACGACTTTTTTTAGGGTTGTACTCTAGGCCTTATATCATGGCCATATTGCATGACGGGAAAATAAAAAGGAATTCAAAGAAACATATGATATTACTGATTCTGCTGCACTGTGAACGCTGACATACGTATGGTTTTTCTTTTGTATTAATCTTATTTACGTCCCTCGACCTGTCACATAGGTTATTGTAAATCCTGAAACAGCCCGCCAACGGATATAAACATCACAAACTCACCATTATGATATGATAGCCAAACGGCGTCTTGGCCTCTCCAATCTTAGGGCTGCTCGTGGTGCTTGGCTCCAAAGAAAAGGCAACTTCTTCAAACGTAGGATCCAGGCTCCCCTTCGTTTTCCAACCTAGAGATCCCCCTGCAGCGAAGAAAAAGAAATTATTAGCAAATCAGCTCCAGTGGCCGCAGGTACGATAGCTCAAAAAAAAAAAAAAAAAAGATTGGCAGCGAGTACCTTGTCGTGCCTTATCCTCAGAATAGGTCCGCGCAACCTCGTCAAATTTGACACCTTCACCCAGCTTCGCTAGAGCTTCTTCCTTCTTTGCATGTTTTTCACACTTTTTTCATAATCAGCATTTATAATCTTTTCAACTCAACTCAAAAACATAGCAATAATTCAAGTAATAAAGGGAGCTGGGGAAAAAAAGGGCAGCCATTGATCCCATGATGACCACAGCGCAATCATTGGACATACCAGAATATGGCGAACGTTGATAGACATCGCCCCCTTGGCTTTGCCCCCCGACTCTTTACCCTCAGCGCCCTTTCCCTTGCCGCCGCCTTTATCGCCAGATTTTTTGTCGTTTCTCCCCATCGTTGAAGGTATGTTGTGTACGTGAGTTGGACGATGTATGAATGAAGTTCCTCGATTTGATGAGCCCCGCCACTGAACAAGCCCCTCAAAAGCGCCCAAGTTATGACAGGGTTCCAGCTTAGTACTTATTTACTTCAATATTGTATAGCTAACAGCAACAGGAGACGTGCGCGTCCACAATGCCCAGATTTTTTGGGTGGGATTTTTTTTTTTTTTTTTCATTCGAGGGGGAATTAATATTCCTGTATGTTCTAGTGGCCTCTAGGCCTTCTCCTTCAACCCCAAATCACGCATTCCGTAGCTGTATCTTGCATGTCTGGCTGTGGTCAAAGCAGTTCCAACCTCGAGGGCACGTCTCCATTGCCGCTGCTCCATCCTTTCCTGCGCCTTCATCAATTTCCAATCTAGGAAACTTTGCTCGCCGCGATGTTGTCGGATCATTTCACCTTCAAATTTCTTAAAAAGCAACCAGTCATCCATCTGCGACGGACGAGGGACCTTGGCAAGATCCGCCATATTTGGCTGACCCGAGATTCTCTCCAGCGTCACAATGACTCGATGCAATCGGGTTAGCAGATTCTGCTTGTGACTGTATTGGCGGATGGTATATCTATAACAAAGTCAGTAATATTTTTAACCCTATCGTATCGTGGAGTTTAAAGTACAGTCCATCATATCGTATGCCAGCCTTTGGAGAAAGCGGGCTTCTGAGACGGTGACCTCTTAGGATCCGTATTTGAGAACCAACACAAGATATTAACGAGACGTGCGTTTCCGAGAGCTTTGCCTCACGCATGTATCGAACGACCCCCGTTGGCAACACTTCTTCACGGCCCGTCAGTAGTGGGAGTGCCACAGCCCCGTATCGGCCTTTTGTTGGAGTCTCACAGATACTCCCTACAATTCCGTCTCGGTGCGCACAAGCCAGGTTCAGCCACCAGCTGTTTTGTTTTATTTCCATCAGTATATTGGCCTATTACGGAGCCTTGATCCCATTGGGCTTACTGTCCTGGTTTGAATTGAAGATTCCATTCAAGTTCTGACAACGTCTCGCACTTTTTTGCCTGCCACAGCTGCTAGCCATCCGCGGCTGCATCGTTGAAAATGACATCTTTCAGCCTGCCGACTTTTGACAAACCTAGATGTCGGATCTGATCGATGTTGAAATACTTTTCACGAAATCTAGCCATCCACAGCCTCTGTAATCTTTCGGCCATGACAATATCGATGCGAGGTCGGAGGTGAAATGACTCTTGCTGATGGCCTAAAGTTAACATATCGGAAAGCAATTTGTCTAATCGTGTACATTGGATTGTAGCAAAGTCCAAGGCTGGCATGCCGACGCCCTCATCTCTCACTAGCTCTCGAAGGGCTCTCTTGACAACTTCAGCTCTGGGACCTAGTGAAGAGTCCTCGAGGAGATGAGACCGGATATTATCGGATAACTCCAACAGTTTCGGCTCACTCAGGCTCCTGCTCCCAGGGTCAAGCAAGCCAATTGATGACAGTACGTCATAAATATCTAGTAGTACTAAGCGAAAGATCAGGTATATTCACTAAGGAAGACCTGCCTGGCTGTTCATGTTTCTCTTCCAAGTCTGAGTCTGAATCCGAATTCTTGCAAGAAGGTCGCGAGTCGGTAGCAAAACGCACAGCTGGAATAATCCATCTTAATCGCCGAGGCATTTCTTCTTCCAAATTCGGTCCCTCCGTCGACGGATCGTGCTCCGAACTTTAGTTCTTTACACCACAAGATGTCTCGGACGATAAAATGCTGAGGTGGTATCAAGGCAGGTATATTTTTCAGGCTCATATCGAGTCAAGCGATAGCGTCGCTTATGAATACTAAGCACTCATGTTGATATAAAACGTATGTGTGTTCATTATTTTTGTAAACATAGGATATGGCTGCAAATAGGATTAGAGAGAGGTAGTCAATATAGGATAGCCATTTTGATCATAGTTGTATTAGCCCTGAAACATCAAAAGCAGGTTGTTGGGTGTATGATTTCAAAGATAAGCACGAATGGATGGATATTAAGAAATATTTCCAAGTATATGCAGCAGATTATTAGGAAAGAGTGGCTCCCAATGCGCATATAGAGGTTCTTTCTACTTGGGTTGTTTTAAGAACGCCTGGGAAAGTGCCACATATTTGTGTTAGCACATATTTCAAATAGCCCACCAGTAATTTTTGGCAGCCATTTGGTCTCAATCAATGTGTCATGGCATTAATTCCTCCATACAACAAAAAAAGGCAAGTAAATTCTCTCTCTTCCAAAGATTGCTCAACTACAAGAACAACACTTCGTATTATCAACTAGCAAGATCTCTTACCGCCTACCTCTTTGGACAGGCACCAGATACTACTAGGCGCTATAAGCTTCACCACTTACTACATCCGTCTTTAAAGTGTCATAAATGCTGGCAAAATGCGCCCCACAAGTCTCAAATACCAGCAGGTGAATGTTCGATGAGAATTTCACATAGTGAAACTCCAGCTCAATTGATTCAAGCCTTTGTTGCTGCATCAACATTATCATGAGTGACCAGGCAGCGCATTATAATGTGCGCCAAAGTGCGTCTCACGCCAAATCAATAGGAATCACACAGCGCGCTACGCCTCTGCGATTCCCATGGGTGGGCGATTTGCGCGTGAGGTTCGCGCTTCCTCAATTTGCCCAAGACAAGATCGGACGGATTGTTAATGCATCTACAGATTCTCGGATTTTCAAGTCAATGAGATTGGAAAGGATGGCACTGTCGTTCATCTACGCAAAATCGGGCTGAACGGCCAAGAGAAACAGGTCAATAATCTCTAGAGGATTGTACTAGCTGGAGCTGACCGATTGAGCAGACAACAGACGCCGCACCGACGCAGGAGAACGATACGCCCAAAGAGCAGCAAGATCCTGTCGCCAACGCTGAGTCCAATGAGGCTAATGAAGCAGCCCAAGAGAAGGAGATTATAGAAATCCCGGCAGAGGATGTAACAGTACTCGGCAACCTAACGAGTGAAAAGTTTGCGCAAGAGCTTGTGGACCTCTTTCGAGAGAGCCAGGTTGATGCTTCGGAAAAGAAGAAGCCCATCATTTCCGAACCCGTTGACGACAAGTTCAAACGAGGCGAGATTCACCAGGAAATCCGACGCATTTTTAAGTCTAGGATAGAAACCAGCACGGACGACGCCGGTGCTATCATCGCAAGCTTTTCAGCACCCACACGAAGAGGCAAGAGAGGCAGAGGTGGCCGCAATCGTAACCGGAACAAGCAAGACGATCAGCCTATTGGCGAGTATCTCCACTTCACCCTCTTCAAAGACAACCGCGACACCATGGATGCCGTCAACCAGATTGCCCGCATTTTGAAGGTGAAGCCTCAGATCATCAATTACGCGGGCACCAAAGACCGACGTGCATCTACAGTCCAGCGTTGTTCCGTCCGGTACACTCGGGATAGAAGCCTTGCCGGTATCAATGGAAAGCTCTGGGGCATAGCAACGGGCGACTATGAGTACAAGTCGGTTCCTATCCACCTAGGAGAGCTATTGGGCAACGAGTTTGCCATAACTATCAAAAATTGCCAAATTATTGGCGACGCGAGCGCCAGACCCATTCCTGAACAGGTTGACTTGATGCATGCCAATGTCCAGTCCGCATTGGACCACATGACGGAGCACGGGTGGATTAACTACTTTGGACATCAGCGATTCGGTACACACCAGATCGGAACGCATGAAGTCGGAAAATTGATTCTAGGGGAAAACTACGAGGGTGCTATTAATGCTATTCTAGCATATGATGAAGAAATTGCTCAAAAGGCAGAAACAGAGGGGATCCCTGATGAGCCGTCCAAGAGAGACGAATACAACCGTCACCTTGCCTGCATGTTGTTCAAGACCGAAAAAGACGTCGAAAAGGCCATTGAGATCATGCCTAGGAGATTTTCTGCCGAGGTCTGCGTCCTACGACATTTGAACAGGCAGGGCAAGCAGTCCAGGAGAGACTTTGTCGGCGCCCTCATCCACATCACTAGAGGTCTACGGTCAATGTATCTCCACGCGTGTCAATCCCATGTGTGGAACCACGCCGCGAGCAAACGCTGGGAGCTCTATGGCGAAAAAGTCATCAAGGGCGATCTCGTCATTGCGGAAGCTGAAGCCGCTCCCCAAGTCAGCGAGCAGGATCAGGACGGCGACGACATTGTCAACCCGGCCGAAGACGATGACGATGTCCCTCTGCGCGCCAGACCCTTGACCGAGGAAGAGGCATCCAGCGGAAAGTACACTGTCCACGACATTGTGCTTCCTACGCCAGGCTACGACGTCATCTATCCAGACAACGAGATTGGGGATTTCTACAGAGACTTCATGGCCCGCGAGGAGAACGGCAGCCTGGATCCGCACAAGATGCGACGCATGCGCCGCGAATTCAGTTTGCCCGGACGCTACCGTAAGCTGATGAACAGGTTCCTCGCCAAGCCGACTGTCGAGTTCAAGGCTTATGTCAACGACGAGGAGCAAATGCACCCTACTGACTTGGATCTCATCAAAACTGCACGCAAAACCGGCGGCAGCAAACGCTCTCGTGAGGAAGGCGATGATGCGCGACCAAGCAAAGTAGCCAAAGTGGAGGACGGAAACGAATCACTCAGCCAGGCCGCACAAGAGGAAGAGGCGACCAGCGACGCTGCAGCCAACAACGGCAAGGTTGAAGGAACCCCAGAGGTCACAAACGCAGAGGAAGCCATGGAAGTGGACCAACCGCTCAAGATTGCAGCGGTGATCAAGTTCCAGCTCGGCAGAAGCGCCTACGCCACAGTTACGCTGCGAGAACTCATGGGAGACCCTCCCGAGAATA
>JAMQTF010000072.1:0-10163 GCA_025919625.1 Trichoderma arundinaceum | reverse complement strand
TTATAATTAAAATAAAAAAGTAATTAATTTAATTAATTATTATTATTATTTATAAATATTAATTATAATTATAATAATAATTTTTAAAAATAATATTTAAAATAAATAATATTAATAATAATTTATTTTAATTTTATTAATTAAATTTATAATATATTAAATAAATATAAAAATATTAAAATTATTAAAAATAAAAATATTAATTTATAAATAAATATTTATTAATTAAATTATTTAAATTATACTTTATTATTTTATAAATTATAAAATATTTATAATTAAAGCTTTATTTTTTAAAAATATATAATTTATATATTAAATATTAAATATATTATAATTAAATAAAAAGCTTATTAAAAATTATATAGTATTTTTAAATTATTATAATAAAAAAGCTTTTTATTAAAATAATTAAAAATATTATTTAAAATAAATAAGATTTTTATTAATTTATCAATTACTAATATAAAAAATAAATCTATAATTAAATATTATAATTAAATTATTAAAAACTATATTAAATTTAATTAAATAAAAAATAATAATAATAAATTATTTAAAACTTAATTCAATTACCTAGCTTATATAATATAATAAAAAATTAAAAAATAAATAAAGTAAAGTTTAATTAATTTATTAATTAAATTTTTTATTTTATTATATAAAATCTTTAAAAATTAAAATAATAAAAGTATAAAGATTTAATATTATAAAAAAATTAAAAAAATTAAAAATATATTTAAAATTAAAATTAAAAAATATAATAATAAAATTAAAATAAAATAAAATAACTTAAAAATAATAATTAATATATTAAAAAGTTATTATATAATTAAATAAAAATATTATAATTAAATTTAATAATTTTTATAAATTATTTATAAATAATAATAATAATTTAAATATTAATGTTTTTATAAAAAAATACTTTTTATAATATTATTATAAAAAATAATATAATTATATATAATAAAAATAATAATTATTTAAATTTTAATAATAAAAATAATATTTTTATAAAATAATTAAAAAAGAAATTATAAAAATATTATTTAAAATAAATAATTTTTTTTTAAAAAAAATAATTATTATAGCTAAAATAATATAATATAATTTAATATAATATTTTTATATTATTCTTTTTACTTTAAATTTATATTAATATTATTCTTTATATATTTATAATTTATTAAAAAAATTTATCTTTTTAAATATTTTTAATAATTTTTTTAATAATATTTTTATTTTATTTTTAATACTATTTTTATTTTATTTTTAATAATATTTTTATTTTATTTTTAATAATATATCTATTTTATTTTTAATAATATATATTATTTTATATTATTTTAAGTATTTATATATAATTATTTTTAATAATTATTATATTAAATAAATAAACTTTTTTTATTTTTATTTTATAATTATAAATATAATTAAAATATATTTTTATATTTTTAATTTTAATTATTTTTATTTAATTTTTTAAAAATAAAATATAATTTAACTTTTAATTATATTTATTTTTTATTATTTTTATTATATATTGAAGTATTATATTATTTATAAATATTATAATTATAATTTTAAAAGCTTTATTAAATATATTATATAATAAAATATTATATAATAAAAATAAAATAAAAAATAAAAATAAGCTTTATAAAACTTTAATTTAAAATAATATTTTTAATAATATTTTATTAAAGCTTAATTAAGCTTTTTTTTTTAAATTTAATTATAATAATTATTAAAGATAGCTAGAATATAAAAAGAAAAGTAATAAAGTTAAAGAGAGAGTAGGTAGTATATTAACTATAAACTTATAGCTAGGTATTAAATAATAATATTTATCTTTAAACCTTTTTAATAAAAAAAAGAGAAATTTTTTTATATTTCTTTTTAAGTTATAATATTTTTAATTAAAACTTAAATACTTCTTTTTAATATTTGAATTACTAAGCACTTAATATACAATCTTTCTTTTATAATATTAACCCTAGTGCTTTATTATAATACTAGTTTTTATTTTTTTATTAATATATTATTAAGCTTTATAATAACTTTATTTTAATATTAATAAAGCAGCTTATTATAATATAATTAAAAAATTAAATTAAGGTATTTATATTTTTTAAAATCTTTTTAATATTTTTATTATTTTTATTATTTTTAAATAAATCTATAAATCTATATTTTAATAACTTATTAATTTTTTACTTATTATTATTATATAATAAATTATTAAAAACTTTATAAAAGTATTTAAATTTAAAATTAAAACTAATTATAAATTATATTTTATTAATATTTTATTTTAATAATTAAAGAATAAATAGAATAATATTTATTTAATATTATAATATATAAAGTATATTTTTTTTTAAAAAGCTAGTTCTTTATTAATAAAATTATAAATAATAATATAAATAATTATTATTATAAAAAAACAATAAAAAATATATAAAGATACTTAAAGTTTTTTAAAATAATTATATAAAATTAATTTAAAAAATTAATAATATTAATTTAATATAATAATTTTTAATTTTTTTTATTAATAATATAATAATAAATTTTTTTAAATTATTATTAAATAATTATAAATTATTTATAAAAAAACTTATTAAAAAACTTTTTTTAATATTAAAATTTAATTTTAAATTTAAAAAGTTATTATTATTATAATTTTATTAAAAAGATATATTATTTAAGCTTATAAAATTTTAATAATATAAAAAAAGCTTAATATATTAAATTTTTTATATAATATTTTTTTAAATTTTAATATATATTATAATTATAAATATTTTTTAAAAGCCTTTTTTATATAATTTATAATTAAATTTATTTTAATATATTTAATATTTAAAATATTATTATAATAGCTTTATAATAAAATTATTTTTTAATTTAAAATATAATAATAATAATTAAAAGATTTTTTATTATTAATAATAAAGTAATTAAAAATCTATATAAAAAAATTAATTACTTTATTTTTATATTATACTTTTTTTTTTATATTATTTTAATATAAATTAAGTATTTATTATTTAATTATTATTTTAATTTTTTAATATAATTAAATAAAAAGTAAATACTTTATAATTAAATTATTAATTATTAAATAAGTAATTTATAGTTTTTTTACTTTTTTATTAATTATTAAAATAATAAATTATATATAATTTTACTTTTTTTAATTATAAAAATATTTTTAATTTTTTTTATACTTTTATATTTTAAAAATAAATATTTTATTTAAATAAATACTAAAAACTAGCTATAATTTAATTATTAAATTATTAATTAATTATTAATTAATTAAGTAAAGTAAATTTAAAAAATATTAAATTATTAACTTAAAATTAAATAAAAATATATATAATTATTTTAATAAAATTAAATAACTTAATAAATATTAAAAAATAATAAAAAGATAATAAAATGATAAAATATATAAATTAATATTTTTTAAATTAATATTAATATTATTGATTTATTATTTATTATAATTAATTATTTAAGAATTTTTATTATAAATAATTTTATATTATTAATAAGTAGCTATTAATTAATTTTAAAATAATAAAGCTTATATAATAAATTTATATAATAATAAAGTTAATAACTTAATTAAAAATATTTTTAAATAAAAAAATAAAAATATAAATATTAAAATATATATTTTAACTAATAAAAAAATTAATTATTTTATAATTTATTAATAATTATTTATAAAAATATAATAAAAGGTCTTTATATTTATAAATATAATTATTAAATAAATTATAGCTTTATAATTTATAAATAAAAATAAATATAATTACTAATTATTATTAGATTTTAAATTAAAAATTATGAATATATTATATCTTTATAAAATAAAATAAATAATAAAAAAATATAAGTTTTTAATAAAATAATTATTAAAAAATATCTTTATATTTAATAATAAGTTTTTTATTAATAAAATTTATTTTTTTAAATATATATATTATATTTATTAAATAATTTTATTTATTTTATATAATTAATATATTATAGGGTTATAAAATTTGTTAGTAGTTAATTGTTTTTTGTTAATAAATAACAAAACTACTTATTATTTATTAATAAATAACAAATTTATTTAGTTTTCTTTAACCTATTAATAAAATTAAATTAATTTTCATTAATAAATAATAAATTAAATAATAAAATTAGTAGCTAAATTCGTTATTTATTTATAGTAACTTTTTATATAATAAATAAATTAACTAATAAAAAATATAATTAATTTTAATATTAAATAATAATTTAATATAATTATATTTTTTATTAGTTAATATATTTATTATATAAAAAGTTACTATAAATAAATAATAAATTTATTAGTTATTAGTTTTATTATTTATTATTTGTTATTTATTATTAAATTACTAATTAATAACAAATTTTTTAATTTCGTTTTCTTCAACTTAATAACAAAACAAAAAACAAAAAAATTAGTTTTTGTTACTAAATTAGTAATGAATTTACAACCCTGATATATTATAATAAAAGATTTTTTTAATTTATATATTTATAAGGTAGATTATTATAATTAATATAAAGTTAAAAGTTTATTTTTATTATTTAATTTTAATTTATTTTATTATTAAACTTTTAAAAAAATTTATTAAAAATATTAAAATACTAATAAAATATTAAAGTATTAATAAAATTATTAATTTATTATAAAATTAATAATATTTTAATTTAAAAGTTTAATATATTATATAAGTATTAATATATTTCTTTATATTTTTTTAATAATAACTTTTAATTATCTTAATTAAAATTTTATTAATACTTTAATATTAATAATCTTTATTATATTAATTAATTTAAAAAATCTAATAAAGAAAGGGCTATAGCTCCTTTCTAGGCTTAAAAATTAATAAAAACTAAAAGAGTTATTAACTAAAAACTAAATAATAAATTAAACTAGCTAATTATTTTATATTTTATTATATTAAATAACTCTTTAATAAATTAATACTTTCTTTTATATATTTATTATTAATATATTTTATATATTATTTTATTTAATATTAATTATATATTTTTTATATTATTAAAAAAAATTTTTTTATAATTTACTTTTATATTTTATTTAATTTATATATTAATTTATTTAATAATAATAATATATTTTTTATATATATTATTATATAAAGTAATTATATTATATTTTATAATATATTTACTTTTTAAATATAATTATAATAAAAATATATTAATATAAATAAATATTATATATATATATATAACCCTTTATTATATTAATATCTTTACTTACTTTATATTATTTATTTAAAGTATTATATTAAAATTTTATAATAGCTTTAAGTTATAATAAAATTTTACTAAGCCTTTTTATAAAAAGGGAATTAATATAAAAGGAAAGAGCTTTTATTTAAATAATTAAATATAAATTAATTAATAATAAGCTATAAAAAATAAAATATTATTTTATTATAAAGAATTTTTATAATATTATTATTATAGCTTATTAATAATTTTAATTTAAAAATTTTAAAAGGTTTTTAAATATTTTTTATATAATTTTAAGATTTTAATAATATTAATATTATCTTAATATTAATAATTTTTTATTATATTAATTAATTTAAAAAATCTTTAATATTTAATAAATAATATATTAAAAACTTAAAATATATTTTTTAAGTTTTTAATTTTTTTTTTAAAAAAATTAAATTTTTATATTTAATTAAATTATTTAATAATATAAAATTTCTTTTTATTATTTAATAATTTTATATATTTTTAATACTTTTTTTATATTAATTAAATCTTATATAATATTTAATTAAGTTTTTAAAATTAAAAATAATTTTATTATTTTTTTTTTATATATATTAATTATATTATTTTTAATTTATATAATTTTAAATTTAATTTTTTATTATTAAAAAAAAATAATTTTATATAATATAAATTCTTTTTAAATCTTTTATTATTATATAATAAATATTTATTAATAATAATAAATAAATAAGCTTTTTTAATTTATTAATATATATACTTTTTTTTATTTAAATAAAATATATTAATAATTATATATTTATTTAATATAATTAAGTAATTTATAATATAATTTAAAATTAAAGCTTTATTTATTTAAATATTTTTATTTATATATAAATTTTAAAATAAATATAATAATTTTTTATATAATATTTTATATATTTATTTTAAATTTAATAATAATATTAAAAAATATATTATTAATAAATTTTTTATAATAAATTATTTTAAAATAATTTTTAATATATTATTTATATTTATTAATATAAAGATTTATAATATTTAAAAAGTATATTATTTTTATTATAAAGCCTTTTTTTTATTAATAAAATTCTTTAATATCTTTTTTTTATTATATATTTAAATATTAAAAAGTTATTTATAATTTTATATAATTTTTTAATAAATTTAATTTATTTAAAGTTATATTTTATTTATAAATAATTAAATATTACTTTTTAATAAATTTTTAAAAATAATTTTAATAATATATTAATATAATATATAATAATATTTATTATTAATAAATAAATAATTTTTTTATATAAAATTATTAAAAATAAAAATATTTTATATATTTATTTATTTAAAATAAAAATTTATAAAAAAATTATTATTATTAATCTTAATAATTTAAATAATATTTTAATTATAAATTTATATATAATAAAATAATATAATATAATAAGTTAAAATATATAAAGTTTTTTTATAAATCTTAAGTAATTTATAAATATAAATTAAGATTTTTTATATATTTTTATTAATTATAAATAAGTAATTTTTTATTTTATAAATTTATAAAAATTATATAAATAAATAAACTTATTTTTTAAAAATACTTTTATATTATATTAAGCTTAAAAGTTTATAATTAATATATTAATAATAAAGATTTTATTATAAAAATCTATATTTTATATAAAGTATTTTTTATATTTTATATAATAATATAATAAAAATATAATTATTATTTTAAAATTTTTATTAAATATTATAATTAATAATTTATTATTAATTAAATATTTATAAATATATTTTATTATTACTTTATTTTTTAAAACTTTTAATAGATTTAAAATAAGCTTTAATTAATTAAGTAAATTATATTATTTTTATTTTAAATCTTATTTAATATAATATAATATTATTAAAGGTTTTTTATTTAAGGGATTATTAATATTATAATTTAAATTATATAGCTTTTTTTTTATATTATTAAAATATACTTTTTATAAAATATATTTTTTAAAATTTTACTATATTTTTAAAAGTAAATTAATATTATATTTAATATATAGTAAATAATATATTCTTAATATTAAATTATTTTTAATTTTTTTTAAAATATAAACTTTTTTTAATATATAAATCTTTTTTTTAATATTTTTAGCTATTAATATAATTTTTAATATATTAATAAAAATTATTACTTTAACTTTTTAAATAAGCTTTTTTAATATATTATTAAGATATATTAATAAAATATTTTGATAAAACTTTTTTTATAGCTTTTTTATTTTTTAATTTTTAGCTTTTTTTATATCTATTTATTAATTTAAAAATTTACTTTTTATTTTAAATTAAGTTTTTTTTTTATTTAAGTTCTTAAACTTTATATTTTTTTATATAATTAGTTTTTTAACTAAACTTAAACTTATAATTAATATAAAGTAATAAATTAAAGTTTATATCTATATCTTTTATTAATACTTTTTTAATTAGCTCTTTAACTTACTTATTAATAAGGTTATAAGCTTTATTAATAGTTATTTATTATTTATTTTATTAATAAAGAATAATTTATTATTTATTAATAAATAATAAAAATAAATAGTTTTCTTTAATATTATAATAAAATGAATTTTATTTTATTATTTATTAATAAATAATAAATTATTCTTTTTTAATTAATAATAAATATATTAATTAATTTATTAATAAATTTATTATTTAATATTATAAATTATATTAATATATATTATAAATAAAGATATTATTTTCTTTAAATTAAGTACTTTAAAATTAATTATATTTAATTTTTATATTTTAATTAAGATTTTATATTTTAATAAGTATATAATATTATTTATTTTTAATATATTTTAAAATATATTATTTATAATATATTATATTATTATTATATATTATATTATTATTATATATTATATTATTATTATATATTATATTACTATATAATAAGCTTATAGATTTATTTTTTATTTTAAGGGTATTAAAATTATATTTATAATAAAAAATTTTTTTTTAGCTTAAATAAAATTATTATATATTATTAAATATAATATATTAATATATACTATTTATATAATATAATAAATATATTATATATATTTATATATTTTTATTAAGCTTATAATTTACTTTTTAAAATTTTAATATTATTATATTTAAACTAGCTAAATAATATATTTATAATTTTTATACCTTTTATAAGCTTATATAATAAGCTTTTATAATATATTATTAATATATTATAAAATATATATAATTTAGTATATTATATAATTTTTAAATATATTAATTATTATTATAATAAAAAGAAAAAAGTAAATTAAATAAATAAATACTAAAATCTTATATTATATAATAATAAATTATAATATAATTTATAATATAATTTATAATATAATTTATAGTATAATTTATAGTATAATTTATAATATGATTTATAGTATAATTTATAGTATAATTTATAATATAATTTATAGTATAATTTATAATATAATTTATAATTTAATTTATAGTATAATTTATAATATAATTTATAATATAATTTATTATAGCTTTAATTTATTTATTATTATAAATAATTAAATATTTCTTTATATTTTTATTTTTTTTTATAATTATATTTTAAATATATATATATATATATTATTTTTTTTC
The DNA here is from genome assembly GCA_025919625.1 of Trichoderma arundinaceum. Classification (NCBI taxonomy): domain Eukaryota; kingdom Fungi; phylum Ascomycota; class Sordariomycetes; order Hypocreales; family Hypocreaceae; genus Trichoderma; species Trichoderma arundinaceum. The sequence continues at coordinate 1,181 of JAMQTF010000072.1, read as the reverse complement.
TTTTTTTTATTTATTATAGATTTTAATTATAAAGACTATATAAATATTATTTTTTCTTAAAAAGAAAAAGCAAAAGGCTTTATAATTAATATAAAGTCTAGTTTTTTTAATTTAAATTTTTTTATTATATTTAAAGAAAATAATAATATTAATTTAAATATTATTAATTTTATTTATAATAAAAAAAAATTAAATTAAAAAATAATAAAGTTTTTAAAATATATATATTTTAAAATAATTTATTTATTAAGACTTTATTATTTATAAATCTTAATAAAGAAAAATAAATAAAAATAAAATATATAATATTAATTATTTTATTTTACTTATTATTATTTTAATTAATAATAATTATAATTATAATTTTAAAATTATAAATTAAATTAAAAGTTTTAAATCTTTTAATTTAATATAATATTATTAAATTAAGTATTTATTAATAACTTATAATTTATAATTAAAAAAAATAAAAAAAAAATAAATTTAATTATTTTTATAATAAAATAAAAAGCTAATAAAATTTATAAAAGTTAATATTATTTTTTTAATTAATAATATTTTATTTAATTTTAATAAATAAAATAAAAAATTTAAAAATATTAATAATTTATTAAGTTTTAATAAAAATAAAGCCTTAAATAAAATATTACTTTTTATAATTAAAAATAATATCTTTTTAATATTTTATTTTTAAATTTATTTAATAAATTATTATTTTATTATAATAAATAAGTTATTTATTTAATTTAAATTATATTATTAATAATATTAATTAATTTATTAATAAATATTTTATAATAAATTAAATTAAAATTAAAAAAAATATTAAAAAATAATTATAATAAAATATTATTAATTTTAAATTTATATATTAAAGCTAACTTAAAATCTTATAATATTTTTTTTATTATATTTAATATATAGACTTTAAATAATTAAAATTCTTATTTAAGAATTATATTAATTTATATTAATATAAATTTTAAATTAAAATATAAATTAATAAATATTTATTTTATTTTATTTTATTTTAATTATTTTATTTATTTATATTTATCAATTTATTTTATTAAGATTTATTAAATTAATAAAAAGCTATATAAAAATATATATATTTTAATAATTTAATAAAGCTTTAAAATAATATCTTTATTTATTAAATATAAATAATATTTTTAAAT
>JAMQTF010000071.1:0-10732 GCA_025919625.1 Trichoderma arundinaceum | reverse complement strand
CCTGGCACCTTGGTGTTGCAGGCTCACTTCAATCTGTGGTACGTACCCTAGGTGAGCTGTAAGCTTCGTCCTGATTGGTCCCATATCCGGGCTTTAGCCGGTGCCGTTGTTGGGTCGTAACAGTTTTTTAACTTTTTCTTTTATAAGTTGCGCAGGGGCATCCGGTTCTTCTGGCGGCGCTGTTGGCCCTTTCTGTTGCTTGTCCTGGCTAAGTTATAACTTTAAATTGATTAAAGGACCTAGGTTATCCTATAAACCTAGTTGGCCTGTCTTCCAATCTATCGCTGGGTTTGCTTTATATAACCATGGCCAACCTAAAATAATATTATATTTAATTCTTATTAGATTAAGCTAAAGTGACTTGGTTTAATCCTGAAACTTGACTTTAAGATAATCAGTCTTTATATTAATAAGCCCTCTATTATAGCTGTAAAGCTGATCCTTAATAATGCCTACTTTATATACTTTTTCCCTAGGCTTCTTATGCCAAGGTAGTTGTAGTTGGTTAACCAGGTCATGGTTTATAAGGTTGCTGTCCAATCTGCTGTCTATTAGGATCAAGACTGCATATCCCCTTATAGTTCCTTTAATAATCAGTCTGCTGTTTTCCTTAATTGCTCCTATAGGTTTTGTTATTTTTATAGCTGCGATTTCTAGTTTATCTAGGTGGCTTTGTATTCTATAGACAGTATCTTTATATTTACTATATCAGGTACATCAATAATATCCTAGTACTAGGACATTATACCTTATCATATTATAATATTTCTTTACAAAGTGATTGCTTGCTCCCCTCTTTCTATTATAGTAGGTTCCTCTACTATAGGTAGTAAAATCCCATCCTTCTAGTTATAAGTTCTTAATAGTAATTTATAAGGTTTAGTGCTATGCATAATATATAATGCATTTAAGGTTTTTATAATCCTTAAATTCTATTTAATAGCATTTATATTCTATAATATATAGGTACTATTTATTAATTTTTTCTAGGGCATGTCTTCTATAGAAGAGATCTTCACATAACCCTAATTCTTCTTGCTTATAGTTATTTTTAAAATAATTCTAGTATTCTTTTAGTTCTACTTCTTAATCTAAGATTTTCTAGACTATCAGGGCTTTGGTATCTTAGGCAGGGTTCCTTACTATCTTTAAAATGACTTTTTCTACTAATCTCTAACTAAATAAGGCGGTATTAGGCAGGCTATTATTATTATGACTAGGCTTGGTATCCTGGTCTAATTAAGCTAAATCCTTGTCTATGATTCTGTTATTATTATATTCTTGCTTTAGTAGCTGCTTAAATCAAGTAATCACTAAAACATTTTTGCATCTAGGCGCCTTGGGGTAGTAGCCTATGGCATCCTTATTACTACTATAGATCCTGCAGCTATTGTTATAGCATGCGGTCCAGTAGAAGCTAGCATGCTTATCTTTAATAATAGCCCTAACTTCTTTTATTGCCTTTTTATTTTCTTCTGCAGGTTTCTAGCTATCCTTTTTATCTTTATTATTCTTCTTTAGATATTTAAAGGATTTATGGCCTAGCTCCTTGCAATTATAGCAAATAATGCTGCTAAGGTCTATTCTTCCTGGCCTTATATTATTGCTGCTTGCGATATAGTTATCTTATTATCTTCCTTAATTGGCAGTATTCCTATTACTATTTTATAGTAAATAATGGAAATTCTATTAGTTTCTATTCTTCTTGTATTTATATTCTTGCTCTTGTTCCTAGATTCTATTATTAATGTTGATTACTTATTATATATAATCAGTCTAACTTATCTTTTGTTAATTAATGCAGTAGAGCTTATCCTTGACCTTGGGTTTAAGGCTTTAGTAATATATATCTTTTTTAGTAGCTTCTATCTAGTCTACTTTAGTAAGTAGTTAAATAAAGTTTATAATATGCTTTGCAAGTGCTCCTTTTTGTTAGATTATGCAGAGTTGGTTCTCTGCTTTTTATTCTTTATTAACTATTCTGAAGGTTTTCTGCAGTTATTCTTTAAAATTTTTATATTTTTTAAAGATGACTTTTGTTTATTCTTTGCATTTATTAAGAGTCATCTGATTGTCTTTATGATCTTTTAGAATGGGGTTGAATTAAGTTGCTGCTAGTCCTCTTAGTTATGTTCCTGCAAACTTTACTTAGTCTTCTATTTTATCAGGGGCGAATGTAATAGGATAGTAGTCTTTAAAGTAAGTATATATATTAATAAAAAATTTCTAAATTTTAGCAAGATCTCTTATAAACCTTTCTAAAGGTGCAGGCTTTATGATTTCTCCAAGCTATTTCTTGCGTCTTTAGGGTATAATAGTAGGTGCTGGGTTAACTACCAGTAGGTTGACCACTGGTGGGTTACCTGCATTATTTAATTGCTATTGTAAGCTTATAATAGTGATGGCTTGTTAATTAATTACTTATTAATTAAGAATCCTTTAGTCTGCTAATTATTAAATTAAATTATCTAACTCTTAAAGCCTAGCCATTAGATTAATGGGCATAATAGGCATAATAAGGGTTGGGTCTTATTGCATTAGTTTAGATATATTATTAATGCTAATAAAGCTTTCTTAGTCTATTTCTTCTTTACTCTAAAGTTTAAATATAACCATTTAGTTCTACCCTTTAGGTCTAAGGTAACCATCTAAATAGGAGTTATTAATATATGATAAACCGGTTACCTATAGGTTAGTATAGATAGGGATTTCCAATTACCTATTCAGGATTTCTATTGGTAGATGGGTCAGGTTGGACTTGGGTAGTATATAATATTATGCAGCTAGTAGAGAGTATGTGAATTTAATCTTATTGCTGTATTAATAACTAGCTATTTAAGCTATCTAAATAAGTGTGGTGAAGTGAACTTATATATCCAGCTGGTCTGGGCTGGATTATCGTGGTTTCTTAATAATCCCTCTGGATCATCTTAGGATTCTAATGATCCATCCTTGGATCATTGGATCATCTGAACGATTGAATGATCCATGCCTGATTGGTTGGTCGGCCTGTCATTTATCCGGGTTCGCCTACCCGGGAGGCCCATTGTCCCGGCCATAAGAGCTGGGTCGTGACAATTAAGAGTTCTTTTCTTAATCTGCTTGTGATTAGTCCTTTAGCTAATAGTTAATCTAGTCGCTAGGTGCCTGTTATAACTATAAGAGCTGGGTTGTAATATAATACTCCCCCTCCTATTGGTCTTGTCCTTAAGACCTTGCTAATTTAAGTATAAGTATCCACCCTGCCCTTCTTTTTTTATTAGTTCCCTTTTCTTTTATTACTTATTCTCTTATTTCCTTTTATTAATAGTTATAATAGGTATTTAGAAAAAGACTTATTTTAAAATAGAGCGTTAAAATATTCTTCTAAAGATTATCTTATCTTATTTTATTAAAATAAAAGATTATACTTATTATTTTAATAAGAAAAAATATCATTTCCTTAAGTATTAGATATTTAAGGAGGATTCTACTTACTATATTAAATATATTAGGGATAATAAGTTATTATGTAATGCTTATCTACTTTCTCCTTTATAGTTACAGAAGATTACTTCTTTTTATACTTAATTTAAAAATATACTAAAGAAAGTTAAGGAGGAGCATAAGCTAGTTAATATAAAGATTAAGTATATTTAAAAATAAAAGCATTTATAGTTAAAGAAAATAATATATGCTATTATATAGGGTATTAATAATTTAGAAGAGTTAGATAAGGTTAAGTATAAGGAGCAGGAAGCAAAGGCCGCTTATTAGGCTAAAACGCCAATGCCTAATCTAGCTAGTTCCATTAATACAGTTAACTAAGACACTTTTGTCCTAGATCCTTTATTATTGCAAATCCTAGATTCTAGTAAAAGTCCACTAGTAAAGTCTTTAAGTATTTAAAATGCTTAATAGGTTCCCAATTATTTACTTTATCAAAATATCCTTTCTATTTAATTAAGTATTATAGTATTTTTATTTCTAGGTCTAGTTTAATAGCGAGAATTAATTTAACTTTATATTTAAGCTCTTTGCCTTCTATTACAATTTTGTCATAAATTATTTCGCCTATTTCTTTATTAACTAAGGCCTTTTCTAGTTATAAAATATACTTTATCTTAAAAATTAGTTTCCCCTTTTTATTTAGTAGCAGTAGGATGTCTATTTTATAGCTAACTTCACCTACTTTTTATAATACCTTATAAGGTCTAACTTTTTTAAAATTAAGTTTTTTACTTAGGCATTTTATCTTAATTATAGCGCTAATGCCTTATTATTAGCTTAAGGGTAGATATATTAGAATATAGACTATATCCCCCTCCTTTAAAATTAGTCCCTTAATTCTATTTCTATTAGCATATTCCTTTATTCTGCTATATATAAACTTAAGTTATATTTATAGTTTATTATACAGCTTCTTTAAATTATCTGCTTAGATAATGGCTTTTTCTATATCTTTGCCTTCTTATAGCAGTTAATAAGCTTCTAGTTTAAATCTAAAATTAAGGAAAAATAGTAATTTCCCTATAGATTTTAATTATATACTATTATATGCAAATTATATAATAGGTAACTTTTCTACCCAATCTTCCATTCCTAGGTTAATATAGTATACTAAGTAATCTTTTATAATCTAATTAATTTATTTAGTTTAACTATCTATTTAAAGATGGTATACTATGCTTACTTTATAATACATTTTAAGTCTATTATTTAATGCTTTCTAGAACTTAGATATAAATATAGATCCTTTATTAAAGATTATTTCTCTTAGTAGTCTATAGTTTGCAGTAATAAATCTAGCAAAGATATATACTAATTCTTCTATAGTACTTACTTCCTTATAAAAAATAAAGTATAATATTTTCATTAGTCTATTAACTATAATAAATATACTATTATAGGTAATTCCTATTACTAGTTCCTTTAATAGTGGTAGTTTTATAATATAATTAAATAAGATTAATTCCCATAGTCATTTTGGCACTAGTAGAGGTTATAATAACCTATATGGTTTATATCTTCCAGCCTTTGCTTATTAGCATAGATCACAATATAATACTATATATTATACTTATTTCTTAATTTTATTAAAGGTATAGTATCTCTATACTTATTCCTTCATTTTCCTAATTCCCTTATGCCTATATAGTAGGTATATATAGACTGCTCTTACTATCTTTCTTTATAATTCCTCTAGTACTTATATTTTATTATTAATTATAAGAAGTCTATTATATAAGCTAGATTCTTCTAGGAATTAGTCTTAATTCTAATCCTTTATATATTCCTTAATTTCTTTATCTACTAGATTATATTCTTTAAATCTAAAGATAATAATAATTATTTTTTACTTATAATATCCTTGTTTATTTAAGTATATTGCTTAAGTAATAACTTCTGGCGTTTTTTAGAAGAGTTTAGCCTTGCAACTTAGTATATTAGCTCTTCTATTCTCTATTCCTTTATAATAAATAATCTAGTAGTTAAACTATAATAAAAACTTAAAATATTCTATTTAGCATTTTAATAATATTTATATAGTTATAAAGTAAGTAATATTTCTATAGTCTATAAAAACCTTAATCTTATATATACTTCTATAATAATAATATCTCTATTCTTTAAATGCTGCTATAATAGCTATAAATTCTTTATTATAAATAGCATACCTTAGCTTTAGTCTATATAGTTTTTTAAAGAAGAATATAATAGGTCTAAGTTTTCTTTCTTTATTTTATTATTTAATTACTCCCTTAATAGCAAAATCTAAGGCATTAGTTTTAATTTTAATTTCCTTAATAAAGTTAAATATAATAAATACTAGTTTTAATATTAAAGCATTTTTTAATTATTTAAATACTTTATTAATATCTAGTCCCTATAAGAACTTTTTATCTTTCTTTATAAGGTTAAATAATAGTATAGCAATCTAAGTAAAGTTCTTAATAAACCTTCTATAATAATTAACAAACCTTAAAAAGCTTTATATATCTTTAATATTCTTTAGGGGTTCTTATACTTTAATTACTTTAAGTTTTTTAAGATTTATTTAAATTTCTCTTAGGCTAATAATATATCCTAAAAACTTTACTTATTATATATAGAATGTATATTTTTCTAGGTTAATAAGAAGTTTGGTGTCTTATAACTTCTATAATACTTTATAAATATATTCTTTATATTCTTTAAGAGTCTTTAAGAAAATTAAGATATTATTAATATATATAATTATAAACTTATTAAGATATTCTTTAAGAATATAATTAATATATTTTTAAAATAAGGCAGATGCATTTATTAATCCCTATAGTATAATAAGATATTTAAATAGTCTATATCTTATTCTAAAGGCAGTTATTTACTTATAGCCTTTCTTTATTTATATAAGTTTATATACTCCTTTAAGGTTAAGCGCAGTAAACTAATTTATCCCTTATAGCTATTCTCTAATTTCTATTATTAATAATAAGGGTATTTTATCTTTAATAGTAATATTATTTAACTATTAATAGTTAATAACCAATTAAAGTTTCCCATCCTTCTTTAGTATAAAGATAATAAAGTATCTTGCTAGTGATTTTAAAACCCTAATATATCCTTTCTGCAATTACTCCTTTATCTATTCTTTAAGCATTTTAAGCTCTATTTTACTAAGGTTATAGATTTTATAAAACTTAAGTAAAGCTCTATCCTTAAGTATAATTTTATAGTTCTATTCTATATATAGTAAAAGCCCTTTTTTTAAAATTTTATTATAAAGTTTCTTATATTTCCAGTATTATTATAGAATCTTTTTAAGATATTCCTCTTCAGGGGTATCTTTTTCTTTATTTTTTACCTCTTATAAGGCCTTATTAAGTATTACTAATTCTTTTCTAATATAGGCTATATATTTTTATATTCTTATTATAGCTAATTTTTCTTATTTTTTATTAAACTGTGGTTTTATATTGTTTTTCTCTTTAAACTTGATTTATTTTTTAACTTTTTCTTTTATAAGTTGCATAGGGGCATTTAATTCTTCTAGCAGTGCTATGACGATCCAGTCTATACTCAAGAGTATAGGGTAGGTTTCCCAAGGTAATAAACCAGTGATCTAGTTTATATTGGCAGAGAGATCAGGGTGTAAACAGTGTTAAGCAATCTTATTATATAGCTGGTAGAGTAAATAGAAGTTCCAAACTTATATTTAATCTAAGTGCTATATTAACAACTGACTATCTAAGCTATTTAATAAGTATACTATTTATAGACTTATATAGTAAGTCATTTCTTATAGCTTACTTTATAATATTTCCTTATACCTGGTGAGCCTGGCACCTTGGTATTGCAGGCTTATTTTAATCTATAGTATATACCCTAGGTGAGCTATAAGCTTTGTCTTGATTGGTCCTATATCCGGGCTTTAGCTAGTGCTGTTGTTAGGTTATAATATAATGCCTCCTTCCCAGTAGGTCTTATCCTTAAGATTATATATATAGTTGCCTAGTTCCTTATGCATCTTGAGTTATAGTAAGTTTCCTTTATTATGCCTCATGGGGTTGCTAAGCAGCATTCTAAGGGTTCTGCAAGGTCTACTTAAAATTATAAGGCAGTAGTTATTATTATTAATATAATTGGGATTTTAGTAATGCCTTATTCTTTTTATAAAGAGAAGTGTTTGCTATGCAAGATAGCGATAGGTTATAAGAAGTATAAGGAGTGTATTTATTATAGTTGTTTTTATGATGGTAGTGGTATTTCTTTAGCGGCAGGTTTATTCTTCTTGTCTTCTTCTTTAATTCCTTGGTTTTGATAATTATAGTGCAATGCTTGGCTATAGAGAAGGCGCAGATTGATGCTGAGGAGCGTCATGCTAAGCAAGAGCTTCTTCAGCAGCAGTAGCAGTTGCTTGAGTTTCAGCAGCAGACAATATTGCTATCTTAGTTTATAAATAAGAGTTTTGCATAATTATTGCATCTTTATAAGCAGCATTAGTAGATTAATATGCAGGGGGAGCAGATGCTTTAGCAGGGGGCTTGGTCCCTTGATAAATTAGATGTTATAGAGCAGGCAGAGTCTAAGGCGGTTATTAATATATAGTTATCCAGGGGTATTAATATTGTTAATTGGAATGCAGTGTTTGCTAATTTAGACCTAGTGTTTGAAGAAAATGTTTTATTGGCTCCTGGGAGTTAAAGTGCTGGACTAGTTCCCATAAATTTTCATTATTATTATAGTTTTTCCATTTTACTAGGTACTCAGTTTCCTAGGTTTCAGGATTTTAGCATATAGCAAGTACTAATTTAACTTCATATTCTTCTTCATTATCTTCCACAATTATTTTATCTATAATTACTTCTCCTATATCTTTATCTACTAATGCTTTTTCAAGCTATAAAATATAAAATACTAGGTATCTAATTCTTATATTATCCAGTAGTTCTATCTAGTAGTTAACTTCCTTAATTTTATCAATGATTTTAAATGGTCTAAGTTTCTAATAGTCTAATTTGTTATTTAGTCAATCTATCTTAATATTTAGCATTTTATATCCTCTTATATAGCGCAGTAGGTAGACTATATCTCCTTCCTAAAGGTTTAGTCCTCTATGCCTATATTTATCTGCATATTCCTTTATTTTTTATCTAATGAATTCTAGTTATATATGCATGTCTTTATATAAATCTTTAAGCAGTTCTGCTTATATTCTTGCTTTCTTAGAGTTTAGGCTATCTTAGGGTGGTTAATATGCTTTTAGGGTGAATCTATAGTTTGCAAAGAAGGGTATTAGTCTTATGGATTTTAATTTAGTATAGTTATAGTATAGTTATGCTATTGGCAGTTTTTCAACCTAATTGTCCATTTTGCAATTTATATATGCTTATAGATAGTATTTAATTATTTAGTTTATGCATTTTATTTATCTATCTGTTTAAGGGTAATAGGCAGTGCTTAGCTTATGGTTTATGCTAAGTTTTGCTATAAGTTTTTGCTAAAATTTTAAGGCAAATATTGGTCCTCTATCTAAGATAATTTCTTTAGGCAGGCTATAGTTGGCTGCTATTATTCTTCTATATATATATAATAGTTCCTTAGTGTTGTATAATTTCTTATATAATAAGAAGTAGGCTTGTTTTATTAGTCAGTCTACTATTATAAAGATGCTATTGTACTTAACTCCTGTTAGGGGTTCTTTAGATAATGGGAGGTCTGTGATGTGATCTATTATAACCGATTCCCAAGGTCTTTCTGGTATAGGTAGCAGTTGTAGTTTTCTATAAGGTCTGTATCTGCTGTCCTTGGTTTTACCATAGGTTTAGCAGCTTGTAACTACATTTGCCACTATTTTCTTAAGTCCTTTAAAGGTGTAGTACTGGTATACCTGTTATATAGTTTTCATAATTCCTTTATATTTATGTAGCAGGTGTTTATATACTTCCTTTATGACTTTCTTATATAGTTCATTAGGTACTTATATTTTGTTTCTTAGTATAGGGCATCTTTTGTCTATTGTAATTTCTGCAGGGAATTGTTAAGGTATCTAATTCTTAATATATTCCTTATTTTCATTAATCATAAGGTTGTTTTCTTTAACTCTAAACATTATATTAATTCTTTATTATTTTAGGTTTCTATTTACATTGACTTGCAGGGCTTGTGTAAAGTATTTTAGTACTTCTTAAAACAGTTCTGGTTTCCTGCTAAGCGCGTCTGCTTGTCTATTTTCCAATCTTTTATAGTAGATGATTTTATAGTTAAAGTCTGTAAGTAGTTTGAAGTTTCTTATTTATTATCTAGATAATTGTTATATTATAGTGAAGTAGGCGATGTTCTTATAGTCTATGAAGACCTTAACCTTGTATATGCTTCTTATACAATAGTGTCTCTATTCCTTAAATACTTTAGTAATTCTTAAGAATTCTTAGTTATATACTGAGTATTATAGGGCAGGTCCACTAAGTTTCTTTAAAAAGAATGCAATAGGGTATAGTTATCCTTCTTTATCTCTTTATCTTAGTTATCCTCCGATTATATATTTTAATATATTTATTTTTATTTTTACTTATTTTGTAAGGTTAAATATAGTAAGTACTGGTGCAGAGGTGATAGTATTTTTAAGTTATTAAAATACTTCTTATTTTTTTTTTTCCTATTTAAAGAGGTTGTCCTTTTTGGTTAAGTTTAATAGGGGGCTTGTAATATATGCAAAGTTCCTTATAAACTATCAATAATAATTAGCTAGTCCTAGGAAGCTTTAAACTTCTTTAGTGCTTTCTGGTTTTTTTTAATCCTTAATTGCAGAGACTTTTTTAAGATCTATTTGAATTTTTCCAGGGGTGATGATATAGCCTAGGAATTCCACTTCTTTTACATAGAATTAGCATTTCTCTGGTTTTACTAAGAGTTTTGCATCTTGCAATGTTTATAATACCTTATAGATATGTTTCTTATATTCTTTAAGGGTTTCTAAAAAGATTAGAATATTATTAAGGTATATTATAATAAACTGGTTGATGTATTCTCTTAATACTTGGTTAATTATTTATTAGAATATTACTGGTGTATTGGTTAATCTAAAGGGCATTACTAAGTATTTAAATAGTCTATAGTATATTCTAAATGCTATTTTCTATTTATATAGCACTTATAAACTGCATTGATTTTAAGTGAAATACAAAAATCCGCCATAGTAAAACGTAAGCAAGTACCCCTGCAAAAGGAAACTTGATTTTAAGTGAAATACAAAAAGTAAAGTAATGTA
>JAMQTF010000070.1:0-11259 GCA_025919625.1 Trichoderma arundinaceum | reverse complement strand
ATTAAATATTTTATATTATTAATTAAATATTTTATATTATTAATTAAATATTTTATATTATTAATTAAATATTTTATATTATTAATTAAATATTTTATATTATTAATTAAATATTTTATATTATTAATTAAATATTTTATATTACTAATTAAATATTTTATATTATTAATTAAATATATTTAAAAGCTTAATAGCTTATTATATAAAAAAATAATTAAAATTAAAAAAGAAAATAAAATAGCTTTTAATTATAATAAAAAAAATTCTTTTAAATATATTATTTATTTTTTTTTTAATTAAATTATTAAAAATAATTAATTTAACTTAAATAATATAATTTATTAAAATTTAATTTATTATATACTTAATACTTTTATTAATTTAAAAATACTTTATATTATTATTTTAAATTTATTAATAATAAAAAATTTAAAAAAGTATATTTAAATAAATTAATTATTTTATTATATTATTTAATTTAAATTATAAATTAATTAATTTTAATAAGCTTATTATTATAAATTATATTTTAATATTATAAAATTAAAATTAATAAAAATTAGAAAAATATTTTCTTAAAAAAATAATAGTTTTTAATTTAATTAATTATAAGCTTTTTTTATTTAATTTACTTTTAAATTTTAAATTTAAAGATATTTATTTTTAAAAAAATTTTATTATATTTTTATTTTTATTTAAATAATAATATAATAAATATAATTAAAATTAAGTATAATAAATAAATTATAATTTATTTTATTTAATTATATTAATTTATTTATTAACTTTTTATAGATTATATAAAGAAATTAATAGCGCTAATATAATTAATAACTTTATTAATTTATTTTTTAATAAATTAGCTAAAGATTTTAATTATAATAATAATTTTAATTTAAATTTAAATTTATTAAACTTTAATAAAGAATTTTATTTAAGGTTTAATAATAAGAATAATAATAATAAATTATTATTATATTTAAAAAAAAGCCTTTTATAAAAAAATATAAGTTTTTTATTATAATTATATTTTATTTTATTTATTTATTAATTTTTAATAAAAAGACTTTTTAAATTATTAAAAATTAAATAAAAATTAATTTTTTATATTATTTATTTTAATAAAGTATTATTTAGCTATTTTAATAACCTTTATTATAATAAAAAGTATTTTTTTTATTTTTAATAATATTATAATTAAATTTAAAAATAAGCTAAAGCTTAATTTAGTTAAGGAAATAATATTATTAAAAAGTTAAATTAAAGATTTTAAAAAGTTAAAAAATAAATATTTAAATTATAGTAATATAAAATAATATAAATTAATTTTTTATAATTAATTATTATTTTATTTATATAATTTTTATTAACTAAATTAATTATTAATTTATTTAATTTTTAGTTTTTTATTATTAATAATTAATAGTTTAATAAAAAACTATTATTATTAGTTTTATTTTTATTAATTTATTAATAAAATAAAAATTAATAATAAAAAACTAAATTAATTTTATTATTAATAAATTTATTTTTAATAACTAAAATAGTAATTAATTTATAACCTTGATTATTATTATTATTATTATTATTATTATTATTATTATTATTATTATTATTATTATTAAATAAAATAATATATAAAATGCATTAATAATAAGTATATAAAAGAAAGTATTAATTTATTAAAGAGTTATTTAATATAATAAAATATAAAGTAATTAGCTAATTTAATTTATTATTTAGTTTTTAATTAATAACTTTTTTAATTTTTATTAATTTTTAAGCTTAAAAAAGACTTATAGCCTTTTTTATATTAAGTTTTTTATTTTAAAAAATTAAATTATTATCTTTTTTAATTATAAAATAATCTTTATTATTATTAATGCTTTTTTTTTAATTATTATATTAATTAAAATAATTATTAATAAATTATAATATTTAGTAATTTATAAATCTTTTATAATAATAAAAAATAATATTAATATAATCTTAGCTATATATAAAAATACTTTAAACTTTATTTTTATTATTTTATAAATATTATTAAAAAATATAAATAAATTAATAAAATACTTTAAATATTAAAAACTTATAAAAAATATAATATATATTTACTTTAGATTAAATATATTATAAAATTATAATTTTAATATTTAAAAAAAAATACCTTAAATTAAAAAGAAAACCTAAAAATCTTTTTATATATAATTATAATATATATTTTTTAATATTAAAAAAAATATATTTAATATTATAATTATAGTTAAAATTAAAAAATTTAATTTTTTTAAAAAGTTTTTTAAATTTAAAAATTATAATTAAGTATTATTTAAAAAAATTAAAATAATTTATAATTAATAAATTTATTTTTATTAAACTAAAATACTTATATTAAGTAGTTTTAATATATAAATATTAAATATATTTATAAAAATAATTAAAAATTTTATTTTAATTTTAATTTTAAAATTATTATTTTAAATAATTATTAAATATAATATTATTAAAAAAGATATTATTAAATTAATAATAAAAATTATTAAAATTAATAATAAAAATTATTAAAATTAATAATAAAAATTATTAAAATTAATAAAGTTTATAATATAATTAATTTTTAAAAAATATTAATTAAATTAAAAATTAAGAATTTAATTATTTTTATTATTAATAAAGTAATAAAGTTATTAAAGTTAATTAATAATAATATTAATAAATAAATTAAAAAGTTAATTAAAAAATATTAATAAAAAATATAAATATAAATTATAATTTATTACTTTATATTAACTTTAAATTTAAATTTAGCTAAAAAAACTAAATATATAAAAAAATATAAAGTTTAAAAATATAAATAAAAAAAAACTTAATTTAAAATAAAAAGTAAATTTTTAAATTAATAAATAAATATAAAAAAAGTTAAAAATTAAAAAGTAAAATAACTATAAAAATTTTTTTATTAAAATATTTTATTAATATATTTTAATAATATATTAAAAATATATTACTTATTATATATTAAATATAATATTAATTTATATTAAAAAATATAATAAAATTTTAAAAAATATATTTAATAAAAAGTATATTTTAATAATATAAAAAAAGCTATATAATCTAGATTATAATATTAATAGTTTTTTAAATAATAAATCTTTAATAATATTATATTATATTAAGTAAAATTTAAAATAAAAATAATATAACTTACTTAATTAATTAAAGCTTATTTTAAATTTATTAAAAGTTTTTAAAAATAAAATAATAATAAAATATATTTATAAATATTTAATTAATAATAAATTATTAATTATAATATTTAATAAAAATCTTAAAGTAATAATTATATTTTTATTATAATATTATATAAAATATAAAAAATACTTTATATAAAATATAGATTTTTATAATAAAATCTTTATTATTAATATATTAATTATAAACTTTTAAGCTTAATATAATATAAAAGTATTTTTAAAAAATAAATTTATTTACTTATATAATCTTTATAAATTTATAAAATAAAAAATTATATATTTATAATTAATAAAAATATATAAAAAATTATAGCTTATATTTATAAAATTATTTAAAATTTATAAAAAACTTTATATATTTTTATTTATTATATTATATTATTTTATTATATATAAATTTATAATTAAAATATTATTTAAATTATTAAAATTAATAATAATACCTTTTTATAAATTTTTATTTTAAATAAATAAATATATAAAATACTTTTATCTTTAATAATCTTATATAAAAAAACTATTTATTTATTAATAATAAATATTATTATATAATATATAAATATATTATTAAAATTACTTTTAAAAGTTTATTAAAAAGTAATATTTAATTATTTATAAATAGAATATAGCTTTAAATAAATTAAATTTATTAAAAAGTTATATAAAATTATAAATAATTTTTTAATATTAAAATATATAATAAAAAAAGATATTAAAGAATTTTTTAAAAAAAGGCTTTATAATAAAAGTAATATACTTTTTAAATATTATAGACTTTTATATTAATAAATATAAATAATATATTAAAAATTATTTTAAAATAATTTATTATAAAAATTTATTAATAATATATTTTTTATTATTATTATTAAATTTAAAATAAAAATATAAAATATTATATAAAAAATTATTATATTTACTTTAAGGCTTATATATAAATAAAAATATTTAAATAAAAAAATTAATTTCTTAAATATTAAAGTTTTTACTTATTTAAATAAATAAAGCTTTAACTTTAAGCTATATTATAAATTACTTAATTATTTTAAATAAATACTATAGTTATTAATATACTTTATTTAAATAAAAAAAGATATATATATTAATAAATTAAAAAAACTTATTTATTTATTATATAATAATAAAAAATTTAAAAAAAATTTATATTATATAAAATTATTTATTTTTAATAATAAAAAGCTAAACTTAAAATTATATAAATTAAAGATAATATAATTAATATATATAAAAAAAAAGAAAAAATAATAAAGTTATTTTTAATTTTAAAAACTTAATTAAATATTATATAAGATTTAATTAATATAAAAAAAGTATTTAAAAATATATAAGATTATTAAATAATAAAAAAAGACTTTATATTATTAAATAATTTAATTAAATATAAAAATTTAATTTTTTTAAAAAGAAAATTAATAATTTAAAAAAAATATTTTAAGTTTTTAATATATTATTTATTAAATATTAAATATTTTTTAAATTAATTAATATAATAAAAAATTATTAATATTAAAATAATATTAATATTATTAAAACCTTAAGATTATATAAAAAATACTTAAAAATATTTTAAAATTTTTAAATTAAAATTATTAATAAATTATAATAATAATATTATTAAAAATTCTTTATAATAAAATAATATTTTATTATTTATAACTTATTATTAATTAATCTATATTTAATTACTTAAATAAAGGCTTTTCTTTTTTATATTAATCCCCTTTTTATAAAAAGGCTTATTAAGATTTTACTAAAGCTTAAAGCTATTATAGAATTTTTAATATTATACTTTAAGTAAATAATATAAATAAAGATATTAATTATTATAACCTAATATATATAGCCCTTAAGAAACTTATAGGGTAAGGTAATTACTAGAGTAATTATAAAAGAACTAATTAATTATATAAATATTTACTTTTTAAAAAGTAAATATAAGTAAATATATAATTATATATATAATTTATTTATTATTTATTAAAATAGCTTAAATAGTTAATTATTAACTTAATAATATAATATAAATATATAATATTAAAATTAAATTAATTTACTTTTTTACTATTATATAATATATAAAATATATTACTTAAGTCTAACTTAGTTATATTATTAATAAATATAATAAATTAGTTACCTATAGGTTAGTATAGATAGTAATTTTTAATTACTTATTTAGGTTTTTATTAATAAATAGATTAGGTTAAATATAGGTAATATATAATATTATATAGCTAGTAGAAAGTATATAAATTTAATTTTATTACTATATTAATAACTAGCTATTTAAGCTATTTTAAAAAATATAGTAAAGTAAACTTATATATTTAATTAATATATTAAAAAAGCTAGGAAAGCTAGCTTTCTTTATTTTCTTAAATATATATTTTTAAAAGACCTAATATTTACTTAAGTTAATTCTACTTTATACCTTTATATTATAAATATAAAAAGTATTAGTTTATAATATAATACTTTTTTTTTATTTAATTTTATCTTTAAGATTAAGTAACTTATTATATAAATACTTATTATTATTTTTTTTATTTATTTAAGCTATTATATTAAAATAAAAAAGAGAATTTAATTAAAAAAAAGATAAATAAAAGGCTTTTATTAATTCTATTTTAAAAAAATTAATTATTATTATATACTTATATATTTATTATATAAATTATTATATTAAATATATTATATTAAAAAAATATTTTTATTATTATTTTTTATATATTTAATATTAAAAGTTATATTATAAAGCCTTTAGCTTTACTTTTTAATAAATTTATAAAATATTAAATTATTATTTTAAGCTTAATTAAAAATTAAAAAAAGTTAAAGAAGCTTAATTAAAGGCAAATATATAAATAAAATGCCTTTATATTTAAAAATATAAATAATTTAAGAAAATAAAATATATAATTATATAAAAGATTAATAATTTTAAAAAGTTAAAATAAATTAAATATAAAAAGTAAAAAGTAAAAGCTATTTATTAAATTAAAATATTAATATTTAATTTAATTAATTTTATTAATATAATTAATTAAAATATTTTTATTTTTAATTTTTTATTATTATAAATCTTAGGTTTTAATAAAAGTTTATTAATAAAGTTTTTAAATACTTAAAATATTTAATAAATTTTTAATTATTTACTTTATTAAAGTATTTTTTTTATTTAATTAAATATTATAATATTTTTATTTTTAAATTTAATTTAATAATAAAAATTAATTTAATATTATATTTAAGTTCTTTACCTTTTATTATAATATTATATTTAAGTTCTTTACCTTTTATTATAATTTTATTATAAATAATTTTATTTATTTTTTTATTAATTAAGGCCTTTTTTAATTATAAAATATATTTTATTTTAAAAATTAATTTCTTTTTTTTATTAAATAATAATAAAATATTTATTTTATCATTAATTTTATTTACTTTTTATAATATTTTATAAAATTTAACTTTTTTAAAATTAAGTTTTTTATTAAAGTATTTTATTTTAATTATTATATTAATATTTTATTATTAATTTAAAAAAAGATATATTAAAATATAAATTATATTTTTTTTTAAAATTAATTTTTTAATTTTATTTTTATTAATATATTTTTTTATTTTAATATATATAAACTTAAATTTAGGGTTATATAATAGTAACTAAATTAATTACTAAAAATAAATTTCTTAATAATAAAACTAATTTAGTTTTTTAAAATTAATTTTTATTTTATTACTAACTTAAAGAAAATAAAATTAATAATAATTAGTTTTTATTATTAATTTATTAATAAAAAACTAATTAATAAAACTAAATTAAATTAGTAATTAAATTAGTTTTATTAAATAATAAAAAGTTAAATATAATATAATTATAGTTTAATAAATATATATATATATTTAAATATAATTAAATAACTTAATAAAGACTATTAAATAATAAAAAAACCTTTTATTTTATTTATTTTATATTATTATTATTTAAATATTTATTTTCTAGCTCTTTATAATCTTTAATCTAGCTTTTTAATAATATTATTTCCTTAATTAAACTAAGCTTTAGCTTATTTTTAAATTTAGTTATAATATTATTAATTATAGAAAAAATACTTTTTATAGTAGTAGAAGTAGTAAGAATAGCTAAATAATGCCTTGCTAAAATAAATAATATAGGAAATCTATTATTATTTAATTTTTAATATTTTAAAGGATTTTCTTATTATTAAATTAATAAAATAATAAATAAAATAATAAATAATAAATAAACTTATATTTTTTTTTAAAAAGCTTTTTTTTAAATATAATAATATTTTATCTTTATTATTATTATTATAATTAGCCCTTAAATAAAATTCTTTATTAAAATCTAATAAATTAAAATTATTATTATTATTATTATTAATATTATAATAATTATAATTATAATTAAAATCCTTAGCTAATTTATTAAAAGATAAATTAATAAAGTTATTAATTATATTAATATTATTTATTTCTTTATTTAATCTATTTATAATTAGTTAAAATAAAATAAAATAAAATAAAATAATATAAATAACTTACTTATTATATTTTAATTTAATTAAATTAATAATATTATTATTTAAATTAAAATAAAAATATAATAAGCCTTTTTCTTTAAAGTAAATATTTTTAAATTTAAGATTTAAAAATAAACTAAAAAAAAAAGATTTATAATTAATTAAATTAAAAAAAGTTAATTTCTTAAAGAAATATTTTTTTAATTTAATTAATCTTAATTTTATAATATTTAAAAATATTTTATAATAATAAGTTTATTAAATAATTAATAAAAATAATTAAATTAAATAAAATAAAAAATACTTATTAATTTATTTAAAGATAGAGTATTTATATAAACTTTATATAAGCTTTTTAGCTTATTATATATTTTATAAATATATAATAAAGCTATAAAAATAGTTATATAAAATTAGCTTTATAATTTAATTAAAGGCTTTAAAAAAACTAAGAATATAATTTTAAGTTTTTTTAAAGCTTTTTATTTAATTTTATTTAAAAATAATTATAATAAATTAATTAATAAATAAAAATTATATATAAAATTAAATTATAATATACTTTTTTAAATTCTTTATTATTAGTATTATTATAATAATATAATAAAGCTTTTTTTAAATTAATAAAAATATTAAGTATATAATAAATTAAATTTTAATAAGTTATATTATTTAAATAATATTAATTATTAATAATTAAATAAAATAAATATAATTTAAATATATTTAATAAGATTTTTTCTTTATTATAATTAAAAGTAATTTTATTATCTTTTTTTACTTTTAATATTCCTTTACTTAATAAATTACTAAGCTCTTAGGTATATTTAATTAATAATATAATTTATCTAGTTTAATTTATTAAATTTATTTATTATTAATTAATATAATTTAAAATTAAAATAAAATAAAATAAATAATTTACTATTAAAAATAATATTATTTTTATTTTCTTCTTTTAATTTATTATTATTATTATATAAATTATTATTTATATAATTAAATAATAGTAAATTAGTATTTAAATTAGATATATAGTCTTTTAATATATTTTATATTATTAAATTAATAATATATATTATATATTTAATATTATTAATAAATTCCTTTTTATAAGCTTTTTTATAAGCTTTTTTAAAAGAATTTATAAATATATTATTATTTATAATATTATCTTTTATAATATTAATAAATTAATAAATTATTTATATATAAAAATTAATAACTTATTTAATTATATTATTATAATTTAATAAATAAGGATAAGGTTTTAAAGCCTTATTAAATTACTAAAATATATAAATATTAATATAGCTTTTATTAAGCTTAGAAAAGCCTATATAAAATTAATAAATAAATAAATAAATAAATAAATAAATAAATAAATAAATAAATAAATAAATAAATAAATAAATAAATAAATAAATAAATTACTTATTAATTTATATTTTAATTTAAAATTTAAATTAATATATATTAAAATAATTCTTAAATAGGAAATTTAATTATTTAAGGTCTAAATATTAAAAGTTATAGAAAAAGCCCTATATAATTTTAAATTAGCTTTTAAAAGTATATTTAAATTTAATAAAGCTTTTTTATAATTATCCTTTAATATTATTTTTATATTAATTTAGGTTATTTTTTTATAATTATTAATAATTAAAATAAATTAATAAAATAAATAAAATAAATAAAATTAATAATAAAATAACTTATTTATTATAATAAGATAATAAATTATTAAATAAATTTAACTTTATAATATTAAATAAAATATTATTTTTTATTAAAAATAATAATATCTTTTTATTAACTTTATTATTATTAAATAATAAATTTATTATTTTAATTTATTTATTTTCTAAATTTAAATAAAATAAATTATTAGTTATTAAAGGGATAATATTAGCTTTTAATAATTTAATTAATATAATAAAATAAAATATAAAAATAAATAATAAAATAATTAATTTCTTTTTCTTAGCTTTTTAAAGCTTTTATTATAAGTTATTTATAGGTATATAGCTTAATAATGCTAGGCAAAATTAGATAATTTAAATCCTTTTATAATAGCCTTTATTTTATAATTATAATTAAAATTTAATTAATATAAAATAATTATAAATAAAATTATAATAATATAATATATAAAAAGCATTTTTAATTAATATTATTTTTAAAAAATAATATTAATTATTTAATAAATAAATAAATAACTTATATTATGCATTTAACTTTGATTTCCTATTTTTTATTTAAATTAATTAATAATAAAGTTTAGGTAAATAAATTCTATTAAAAAATATAAATCTTAAAATCTTTATTTTTTTTTAATTTATAATTCTCTTTATTATAAATAGAATTAGCAATATTAATGCTAGTATCTTTTAATAAATAAGATAAATTATTAATAGAACTGGTTTTTATATTTATATTTAATTAAATAGGTAAAGAAATAATATTTATAGCTTTAGAAGCCTTAGATTAATTAAAATAATTAAGATCTATTTTATATATTTAAAAAAATTAATTTTATTTAATAAAAAATACTAATAGTTATAGAGTTTATATACTTTATTAAAGCTTATTTAGCCTAAAAGCTTTATAATGCTTATAAAGCTTTTATAAAGATTTAAATTTTATAATATTATTATAAAGCTTTTTATAATACTTATAAAGCTTTTATAAAGATTTAAATCTTATAATTTTATTATAAAGCTTTTTATAATATTTATAAATTAAATAATAAAATTAATAATTAATTTAGTTTTTTTATTATTAAAATTAATAATAAAACTAATTTAGTTTTTTATTATTAGTAATAAAACTAATTTAGTTTTATTACTAAGCTAAACAAAACTAATTATATTTGTTTTTAGTAACAAAACAAAAAACTACTAACTACTAACTAATTATACAACCCTGCTTAAATTATATTTATAATTTATTATATAGCTTTTTTAAATTATTTACTTAAATAATAGCTTTTTTTATATTTTTATTTTTTTATAATAATTAATAAGCTTTTAGTTTAAATTTAAAGTTAAAAAAAAAATTTCTTTATAAATTTTAATTATATATTATTATATATAAATTATATAATAAATAACTTTTTTATTTAATTTTTTATTTTTAAATTAATATAATATATTAAATAATTTTTTATAATTTAATTAATTTATTTAATTTAATTATTTATTTAAAAATAATATATTATATTTACTTTATAATATATTTTAAATTTATTATTTAATACTTTTTAAAATTTAAATATAAATATAAATTCTTTATTAAAGATTATTTTTTTATAATAATTTATAATTTATAATAATAAATTTAATAAATATATATATTAATTTTTTTATAATATTTACTTTTTTATAAAAAATAAAATATAATATTTTTATTAATTTATTAATTATAATAAATAT
>JAMQTF010000069.1:0-11356 GCA_025919625.1 Trichoderma arundinaceum | reverse complement strand
GAAGACGATCAGATACCGTCGTAGTCTTAACCATAAACTATGCCGACTAGGGATCGGACGATGTTACATTTTTGACGCGTTCGGCACCTTACGAGAAATCAAAGTGCTTGGGCTCCAGGGGGATGATGATGATGATGATGATATTAACGTCCTCTATCTATCCTATGTAGGCTTTTGGGACGCCCTAGGGCCGGCCGCTACTCCGTCCTAGAGGTTTTCACAATCTGTCTGCCGTGTGTTTTCCGTATTTCCGTTGAATCCCAATTAAGTCTAGCTATACGCTAGGTTTCGTAGGGGTTGTTTTTCCTTATGAACTCCTCGAAGTTCTTCCCGCCTTTCTTGTCCCCCAATAGGGCGAGTCTTTCCTTCCATTCTTCCCTTGTGCGTGGTTCCGGATCTCCCCAGATTCTCGTGCATCTTAGGATATGTTTTGCCTTTCTTGGTTCCCCACACTTACATTTGGTTTCCTTGTCCGCATGTCCGAACCTTATGTGGTATTCCTCGAAATCTCCGTGTCCTGATCTCTCCGCCAGGAGGCGGTGTAGGGTAGGGCGTGTTAGTTTGAGTGTTTCGGGTATTTTGTCCGTTCCTATGTCGAGCCCTTTATACTCATTCGGTCTGTTCCTGTGCCAGTAGTCTTCAAATAACATTCTCCTTCTGAGCCTGTTGTTCTTCCTCATGTTGGCCGCTGTAGGGTAGGTTAGGCTCGACTCTTGTTTCGCTCCTTCCCCTGCCTCCTGGTCAGCCTTCTCATTTCCTGCTATCCCGGCGTGCCCTTGAACCCATTGGACTTTGATCCTGATCCCGGACCTTTGTTTTAGCCGCCGTATTGTTTCGAATTCCGCGTAGCTTGAGTTCGCTCTTTCCTTTCTTTCCGCGTGTATCACCGCTTGATTGTCGAGGAAGGCGACCACTTTGTTCCGTCCCGTTTCCTGGGCGATTTTGACCGCTGTCTTTAGTCCTTCCATCAGCCCTCTGGCTTCCCCATCGAACACTTCGGCTTCGCTTCCGATGCCTCCTCTCCCGGTGTGTTCTTGGTTTCCTTGTTTGATGTAGTATCCCCATCCTACCCTTTGATCCTTGATCTTTGAGCCGTCTGAGTATACCATTATTGTGTCCGCCTCCAGTTTCTCTACTTCCTTCTGGTGAGCTTTCTGGGCCTCCTCGTTTTCTTTCTTGACCGGCAGCTTCCGTGGTGTAGGGTAGGCTAGCGGGAAGTGTTCTGTAGGCCTTTGAATTTCTTCTGCTAGGTCCCGCGCCCTTTCCAGCCTGGTTTTGAGCTTCCTTGGGGGCCTTGAGGTGGGTCTCCCGCCTTTCCTCTTGGTTTCTGTGTTGTCGGCTCTCCGGGCCACGGGGTGATCGGCCCCCATTTGCCGGATGCGGGCTCCGAGTCTATACCTTGCCTGTTCCGCCGCTACTTCCGCTGGTGGAATGTGCGCTTCCCGGTGGATTGCTGCAATAGGCATTGTTTTCCAGACTGGAAGTAGCGCCCTGGCTGCCGTGCGCAGTGGTTTGTCGACGATGTTGAGGAGATGTTTTTGTTTGGTCTGTACCTCCTCTCCCCCCCTAGTGGCGGATTCTTTGAGTTTTCCTTGCCACCAGATTTCAGCTCCGTACAGGGCGACCGGCATGACGCAGCTTCTGGCCACCAGGCCCTCGATGTACGCCGATGGCCTTGCGTTTGCTCTCGCTAGTCGTTTTAAGTGCATTGCGATTCGGAGTGCCTTGGATCCCCAGGTTTGCACATGTTCCTTGAAGGTGAGCAGCGGGTCTAGCACCACGCCTAGCCATCTTACCTTGTCTGCGGGCAGTATTATCTTGTTCTGGTGTCTGATTGTTTGTTTTCCTACCTTGCCCTTTGATCGTGCGAAGTGTATCAGCTCTGTTTTGTCCGATTCGAAGTTGACTGCATTGTCCTCTCCCCATTCTAGAATGGCGTTTAAGTCCTCTTGTAGCTTGTTGGCCGTTTCCCTGTGAGTCCGTCCTGTTCTTACGCATGCTGCGTCGTCTGCGTATCCGAACTTGGTTCTCTGGTCCTTCCCATTGAATATGGGCTCGACATAGATCATGAATAGTATGGGGGACAGGGGTGACCCCTGTGGGGCTCCCGCAGCGAGCGTTTTGCTTGTCGTTTTCTCTCCTTGTTCGGTTTTGACCGTGCATACCCTGTCTGTCATGAAGCTGTGCACCCATCTTACCCATCCGGGGCTCCATCCTTGGTCTTGCATTCGCGCCGCAAGTCGGTTTTTCAGTACAGCGTTGAATGCTCCCGCTACGTCCACCGTCAGGACGGACGCCACCATCCCTTTGTTGAGTGCCTCCTCGATGTCGTGTACCGCACATAGCACAATGTCTAACGCCGATCTTCCCGGTAGGGCGCTGATTTGTTGGTTGTTGAGTACCTTGTACCTGAGGGCCAGGCTCCCCATTCTCCATGCTACTATCCTTTCTAGTCCTTTGCCGATGCAGGAGAGTAGTGAGATGGGTCTCCACGCCTTGGGGGTGGTGTAGTCTGTCTTCCCTGGTTTCGGGATAAAGGTTACGTCCGCATGTCTGAAACTTCTCGGCCAGTGCCCTGTTTCCAGGCTGGCCCTGAATATTTCGGTGACGTATTCCCCTATTTCTTTCCATATGTGGGCGAGTAGCCTTACTCCGATGCCGTCCCTTCCTGGCGCTGTATTTCCGGCGCCTATTGTCGCCCTTTTTGCTTCCTCCCTGGTTACCATGCTGAAGAAGGGGATATACCTCTTCCCTGGTTCTCTTATTTCCGGGGGCACCGCTGGGTAGTCGTTTTCGGCCGTCCATTTCAGGAGTATCTCTTCTCGGAGATGGTCTGCTTTTTCCTTCGGGTCCGAGATGAGCTTTTCTCCCTTTCTAAGGGGCGGGGCTTGGAAGGCGTCTGGTTGCTTGTGCCATCTTGCTGCCATGTATGCCTTCCGTAGTGGGTCCCCCTCCGTGGCGATCCTTTCCCAGAAGGCCTTCTTCTTTGCTGCTATGAGGTCCCGGTACCGTTTGCGTGCCCCTGTGTCTCTGTCTTCGGTTTGCCGGTACGTGTCCCTGGCTTCCTTGCACTCCTGGTCCCACCACGATGCTCCTTTTCCCCTTGTTGGGGCAGGCTTTCCTACCGCTTCTCTCGTGGATATTAGGAGTTCTTCTAGGGCTTGGACTGCCCCGTCTAGCGATGCTTCTGTTCTGTGGATCTGGGGTAGCTCTCCTGCTTTTCCCTTCAGTGCCTCCTGGAAGGTTGGGATGTCTGCTTCGCATATTATTGTTCTTCCCGGTGGTGTGTTTTCTCCTTCCACCGGGATTCGAATGACAATGGTGGCGTGGTCTGATCCTGTGTCGAGGTCGGGTCTTCTTCTCGCGTCGCATTCCAGATTGGCGAAGCCGAGGTCTATGCAGAAGCCCGACGTCCTCGTGGGTTCTCCGTCCGTAGCCGCGCTGAGATAGTGCTTTTCCGCCCAGTCTGCTATCCTGCTCCCCGGTCCTGGGTGTCTTTTGTGTCCCGGCTGCCAGGTCCAGTGTACTGCATTCCAGTCTCCCGCGATTATTGTGTTTTCTTTTATCTTGATTTCTTCTAGTTCCGCCAAGGCAGTTTCGTCCCTTGGGCGTCGATAGATGTTCCCGATGGTGGCTTTTCCCATTCTGATCCAGCATAAGTCGGGGTGGTTTGTTAGTCTCAGTTGGGAGGCCTTGATTCCTTTCTTCGTGTATGTTAGGACCCCTGGTATCTTCTCTTCCCAGTTGTCCGTTGGTGTGTAAGTGTTGTATCCTGGGTGTGTTTTCGTGATCCTCCTTGTTCCCTTGCGGTCGGCCCACGGTTCCTGTACCAGTATCACGTCCGCTCCCTCTTCCCATGCTAAGCTGAGGGCCGTGTCGTGTGCCGGACCGCTGTGCCCTACGTTGATTTGTAGGATTTTTACCATTCCGTTTCTATGCTTACTCCCGATTCCTTGCCCTCCGTGTTGTCTTGCGTCGGGTCTAGGTTCATTTGTGTCTCATACGCCACCGGCGCCGGAGTTGCTCCCTCTTTTGTTCCTGGGGGCAGTATTGCCCCTGGTTCGCGGTTTGTTTGCGATTCCTTTTCTTTCTGGGAGCTTCGGTCTTGTCTGTGTGCCGCCTCGTAGCTTGCGAGGCCTAGCTTTCTTATGCTTTTTAGTTGTGCCTTGGTCGGGCGCTTGATCTTGCCCTTTTCCATTATCGGTCTTGCTCTGCACAAGTTGCTTTCCGATTTGTGTGGGCCTAGGCAGTTTGTGCATTGTGGCGGTTTGTCGCATGTTCCGTGCGCCTTGCCGCCGCATTGTCCGCATCTTTCGTCCCGGCTGCACGCTCCTTGGTTATGGTAGCCCAGGCATCCGTTGCATTGGTGCACGATGGGGGACCTGTGCATTTCCTTGGCTGGCCCTGATATTCCGAAGAGCCTGAAACCCTCCTTGACTTTTTCCCTGAAGACGATGATCCAGTCTTGTGTTCCGTTGCTGGAGTTGTTGACTGCCGGCTTGCAGATTTTTGGGGGTTCCTTGGCCTTTGCTTTTGCCTGGGCCTCGTTCCCAATGATTTGTTCGATGGGTTTTTCCCCTGTTAAATCTCTGAAGGTCCGAGGAACTTTAGGGATGAAATATGCATGCCATTCTTCATCCTTTTCGATCCGGAGCCCTTCTCTTTCGTATGCTGGGATGGGGGCAGTCAGGTATTTCATGGCTTCCGCGTTGTTGACCCGTACTGCCCATCCTGTTTTTACTTCTTTGGCTTCCGTTATTCTTGCCAGTGACATGCCTGTGATGTTTGCCATTTCCTTGCGAACCCCTGCTGCCGTCATCCTTCGCCAGGGATGATCTTCCGGCAGTCTTATGAAAGCTCGCAGTGCCGGGGCCGGGGTTTTTCCCGTCTCGTTGCTCTTTCTGTTCTTTGGTCCCACTACTGTCCAATCCTTGCTGGTGTCGAGTTTATTTTGTGGGTTTTGTGGGCCATGTGGAGTCTGTGGGGCTCCAGCTATTTTTGCCCACGTGGTGCTTTCCAGGCGGGGCCTTGACGCAGCTCGCTCGGGGATTGGCGGCACGGACCGCCCTCTGGCTTGTTCTTTAGGCGCCTCGCCCCTCTTTGGTGTCGGGTGTTGGGCATCCTTGCTTGGCTTGGTCTCCTGCCCGACTTTTGGGGGTTTTCCTGACTCCCCAACCGCCAGTTCTTTGAGTATCGGTGCGATTTTTTTCTCGAGGATTCTCGCGATCGCCTTCTCGTGTTTGTTCTCGGCTTGGCCTAGCGCTTTGTCCAGTGCCAGGGCTGTGAATTTCAAAATTCTTGCTTTTGCTTCCAACAGCGCTGTTTCCTCCTTGAGGTGTTCTTCCAGCGCCTTTGTGAGCTGATTTTCGTTCTTGGGCTCACTCTTCCTCACCCCTAGCCTGAGTGGTGGTGGGATGGTGATGCCCTCGAAGTCGCGGATCTGTCCCAGCGGCCTCTTTCTGGTCACCGGTGGCACGGTGCCCTCTTCTGCTGCCGCTGGGTTGTTCTTTGTCGGGGTTTTTGGACGCATGTCCATTGGCACCTCCCCGGCGAGTCTCTTGTCGCCGAGTGTGGTGCTCATTGTGCCGGTTCTCTAGAGTGACCAGCTGCGTCCTGGGAATCTTCGTCTTGTGTCAGAAGGTAGGGTCTGATGTAGATGTAAGAGGAAGGTTGGGCTCCAGGGGGATGATGATGATGATGATGATATTAACGTCCTCTATCTATCCTATGTAGGCTTTTGGGACGCCCTAGGGCCGGCCGCTACTCCGTCCTAGAGGTTTTCACAATCTGTCTGCCGTGTGTTTTCCGTATTTCCGTTGAATCCCAATTAAGTCTAGCTATACGCTAGGTTTCGTAGGGGTTGTTTTTCCTTATGAACTCCTCGAAGTTCTTCCCGCCTTTCTTGTCCCCCAATAGGGCGAGTCTTTCCTTCCATTCTTCCCTTGTGCGTGGTTCCGGATCTCCCCAGATTCTCGTGCATCTTAGGATATGTTTTGCCTTTCTTGGTTCCCCACACTTACATTTGGTTTCCTTGTCCGCATGTCCGAACCTTATGTGGTATTCCTCGAAATCTCCGTGTCCTGATCTCTCCGCCAGGAGGCGGTGTAGGGTAGGGCGTGTTAGTTTGAGTGTTTCGGGTATTTTGTCCGTTCCTATGTCGAGCCCTTTATACTCATTCGGTCTGTTCCTGTGCCAGTAGTCTTCAAATAACATTCTCCTTCTGAGCCTGTTGTTCTTCCTCATGTTGGCCGCTGTAGGGTAGGTTAGGCTCGACTCTTGTTTCGCTCCTTCCCCTGCCTCCTGGTCAGCCTTCTCATTTCCTGCTATCCCGGCGTGCCCTTGAACCCATTGGACTTTGATCCTGATCCCGGACCTTTGTTTTAGCCGCCGTATTGTTTCGAATTCCGCGTAGCTTGAGTTCGCTCTTTCCTTTCTTTCCGCGTGTATCACCGCTTGATTGTCGAGGAAGGCGACCACTTTGTTCCGTCCCGTTTCCTGGGCGATTTTGACCGCTGTCTTTAGTCCTTCCATCAGCCCTCTGGCTTCCCCATCGAACACTTCGGCTTCGCTTCCGATGCCTCCTCTCCCGGTGTGTTCTTGGTTTCCTTGTTTGATGTAGTATCCCCATCCTACCCTTTGATCCTTGATCTTTGAGCCGTCTGAGTATACCATTATTGTGTCCGCCTCCAGTTTCTCTACTTCCTTCTGGTGAGCTTTCTGGGCCTCCTCGTTTTCTTTCTTGACCGGCAGCTTCCGTGGTGTAGGGTAGGCTAGCGGGAAGTGTTCTGTAGGCCTTTGAATTTCTTCTGCTAGGTCCCGCGCCCTTTCCAGCCTGGTTTTGAGCTTCCTTGGGGGCCTTGAGGTGGGTCTCCCGCCTTTCCTCTTGGTTTCTGTGTTGTCGGCTCTCCGGGCCACGGGGTGATCGGCCCCCATTTGCCGGATGCGGGCTCCGAGTCTATACCTTGCCTGTTCCGCCGCTACTTCCGCTGGTGGAATGTGCGCTTCCCGGTGGATTGCTGCAATAGGCATTGTTTTCCAGACTGGAAGTAGCGCCCTGGCTGCCGTGCGCAGTGGTTTGTCGACGATGTTGAGGAGATGTTTTTGTTTGGTCTGTACCTCCTCTCCCCCCCTAGTGGCGGATTCTTTGAGTTTTCCTTGCCACCAGATTTCAGCTCCGTACAGGGCGACCGGCATGACGCAGCTTCTGGCCACCAGGCCCTCGATGTACGCCGATGGCCTTGCGTTTGCTCTCGCTAGTCGTTTTAAGTGCATTGCGATTCGGAGTGCCTTGGATCCCCAGGTTTGCACATGTTCCTTGAAGGTGAGCAGCGGGTCTAGCACCACGCCTAGCCATCTTACCTTGTCTGCGGGCAGTATTATCTTGTTCTGGTGTCTGATTGTTTGTTTTCCTACCTTGCCCTTTGATCGTGCGAAGTGTATCAGCTCTGTTTTGTCCGATTCGAAGTTGACTGCATTGTCCTCTCCCCATTCTAGAATGGCGTTTAAGTCCTCTTGTAGCTTGTTGGCCGTTTCCCTGTGAGTCCGTCCTGTTCTTACGCATGCTGCGTCGTCTGCGTATCCGAACTTGGTTCTCTGGTCCTTCCCATTGAATATGGGCTCGACATAGATCATGAATAGTATGGGGGACAGGGGTGACCCCTGTGGGGCTCCCGCAGCGAGCGTTTTGCTTGTCGTTTTCTCTCCTTGTTCGGTTTTGACCGTGCATACCCTGTCTGTCATGAAGCTGTGCACCCATCTTACCCATCCGGGGCTCCATCCTTGGTCTTGCATTCGCGCCGCAAGTCGGTTTTTCAGTACAGCGTTGAATGCTCCCGCTACGTCCACCGTCAGGACGGACGCCACCATCCCTTTGTTGAGTGCCTCCTCGATGTCGTGTACCGCACATAGCACAATGTCTAACGCCGATCTTCCCGGTAGGGCGCTGATTTGTTGGTTGTTGAGTACCTTGTACCTGAGGGCCAGGCTCCCCATTCTCCATGCTACTATCCTTTCTAGTCCTTTGCCGATGCAGGAGAGTAGTGAGATGGGTCTCCACGCCTTGGGGGTGGTGTAGTCTGTCTTCCCTGGTTTCGGGATAAAGGTTACGTCCGCATGTCTGAAACTTCTCGGCCAGTGCCCTGTTTCCAGGCTGGCCCTGAATATTTCGGTGACGTATTCCCCTATTTCTTTCCATATGTGGGCGAGTAGCCTTACTCCGATGCCGTCCCTTCCTGGCGCTGTATTTCCGGCGCCTATTGTCGCCCTTTTTGCTTCCTCCCTGGTTACCATGCTGAAGAAGGGGATATACCTCTTCCCTGGTTCTCTTATTTCCGGGGGCACCGCTGGGTAGTCGTTTTCGGCCGTCCATTTCAGGAGTATCTCTTCTCGGAGATGGTCTGCTTTTTCCTTCGGGTCCGAGATGAGCTTTTCTCCCTTTCTAAGGGGCGGGGCTTGGAAGGCGTCTGGTTGCTTGTGCCATCTTGCTGCCATGTATGCCTTCCGTAGTGGGTCCCCCTCCGTGGCGATCCTTTCCCAGAAGGCCTTCTTCTTTGCTGCTATGAGGTCCCGGTACCGTTTGCGTGCCCCTGTGTCTCTGTCTTCGGTTTGCCGGTACGTGTCCCTGGCTTCCTTGCACTCCTGGTCCCACCACGATGCTCCTTTTCCCCTTGTTGGGGCAGGCTTTCCTACCGCTTCTCTCGTGGATATTAGGAGTTCTTCTAGGGCTTGGACTGCCCCGTCTAGCGATGCTTCTGTTCTGTGGATCTGGGGTAGCTCTCCTGCTTTTCCCTTCAGTGCCTCCTGGAAGGTTGGGATGTCTGCTTCGCATATTATTGTTCTTCCCGGTGGTGTGTTTTCTCCTTCCACCGGGATTCGAATGACAATGGTGGCGTGGTCTGATCCTGTGTCGAGGTCGGGTCTTCTTCTCGCGTCGCATTCCAGATTGGCGAAGCCGAGGTCTATGCAGAAGCCCGACGTCCTCGTGGGTTCTCCGTCCGTAGCCGCGCTGAGATAGTGCTTTTCCGCCCAGTCTGCTATCCTGCTCCCCGGTCCTGGGTGTCTTTTGTGTCCCGGCTGCCAGGTCCAGTGTACTGCATTCCAGTCTCCCGCGATTATTGTGTTTTCTTTTATCTTGATTTCTTCTAGTTCCGCCAAGGCAGTTTCGTCCCTTGGGCGTCGATAGATGTTCCCGATGGTGGCTTTTCCCATTCTGATCCAGCATAAGTCGGGGTGGTTTGTTAGTCTCAGTTGGGAGGCCTTGATTCCTTTCTTCGTGTATGTTAGGACCCCTGGTATCTTCTCTTCCCAGTTGTCCGTTGGTGTGTAAGTGTTGTATCCTGGGTGTGTTTTCGTGATCCTCCTTGTTCCCTTGCGGTCGGCCCACGGTTCCTGTACCAGTATCACGTCCGCTCCCTCTTCCCATGCTAAGCTGAGGGCCGTGTCGTGTGCCGGACCGCTGTGCCCTACGTTGATTTGTAGGATTTTTACCATTCCGTTTCTATGCTTACTCCCGATTCCTTGCCCTCCGTGTTGTCTTGCGTCGGGTCTAGGTTCATTTGTGTCTCATACGCCACCGGCGCCGGAGTTGCTCCCTCTTTTGTTCCTGGGGGCAGTATTGCCCCTGGTTCGCGGTTTGTTTGCGATTCCTTTTCTTTCTGGGAGCTTCGGTCTTGTCTGTGTGCCGCCTCGTAGCTTGCGAGGCCTAGCTTTCTTATGCTTTTTAGTTGTGCCTTGGTCGGGCGCTTGATCTTGCCCTTTTCCATTATCGGTCTTGCTCTGCACAAGTTGCTTTCCGATTTGTGTGGGCCTAGGCAGTTTGTGCATTGTGGCGGTTTGTCGCATGTTCCGTGCGCCTTGCCGCCGCATTGTCCGCATCTTTCGTCCCGGCTGCACGCTCCTTGGTTATGGTAGCCCAGGCATCCGTTGCATTGGTGCACGATGGGGGACCTGTGCATTTCCTTGGCTGGCCCTGATATTCCGAAGAGCCTGAAACCCTCCTTGACTTTTTCCCTGAAGACGATGATCCAGTCTTGTGTTCCGTTGCTGGAGTTGTTGACTGCCGGCTTGCAGATTTTTGGGGGTTCCTTGGCCTTTGCTTTTGCCTGGGCCTCGTTCCCAATGATTTGTTCGATGGGTTTTTCCCCTGTTAAATCTCTGAAGGTCCGAGGAACTTTAGGGATGAAATATGCATGCCATTCTTCATCCTTTTCGATCCGGAGCCCTTCTCTTTCGTATGCTGGGATGGGGGCAGTCAGGTATTTCATGGCTTCCGCGTTGTTGACCCGTACTGCCCATCCTGTTTTTACTTCTTTGGCTTCCGTTATTCTTGCCAGTGACATGCCTGTGATGTTTGCCATTTCCTTGCGAACCCCTGCTGCCGTCATCCTTCGCCAGGGATGATCTTCCGGCAGTCTTATGAAAGCTCGCAGTGCCGGGGCCGGGGTTTTTCCCGTCTCGTTGCTCTTTCTGTTCTTTGGTCCCACTACTGTCCAATCCTTGCTGGTGTCGAGTTTATGTTGTGGGTTTTGTGGGCCATGTGGAGTCTGTGGGGCTCCAGCTATTTTTGCCCACGTGGTGCTTTCCAGGCGGGGCCTTGACGCAGCTCGCTCGGGGATTGGCGGCACGGACCGCCCTCTGGCTTGTTCTTTAGGCGCCTCGCCCCTCTTTGGTGTCGGGTGTTGGGCATCCTTGCTTGGCTTGGTCTCCTGCCCGACTTTTGGGGGTTTTCCTGACTCCCCAACCGCCAGTTCTTTGAGTATCGGTGCGATTTTTTTCTCGAGGATTCTCGCGATCGCCTTCTCGTGTTTGTTCTCGGCTTGGCCTAGCGCTTTGTCCAGTGCCAGGGCTGTGAATTTCAAAATTCTTGCTTTTGCTTCCAACAGCGCTGTTTCCTCCTTGAGGTGTTCTTCCAGCGCCTTTGTGAGCTGATTTTCGTTCTTGGGCTCACTCTTCCTCACCCCTAGCCTGAGTGGTGGTGGGATGGTGATGCCCTCGAAGTCGCGGATCTGTCCCAGCGGCCTCTTTCTGGTCACCGGTGGCACGGTGCCCTCTTCTGCTGCCGCTGGGTTGTTCTTTGTCGGGGTTTTTGGACGCATGTCCATTGGCACCTCCCCGGCGAGTCTCTTGTCGCCGAGTGTGGTGCTCATTGTGCCGGTTCTCTAGAGTGACCAGCTGCGTCCTGGGAATCTTCGTCTTGTGTCAGAAGGTAGGGTCTGATGTAGATGTAAGAGGAAGGTTGGGCTCCAGGGGGAGTATGGTCGCAAGGCTGAAACTTAAAGAAATTGACGGAAGGGCACCACCAGGGGTGGAGCCTGCGGCTTAATTTGACTCAACACGGGGAAACTCACCAGGTCCAGAC